>CM070109.1:3988403-4545903 GCA_036178185.1 Liparis tanakae | reverse complement strand
TGAATGCAACGATCCATGTTGCGATATATATTTTCAAGATCCATCTGCATAAATGATTGTCTCCGTTTCGATCGGCTCCGTAGAAGAACACAGTTTGGAATCGTTGATTTTAAGTTGCTGGTTTCGTGTTGCCGTGAAGGCGCATCTATGCATTTAGGTTCGACACGCACGTCTGCGTCCTCACGCAGATCTAATGTAGGACAGGAATACTAGGGTGCCTTTTCCTGACGTGACGCTTTGACAAATACCGTAAGCATCATTCTTTTTTTTATTCCAAAAGACTTTCTTTTTTGTCATTCAAAAGTCGTCAGAGACACTGTGAATGTGCCATCTGGAATCCGTCTTGAGCCGTGTTGACCACCTGGATGTAAACCCGTACTTATCTGTGGACAAAGTACGACTATCGGAAGGCTTATCAATGATGTTCCAACCAATCATGACTATGCTTCTTTTAGATTCTGCTCTTGCTTCCTTAAAACAGTGCCATCAAACCATTTGTTTTTGTTTTGATACCCACTTTAACGGACTACATATCTTTCTTTGACGAAGGTCGCAGCTTAGAAAACATACCGCAGTACACTTCAACACTTACAGGAGACAAGATGTTTTTATAGAGAACCGGATTTGAAATATAAGATGTAAGCTGCACTTTTTAGGAGGGTGAAAAATCAAGTGCAGAACAGCCGGTTTGTATACGTCTCAAACAGGGCAGGTGTTCCATCAAAAACATATAATACAATAAACATATCCTGGACCATTTTTTTTGTTTGCTTGAACCAAATACAGCTGCAGAATCTAGCATGTATCATGCCTCGCAGTATTTCATGTTGTGTAGCTTCCTAAACCCGGAGCCAGAGTGCTGCGGCACGAAGGTACGACTTCCTCGCGAGCCGACTGTGTTGGGCCGATGTGCAGAGGCCAGGACGAGACCTCTGGATTTAAAGATCTTCAGTTTGACTTCAAGTTCCAATCCTACTGAATAATGTTCATACCACTGATTTTATAGCATTGACATGTTTTACTTGGAAACATACATTTCAACCCCCCCTCGCATTGAAATTTCAAAGACTAATTGATATATTTTGTGTTCAATTCACAAAATGAATTCAATTAAATTCAATTAAATTCAGTCCATTTATATTGCCCAATTTCACAAATCACTAATTTGTCTCAGAGTGCTTTACAATCTGTACACATAGACATCCCTGCCCCAAAATTCACATTAAACTAAAATGAAATTGCTAAATTTCATTTGCTGACCTTTGATCTTAAAATTCAAGTCAAGCTCTTTCAGGCGCCTCGAAATCTTAAAGGTTTTGACTAACGAGGATAACCTGAAAACTGAATGAAATGATTATTTGATCAAATTAACAAAAAGGAATAAATCCACATGTTGGCATTTGGGAGTGAAATTAACCTAGAAATGTGCATTATGCCCATATTTAGTATGTTTTGGTCACAAAAAACTGATAGTTTAAGTGAGGATTAGAAAAAGTAGAAAAAACTAAGAACATCTTGATTAAAAAACAGATATTATAACACATTTATATTATTAATATTTCATTTCATTTCAAAAGAACTGGCAGTTGAGGGGAACTTGGTCACATGTTGTCAGTAATATAATCACCAAAAGAGAAGCTCAGATTAGAAACTTTACAATAAAAAACTTTAATCATTTTCAGAATTTATGAGAATGAAAAGTTAAAAGAGGGCATTTCAAACCATATGAATTCAAAGATGATTTTCAAAGTGAAATATGTAAATGATCTGATCTCAGTGGTATATACATTTCAATGTTAAGTATTATTAGTGATTACATTTTGGAATTAGGTGTGCGGCCTTTCTTGCTTCTACAAGAGGCCACATATAATCTCCAGAAGTAAAAAAAATAAGCAACAATAATTCTGCAGGAGGGTGAACAGCAGCACACTGACTGGTCCATGCACAGTACTATTCCTCCCTAATGTTGACATTATGCATTGCGCAAATTTGTTCATAGGCTACAGCATGTACTCACAAGATGATGTAAATAGTAGCATGTTTTAAAGAGGAACCATAATTATAATGTGTACGTGTGTTTGTGTTCTGTGTCACTTTTGATAATAAAGTAAGTAAAAAAAAAAAAAAAAGAGTATGCACTGACTGCAAAGAGTATGTATTTTTGCTGAATGGGACTGAATGTATGTCTGAATAATCCATGTTAGGGTTCACAGGCTCCCTTTAACCGTCGGGACAGAAGCAGGGTGGCTTTGTGTCTCCGCTCCGTTAATATCGATACTGCATGGTCGTCTGGTTTTCTGTCGCCGTCTGTCCTCTGTGCTGTGCGATATGTTACGATATGCTTGGGCTACACATTATGTAATTACTATTAATTTCTGCTTGCACTTGATATACAGTATGTGTTGGTCGCTGACCAGTGGACTGTATATATTAAAAAAAAGGAGAATATTTGCTCCTGGATTTTCTATCTCAGTGTACCGTAAGTGTTTCCTTCATCTACTCCTGCCAGATGGGTGTAAAGTCTATTAAAGTGTATTACATGTAGACACATTGGATGACTTAATTGACTTATAGCTAATTTTTCCATCCATACTTCATTAAACTGTACCTTCACATCTTATTGCTATTCAAATAAACCTGCTATCCTCTCTAATTATACGTTTTACCATATGAAATGAGTCAGTAATCTGCTGATAAACTAAACACATCTTTTATTTTTTATATCCTTGTAGTTTATTATTACTATTGTTTCACTTGATTAATTATGTGAAACATTATTGTTGCATATTATTGATGCAGAGGAGCTCCAGTCATGTAATTTGGCAATCAATAATCTTTTCATTCCAAATGTCCCTTCATGAGTGAACACGCAGTTTGACTAATGGATTGCAATGGGATGAGCTGGTTTTGTGTCGCTGTCGCATGCTCTCGAGATATTGATGCTGTCTGTTACCATGGCGTTTCTAATGTGGGGGACTTGTTTACCCCTGTGTGCTTTTCTTTCTATTTTTGAGCCACTGTCACTTTACGGGTAGATAAACCGTCATTTACAACAGAGTGCATGAAGATGAACGTAATCTTCATGACAATCCATCTATCAGGGTGTAATGTATAGTTTTATCTCTTTGTTGTTAAGAAATACACCACACACACACACACACACACACACACACACACACACACACACACACACACACACACACACACACACTCTCCATTCAATATGCTACATTATTCTTTTCCACAATGCGACCCAGGTCATCCTTTCCTTGGGTCATTAAATAAACTCACACTACACACACGTGTGTATATATATATATATATATATATATATATATATATATATATATATATATATATATATATATATATATATATATATATATATATATATATATATATATATATATATATATATATATATATATATATATATATATATATATATATATATATATATACATATCTATAATATATTATTTATACATATATCCAAATATATATATATATATATATATATATATATATATATATATATATATATATATATATATGAGCTGCTATCTGATTCTGTCTCCTATTTTCGTGTATTTGCCATAGGACCAATAGAGCCCGTATTTGTTTATTAGTGTTCAGTTAATGGATTGTATACGAGTCTCTCACTTTCTGCAATGCAGGCAATAAAATCCCCGTCTTCCTGGGTCTCACGGGCTAGCTAAAGCACAGAGCAGACCCAAACAGAGCAGAACATCATTCGCAATGCAATACTGCCAACCTGCTGCTTTAATAACGGTTCCTCTCCAGTCCTCTAATGCCATGATACAGAAGACCTGATCGCCATCCGACCTCCTCCATCAGGCATTCACTTTCACAGCAACGGAGACAAAGGGCTACGCGCCCGGACGTCTCTCTTGACTCTTGTTTTTGTCTTGTTGTAGAGGTGTGTCAATAGTTGTGCCTTTGTGTGATCTGCATGATTTATTTCCATACAAAATCCATGTTTTACAGCAAAAAAAACTAAACAAAAAGGGAACAAAAAGACCACAAAACTTGTACTCATATGTCGCTCTATGTAGAACTGAATTACTCAAGGAAATCCAAAATATGGGATGTGGTCAGGACATGTCTGTGTGTTGTGAAAATGTAACCATAGGAAATAAAGGCATTTTAAGTAGACTCGTCCTGTGTGGTGTGTAAATGAGGTCACAGGGTGTGTTTCCCCTTTTCGGTCAGTGGGTGGCAGCATAGGCAGCGTAAGAAAAAATACCTTGAAGAGTGTTGAGGAGCACAGATTATAGCCACTTCTCTGACATGTGTGTTAATCTGAGTTTAGGACAATATGCATGACATTATATGCTCCCTAAAAACGTATTCGATGGTTCTTCTTCAAATTAGTAATGCTGTGTTATAATCTATTACAGACTAATAATAAACAGCAATAACAAAAACATCCTATCAGGGGTCATCAATGTCAGAATATTAATGATGCTCATTAAATCTTCTGGTTTTAATTTAGAAGATGAGTTATTGCTAGTGGTGCTTATAAAGCTTTCATGGGAATGAGTTTTCATTTTGATCAAACTCAAATTTAAAGGGAAATTCCCCCATTAAAGAGAATTCCCTTTATGATAGTGGGATGTTTTATACACCGTACATTAGCTTCAAAGTGTCTTGAAACAGTAGTTGTGCTGGAGCTTTGCCTCATATAACATGATCTCCATCAGAACTTCTCATTTCTTGAGTTTACAAGCTCTCTGTTCGTGTTTCAGAGCCGTGACACAGCTGCAGACAACTATTCCGCTATCAAGATATAGCGGAGGAACGTCTAGCTCAGCAGAAAATGAAGTCATCTCCCCTCTGTGTGTGTCTTTTAAGGTTCTCCGTGCTTTATTGACAAAGCCAAGCCGGCAGCGTGGATCTTTATATGCTCGTTGTGGCCCACCGGTTAGCTAACGTAGACCGTACGCTGCGCTGTTAGCGCCGTTAGCTGCGGAGATAATGGATACGACTAAAATTCACTTATGATTTTCAACACTACAGCTGAGAAAACAATCTCCCGTTTGCCAACTCAGCATCTGCTCAAATGAAGATTATGATCTCCATGTGATTGGAAGCTCCACAACCGCTACTTCACAAACTAATACCTTGTTTTGCGTTTTTTTGTGAGTTTTCATCCCTGGATTCATATTTTCTTAACCGGTAAGTCTGATTTTGCTGTAGCGCTGACACATTTGATGCAATTTTTGGGGGTATTATTTATGATGTAATAGTTTATTGCAGGTATTGAGGAAAAGCCTGTCATTGTGACATCATACATCAAGGTAAAGCTCTTGATTCGGAGAAGACGCTCCCACGCGCCTGAGAAATGTAACTCATCCATCATCCGCTGTCCCCGATACCTCAGAGCTGATTATCAAGGTCTGCATGTGGAATGTAAAAAAAAAAAAAAGCAGTTTCCATGGAAATACCCACGTGGAAATACCTGCAATATTTTGTCCATATATGTATGTGGATAGGCAATTTTATAAACGCTTTACTCCTGGAAAGTTTGTTCATGCAAAAACAGAAGAGAGAAACACATGCAGTGGTCGTGTTGGCGTTCGCCTTTATGTAGAAATATGTTATACGAGTATACAATATGAACTTTAATTTAATATATTTTCTGTCAAAGAATGTGCTGCTACGTTAGATACAGTACGGTAACGTGACGCTTTAACATCGGATGTAAAATGTGTCTTAATCCCTGCAAATGTTAGTTTCAAACATTACAAAACTACGAGCGTACATTCTGTCAGAGGATCGGATGAATGTGAGAAGAATGCAGGGATGGAGATGGTCTTTGGTACGCGTCCCTCTTCTTCTCGTCCTTCACGCCGCACGTCTCACTTGGACAGTTTAGTGATAACCCGGATTAATGCTCCGTTCTCGTCCTTCAGTCTCTGGTTTTCCACCTTCAGCTCTCCTTTGACCTGAAGAAAGAGCACAAGACGTTGGGCGCGGATGTGAAATGACATGATGCTCATAACCTGGAGGGCTCATTGTGCCGGGTGGAACATTTATAAGAAGAAAGAAAACATGGAACAAACAGGAAGTGAACATTCCTGCATAGTTAGCCTTTGAATAGACTGCAGGTTGACCTCACATGCTGCATGCGGATGTTGCCATATGAAAACTTTACAGCTCATATTGGGGATTTGAGTTTTATTTGAAGTTTTGAACTCAATCCATATTTTGGTGGTATTTTCATATGCCATGCACACACAATGCTGGTTTTGATTAACACAAATTTCCTGCCTCCATTACTTCAACACGTTGGGCTAATAAACAAAATAAAGAATGTATTCTGATTTTGACATGGGGCTTCATCAGTCCTTTGCAAAAAGTGCGTCCAAAGTTACTATCTTATTCATACAAAACACCCTTTCTGTGTCTTCACAAGCAACACTTTTGTTTTTGTTACCTTCGCATTGAAAATGAGGAAGGTAATGTTTTGATCGCCGTGTATTTGTATGCATGCATGCGTGTTATTCGCATAAGTCAAAAAGTATTAAACCGAGTCGCATGACATTTGGTGGGATGATTGGTCATTATCCGGGGACCATTTGCTTCGATTTTGGGATCGATCGGATCAAAGGTCAAGGTCATGAAAGGTCAAATTCTTCTTTTTACTATAGCACGGTCAATTTCTATCGAATTGGCATGCAACTAATGCCAAAATGTTCATAATTCAATGCCCAACTTTGTGATATGCAAAGGTATGCGCTCTACCGAGTGCCCATTCTAGTTATTATTGTATTTTTGCACTGGAGAGATGAAGAAAACTGACTTTTGTAACTTTGGAAGACCAAACTCAGTTTGTCTCCTAATTTTGCTTTTAACTGAATCCAGAAGGACTAAACCAGAAGGGACCTTACCTCCACACGAAAAGTGAAATCTAATCTAAATATATCTAGGCAGATTAGAACAAATCCGATCTCTATACACACACAAACACACACATCATCTGTCCAGTGGACACAACTGGAACAGGCCTGCTCATTTAAATACGCTCGACAACAGCGCCTCTCTGTTGTGGGTATCTATTTACCAAGCAGCATCCCGTGTTTGTTTAGACCTCTCATTCACAGATAACAAGAGGTTTCTGTTTGCTTCCTCTCGGGCAAAACACAGCAGACATCTGCGGGGCGTTAGGCTGCAGACGAATACTGACGGCTCGCTCTCTGCAGTGTCAGACCGCTCACACATTCCACAGCCGGCGGAGCATAATGGTGACAAATGATGTCAGCTGCAACCGCCGCAGACCGAGCAGCTAACGTCCCCGCGTGGACACTTTACAACGTTTCGAGATTTGATTGTTGGTTGTTTTCCTCGTGTCAAATGAGCTGCAAAATCGTTAAATATTTATTTTCTGGAAGGAGATTGAATTTGAAAAAACAAGTGTACCTTTATCTGATCTTCCATATCTGATATCTTCTTTTGTAGACATCGACTTTCCTATAGAGAATAACATTCAAAAAAAGGTAATTAACATAGTAAATTATGAACCACACTTTGAATAAAAACTATGAATGTTTGAAAGTATTTGCATAATCGTGAGCGCAGACCTTTTTTTCTGTCTCAAGCCTGTTGGAGCCACAATCCTTCTGCATAAATGAAAGGTTATTACGGAAAGATTACAGTGCAACGCCTTGAAGCTGTACGATTATATTCATAATGGTGAGCACAAGCGTCTCGTGTGTATCCAATATAGCCACAGTCTGCACACAGAAACTCTCCCTGTTATTGTTGCAAAATTGCAGCGTCCTTGTATAACGGCTATCTGTCACGTCGCATTTCTCCCCCATTACAGCGTTCATATCCCCATGAGAATGTATCAGAGACATTTCTATGTGCGCTGACAAGAGTAGTCTGAATAGTGACTTGTAGAAATGTTCAGGTTCATTTTCAGGTTTCCATCCTTCCCTCCGTGAGTCTGGACCGGGCGTAGCGTACCTGTGCTCTCTGTAGCTGGTCCTGAATCATGGCCAGTTCCTGTTTACTGGTTTCCAGCCTGGACTTCAGCCTTTGATTGGTGGCCAGGGCCTTTTCATACATCTACAAAATATGATCTTGTTAGCAAAAAGGGAGCGATTGATTGTTTTCACAGAACACAGACTAACAAACATTGGCGTTAACAGCATTGGCGAGGGAATTTTTTTCCGCGGTTAACGTGAAACTCATTATTTTTGTTTCGTTGTTGAGCACAAGGTCGAGATTTATCTTAACATTGTCTTCTGTGAAATGTGGTACAGCTAGCCATGTCGCCGCAAATCCTACTTCCTTTTTTTATTCGCTGAGAGTTTATCAATTTCAATAAACAGGTTCACATCCACTGGACTATCTAAATGTCTACTGTCTGGTTGGCACACAGGTTTCAGCAGATATCCACCATTTCCATGGTACATTTGGTTTTAGTGACGCGTTGCTTTTTTGTCATCAGTCTCAGCTGATAGTGAGCTGGGTGAATGTGTATCCATATGTTAGCATTGTCATGTTAGAATTTTCATGTTAGCATTGTCATGTTAGCATTGTCATGTTAGAATTGTCATGTTAGAATTGTCATGTTAGAACTGTCATGTTAGAATTGTCATGTTAGTATTGTCATGTTAGCATTGTCATGTTAGAATTGTCATGTTAGAATTGTCATGTTAGCATTGTCATGTTAGCATTGTCATGTTAGAATTGTCATGTTAGCATTGTCATGTTAGCATTGTCATGTTAGCATTGTCATGTTAGAATTGTCATGTTAGCATTGTCATGTTAGCATTGTCATGTTAGCATTGTCATGTTAGAATTGTCATGTTAGCATTGTCATGTTAGCATTGTCATGTTAGAATTGTCATGTTAGCATTGTCATGTTAGAATTGTCATGTTAGAATTGTCATGTTAGCATTGTCATGTTAGCATTGCCATTGGGAGCACCATTGTGATGCAGCATCAGAGAGCTAGCATGGCTGTAGACTCTTGGTCACTTTCTTTATTCACTGATATGAACTTCAAGCAAAAACAACTTCTTTGTTTATTAAGCTACGGATCAGAATCAGAATTGGTTTATTGCCAAGTACGTTTGCACATGCAAGGAATTTGCCGCAGGATTTGGTGCATAACAATAAACATGTTCATGTAACATTTTGTTGTGTACTTTTATTTTGAAATCTCTGGGTCGATGGTGCAACATCCTCTAGATGTGCGACTAAAGATCTGTCACCTTGTAGTCTATTTACAGGCGGGCGTTTTAGCCGCCATGTAAAACACTGGTTGAGTTTAAAAGCAGATTCTTGAAGCGAGTTCATTGATTGTTAAACGTAGCTCCTTTTGTCAGTTGAAAAACCTCAGTCCCTCTGAGTTTCATCGACATGCAAAGAACAACACCTGCCTTCTTATAGTCGTTGTTCGCAGCCTCCTCTTCGGCCCGTTTCCTCGCAGACAGCCTGTTCTCTCGCCGCTGGAAGTAGGACTCGGCGTGGTTTGTCGACGTGTCGTTAGAGACGTCCGAGGATCCAGACGAGCTCAGTCTGAAAACATAAGGGAGGTGTTACGGACCGCTCAACACCGAGGTTGAGCTCAGTTTCAGTCGCTGTCAGGGTTTAATGTCACTGAGACATCCTGGTTTTGTTTTACTTCTCTCCGTCTCTCTCGGGATATTAAATGTCTTCTGTATATTTATGGAGTGAATGAAAGTTGCTTACCTCGACAGTCTCTCGTGCTGAAAGAGAGGAGAAACGTTATAGAACCGTCTATCTGACCATAATCACATTATATATTTCTTTTAATTATTTTATTTTAAGTTTTTACAAGTTACACCAGACAATCCAAAACAGCAACGACTATATCTGTATTAAACACATTTGCACTTCAGTGGCTCTTAAATAGTTCTTATTGTGGTACTTTTGTAGTTTGACTATGTTGAGGAAATGTTACTTTCTGTATTCTTGTTGTTCTTAGTTTGAACTCTAGGTTGAAATGCACTTATTGTAAGTCGCTTTGGATAAAAGCGTCTGCTAAATGACATGTAATGTAATGTAATGAATACATTAAAATGACGTAACAGCATAACAACCAACTATACGAACAATCAGACATGGGGAACATTTTTAAAATAAAAACACAAACATAAATCATCATCCTCCATATCAAACCTACTATCACCATCATTCACAGTCACTTGGGTCCCAAGATCCTGAAGCCTCTTCTTATGGTTTTGGCATAATCCTCGCTAATAAAATCCATAAAAGGGTTCCAGACAGAAAAGAACCCGTTCATGTCTCCTTGGAGAACGTGTGTGAGTCTTTCCAATAGAGGCAGATGGTGTGGTGTAGGATAGACAATTGAGCACAGTCCAATAGAAGACTGAGGATTCTCCTGTCTGTTTAATACAGGGGAGGCAGAGTGTAGGCCGAGGACACATATGAGAGGATTGAGCTCAGAAGGACATTTTATTATGGAAGATATTTGGTTCCCAATTTTAATCCATGTTATTTCTGAGAGGACCTTCCTGATTATTTCACCAAATTTTACTTTGTTTTCCCCTTTTAGTAGTTTAGTATTTAGTATTTTTAGTATTTTAGTATTAGTATTTAGTATTTAGTATTTAGTATTTTTTGTATTTAGTATTTTAGTATTAGTATTTAGTATTATTATTTTGTATTTTTAGTATTTAGTATTGTGTTTTTATTTGTATCTTTTATTTTTATTAATGCTCTATCTATGTACACCCACTGCTGTGATCCTGAAATTTCCCCACTGTGGGACTAATAAATGAATATCTTATCTTATCTTAAATTCAAACGTTACAATGTTATAAACAAGTCATGCGATCCCATCAGGGCCGCTCTTCTGGATGCTCGTTACCACACGAGTAACGACGTCACACAGCTTAACGAACGAGGTCCTCCTTCGTACCGGCGTCGATCGTTTCTTCTGCGTAAAGTTGTAAACACGCCGTTACTACGCACACAGGAGATATCTTATGACGTGCAATGTCAGCAAGTACATTCGTTATCAATAGATCTCGAAAGCCCAGCTCAGTGGCTCTTTGAAGTGACTTTACCATGCAGGAATTCCCCATGAAAGACTTTCTTTTTTTTTTCTTCTAGTTTTCCAAGAAAAGGTTTACGGCGCTCCGAAATACCAAGCCGAGTCAAAGAAGGAGAGAGGAAGTGATCTCTGAAATAAACTGACAAGCAGAGATAACTAAACACATCCAAAAAAGGTAATAGTTCTGGCGGTGGCTTTCACAATGTGCTCATTATTGCCTGCTGAAGTTCGAAGGGTTATGCGGTTTCCTTGGTCAGAGGTTCTCACTCGGGAGAGAAGAACAACAGCTCGACAATAAAAACTCTCTGAAAGAAATGATAAAGTGTGGCTTGATGACGACGAGGAACAAAGGTTTAGTTCCTCTGTCGCCGGTGAGAGGGATGCAGCTGCAGACAGTCGACAAATGAAAGTAACATAACGTGTCTTCATAAGGTGTAGAGCCACAGTGGAAAACATTGAACAATATTCTTCCACTACATATTTCCTTATTTAGCGGTTTTGATGATGATGATGATGATGATGATGATGATGATCATGATGATCATGATGATGATCATGATCATGATGAAGATGGCAGAGAGTGCTATCTAACACTTGATCCACCAGCTCCCATAGGTTTTTAAATGGGGTTTCATCTGGTGGCTCCGAATGCCAGAATTTATGAATTACATCAATCATATCATGTGGTTTGCAAAGGATTATTATATTTTTTAAATGAGCCTGTAGAAGTGGGTCCGGTTGGTGGAAAGCTTAAAAATCATAAAAGTTTCAACGTGAGACTAACCTAAATATACTGTTGCTTAAATTTAACAGAATAGTAATTTTGTGTCATTTTTGTTTAGTTTTGTTTGAATTTCAAAGTAATTTAAACCAAATGATGTTTGGTAGTGTTGTTGCTTAAACCTAACAAAGTTTTGTAGAGTCTATGTTATCCGTTTTTATTTTGTTCACATCATTAACCACACGTCTTGTCATTCTTTATGAGTTGGGGCTGCTAATTACAAATTATTACGTTATTATATTCCCTTCTGGCCTGGCTCTATGGAAGCAAACGACCGGTCCATCACTTTGGATTGTGATGAAAGTGTGAGCACACATTAAAGCAACCTATTGACTTAAAGTAACAATATATAACATTCAATAGCAACAACAAATATTGGACATAAATATTGGACAATTTGGTACTAATTAGCATTAGCTTATTAGCGCTGTCATTATGAGCATGTTGGTATGCTAATGTGAGAAAGTAAAGCCTCACTAGCATTACTGTAGATGAGCCCTTTTCCAACAACAATGCAACTCAAAAGTGCTTTATGCTATGTTGGACAGAAGAGAAACGTAATTTCAATCTTCTGTATGTTTGCACATATGAAAAATTTACAAATAAAACCGACTTTGACTTTGACTTTACAAAGGAGGTCAAAGGTCATGAGGATATTAAACAGTGTTTCCATCCTCTCTGAACCTGCTGAACCCGATCCTCTCCATCTTTAAATGCTCTCATATTAATCACAAGGAAAAAAAAAAGCTGATACGACACTCTCTTTCAGTTTTTAATTACTTTCACTAATGATAAAAATCAATGTGTATCCCCTCAGAAGAGGTCATTATCCGGCCAGCGGCGATTATCCATCAGCATATATCAGAATAAATGACGCAGTGGATTACTTATCGCTGCTGACACGACCGCTAAGACACTACGCAAAGTTCCTTTACGCACGGTCGTGTATTATTTTAAACACGGGGCCTTATTGTGACAGTCACGTAAACTCCGGCGTAGATCGGCGAGCAGTTACACATCCAACTTGGCGCTGGCAGGAGGATTCCTTTAAAGAGGAACAGGGCTTTCAGTGACGGACACTGTGTGTAAACACGGTGATGTGCCCGCGCGCAGACATTTACAAGATCTCTGGATCTTCCCCAGACTCTGATGTCAGCTCCTTTAAGACTCTCTCCGGACACTTGGATACGCTCGGTAAACGGCAATTAATGATATACAGTGTGCGGGCTCGGAAAAAGTCTCTGGTTTAGATTAGGCGACAGCACTTATAAACAGATGCTGATGGAAACACAGGCTTTGTGTCCCTGTGCATGTGACCCTGTCACTAAGCTGTCCCCGAGCCCTTTTACATCCTTAGAGGAACTTCTTGCTCGCTGACCAGCTATTCCCAAGTGGAAAATGTGAGCTTCCCGTAGGACCAGCAGAGAGATAAACATCCATAAATACTGCGTCTGAGTTCCCACAAGCCAGTCCTCAGCGCGCTCTCTCTCTCCCTCCTCCTCCTCCTCCTCCTCCCCTCTGGTCTCCGTCATCCTGTCGTTCACCCCGTGCTCTCTTTCTCTCTCTCTTTCTCTCTCTCTCTTCCTGTGTATCCCTCTCTCTCTCTGTGTCTCTCCATTAATCGTTCTCAAGTGGATTCTACAGATAAGCCACAACAACTCGTTACAACCTTTCTTCGGTTTCACTTCCAAGTTTTTGTTCCTTGGACATCAAGAGGCAACTTAGAGTTGCACGTTATGTGAGTCATTACGGGCCATTAGATGCATGTCGAAGGGTCAGAAGAGATACATCTTTATTGTGGTGGGGGGGGGGGGGGGACTTAGGGGTCCGAGATGCATACCATGTAACCACAATACCCCTGTTACACTAATAGGACTGGGGACAAATATCTCCCCAAAAAATCGAGAAAAACAACTTTATAATCCAAAAATAATTAACACATTTGTAAAATTTTAAGTTGAATAAAGAATACGTGTCATTCTAACCAACACGTATAGTGCCTGATTTTATAAATATTGCACTGATAAATCTGATAAATAAAAAAAACCCATCTATAACTGTTTGTATATGATGAATTGTCAATTATAGAAGCCAAATAAATGCCTAAAATGATATTTTGAGCTTTAAAAGTCACCGACTATGCCATCTCTTGAGAAAGTATCCTTCTATGTTGTGAAATGATTGCAGTAATGGTAGTGTAGTAGACGGTGCTAAGCGGATTAGAGGACATTGGACAACAACCCTTAGTTGCATTCCAACAGCTGTCGCATGTAAACAATGCTGCTGCTCCTCAGATTGTACGTCCGAGCGTACAAACACACGGGAATACCTCCGTGGCTCGTTAGAGACGTGTGTTTGACAGGGAATGAACTCTACTGTTAGTGTTTGCATCATGTCATCCGTGGCATTTCCTCTAACCAAACAGACACTGGAGAGATTAAAGACAGTCCGGCCTTACCCTCTGGCTCTTGGTGGCGGCCGTGGATGAAGTGGGAGACGAGTCGGAGAGCGACTTTCTGACGCGTGGCTGATCTTTGTTGTGGGAAAGTAGAGACGACATCGCTCCCAAAGCTGCTGGACTCCGCATGCAGCTGTAATTTGGTCCAGAGGACTTCTGAAAGAAAAAACTTCTTCTTCTTTTTTTTGGTTCTGAAACACACAAAAAAGCAGCAAAAGAGAAGTAGGGTGGGGGGATTAATTTATAATCCACCGACTGATGTTAAATTCTTTGGCTGTTTCCCTTCGTTTAAGTGAGCGAGTGTGATCCTCCTCTGATGGTGAGACGTTGAATATGTGATGAGCGTGAAAGAACTGCACAAATGTGAGAGCTGTGGAGGAAGTGGTGGGACTGGGGAGTAGGCGGGCAGTATTGTGTGTGATCGTGTGTGTGATTGTGTGTGTGTGTGTGTGTGTGTGTGTGTGTGTCTGCACACAAGGATTTGACAGCAGTATTGTGCACAAGGGCTCTCAAGGGACTCGGTCATTCAGCCAAAAATGGAAACATCATCAGTCTTCGGGCTTTTAGTTTCTCTAGATATAAATGTGAAACTTTTTTCCATAATGTGTGAATTATTCACATCTCAGCGCTCTATGTTGGTTATGTGTGTAATGCACAGGAAAGTGTGCTTATTATAAGTGTAGTTTCCTTTGCATTAAAATATGTGTGATTGTATTACTCCTGTTGTACTAAGAGGAAGCTTTGAGAGCGGACGAAGTACTCAGATATTTTACTCAAGTAGAAGTAGCACTATACAACAAAACTACTTTGTTACAAGCGAAAATTATAAATGTTACTTGGATTTAGAAGTATATAATCAGATTATAAATACTGAATCAGAATCTGCAAAGTTACTAAAAATGAATGTTGTCAAAAGAATGTAGTGGAGTAAAAATTCAACATTGTTGTGGAGTATGAAGTATAGCATAACAGGTATCCACACTCATGTACTGTAGCACAGGACTTAGTAAAGCTGTTATATAACACCACTGCAACAAAAAAAAAAAACGTTAAAGATGGTAACTCCTTAATAAAAACAATTGGTAGAAGCTAAATCTGGAAGTACAATTAAAAAGTACACCCGGTTGAGTTGAACAAGGCAAGTTTATGTTGTGATAAGAGTGTATAAATAAACAACAGGTTGGTCAAAGGCACACATATTCTGTGCTGAGGGTAAGACCTGTTTTCTTTCATCAGATCAAGCTGGAGGCTGTGTGTGTTGACAGTTAAGATGGTTTATGGACCTTTCTGACGTTGTTACGTGACACAGTTGCATTCATTATGTCAGAACAGGTCATTTGTTTGGCAATTTATTCTCCTAAAAAGGGAGTGCTGTGTTAATCATGCAGTAAATACAAATGGTATGGGAAACAAATATGTCAAGTCAAGTAGCCTACACAGTAAAGTGTCACACAAAATATTTGGCGTGGCTCAAAAATACATCTTGATACAAACATGTGTAATTCCATGTCTCCATTTCCAGCCTGAGTCTAGAGTTATGGCTGTCAGATCAAGCCTCGACCCCCACCGGCTGCAAACTACTCAGATATCTAAATAAGATGAATAGTTTCACACATTTCTGTTCCCACCGTGACCCTGATGAGTGCGTGTGGCGCTCCGCTAGCAAACACTTTGAGAAAAGGATTTTTTTCTATCAGCGAATAGAATAGGAGTCAAAATAATAGTGAATGATTTTCTGTGGTCATTTGACTTGTACAGAATAAAATGGGGATTATTGCTCTGTTATTAAGGTGACATGTCAGTGGGGGGGCCACAAAGTGTTTTTTGCAGCTAACCACGAGGAGTCTGACGGACGGCTGGTTAGCTAGCAAGGTAGCTTGTCCTTCTCCAGAGTGGCGGGGGTAGAGGCGGAGGGCCTCAAAATCAAGGCTCAGGACCAGCATTGACGCTCGCCGCCAGCCCCCTGTCCGGTGTGTTGCCTGTAACCAGTGTAGCAATATAGCATGGCAGGATTAGCAAGCTAGTCTAAGCTAGCTAACTATCCGCTAGGTAATTCCACCGTGATGACATGCAACACCAGGGCTCTCAAGCCTCACGCATTGAGCGTGAGACTCACGCATTTCGGTCTTAACTCACGCACTCCCGCCACATATCGTATTTCTCACGCTTAAAAAAACTCTCGGCTTGGTAATGTTTTAATGTGCCGCTGCGCGCAAACATGAGCCATGCGCACTGTGGAGGAATCAAGCGCCTGGAGTTCTGCCGTGAGATGCCACTTATCAGCCAATCAAAAAGAAGAAATGGGCTACACAACAGCCAATCAGAAAAAGCTCCCTAGCACCCAATCAACCCCCCCACCCCCCCCCCCCCCGCCTTATGGTATAACTTATAGTATTACTTATAGTATAACTTATAGTATTACTTATGGTATAACTTATGGTATAACTTATGGTATAACTTATAGTATTACTTATGGTATAACTTATAGTATTACTTATAGTATTACTTATGGTATAACTAGAGATGATCCGATCAGTTTTTTTGGCACCGATCACCGATCACTGAAATCAGTATCTGCCGATCCGATAATACCGATCACCGATCACGGTGTCGATTGAAGCATTCTCTTTATTGTGTAGCATTATTGCCTAGGACTATGAGGAAATACTTATACAAAGCACCTCAAACATTAAAGAATGTACAGATTTCTTTAAACATTTAGGACTTTTAATTTGAAAAATTATCTAATTGCAACAGTAAATATGTTTGATTTCCAGGGTGATAGAAGTCAGGACTGTCTTGAACACATCTGCACCAGTCATTGCCTGGGAATATGAGGAAAGAGATATATAAAGCACCTCAAACATTAAATAAATTACAGATTTCTTTAAACATTTAGGACTTTTATTTTGAAACATTTCATAATTGATACATTCAAATTGATTGATTGCCAGTGTAGGGGATTTCAGATATGTATGGAACACATCTGCATCATTCATTTCCTGGAACTCTTGTGGAAATCTATATACAGGACATACAAAAGTCAGACTTATTTTTATAAACTCTTCCTTGGTACAGTAAAAAGGTTTTAATGTTAGCACAATTTCAGCTTAATCTCCGAAACGATATATAAATATACAAAATCAGTTAATTGTTTACTTTTATATGTTAGTGTATGATTTTTTTCGACATCTTATTTTGAAAAACGGATGTTGTTTCACGTGGTTCCTTCCGCTAACTTTGCAAACCCGGTGCGTGGGGTACCCCTCGTGGGACCTCTGCACTCTGCGGCCCTCGCCGGGCGCATCGTCTCCGTTGCGGTTCGCTGCGATTAAAACGTCTCTCATAGTTATTCTCCCAGATTTTATGTTATCTGATCGGCCAAGTTTGAACGGCCGTCTTGAGAACGCCGATCAAAACCGATAATGGGAATATCGGCCGATAATGGATCGGCGCCGATCAGACCGGAGCATCCCTAGGTATTCCTCATGGTATAACTTATGGTATTTTTGTAGTTTGTCTTTTTGAAGAAATGTTACTTTCTTGGTTCTTGTTGCTCTTCTTTGTCCTCGTGGTTGAATTCACTTCTTGTGACTCTGGATAAAAGCGTCTGTTGAATGAAAGTAAATATTGCTCATGAACCGCTCTTAGTCTGGACTCGCCCCGAGAGCTGAGGACCAGGTCTGAAGCCCGGACCACAGCGCAAGATCATGAGCCGCTGAAACTCTTCCACCGCGATAAGGTGGCGGTTTTGCGAAAGAGATCCCCCTCCCTCCCCCCTCCCCCCTCCCCCCTCCGGCTACAGTCCCCGGTGCTCCGTCGTCGGCTTTGGTTCCCCCCGTCGCCGGCCTTGGTTCCTCCCGTCGCCGGCTTTGGTTCCCCCCGTCCCCGGCTTTGGTTCCCCGTCCCCGGCTTTGGTTCCCCCCGTCGCCGGCTTTGGTTCCCCCCGTCCCCGGCTTTGGTTCCCCGTCCCGGCATTGGTTCCCCGTCCCGGCTTTGGTTCCCCCCGTCCCCGGCTTTGGTTCCCCCCCGTCCCCGGCTTTGGTTCCTCCCGTCCCCGGCTTTGGTTCCCCCCGTCGCCGGCTTTGGTTCCCCTCGTTGCGGTCTCCAGTCCCCGGTGTTCCGTCGCCGGCTCCAGTCCCTAAGCCCCGCCATGGTTGTTTCCACCTGTGTCTCGTTCTCCAATGTATTTAGTCGGCGTCTGGGTCTGATCGTTTTGGTTCCTGTCCGGTTCTTGTCCAGGTTCCTGCTCGATCCAATTGAATAAACCTTGTTTTTGAGAACTCTTCCTGCTGCTTCTGGGTCCAAGACCCAGAAGCAGCAGGAAGTACCGATGAAGAGCAAGGTAGCTACTGGGAATCGTCGATAATGAATTGATACCCGGGACAAGATATTCTTTAATTCCTTTTTTCATATTGTGTTTTTTTATCAATTTTGACATGAAGTGCAGCCATATTTGGACCACTATTAAGTATCATGTTTCCCCTCTTTGTCAACTTCATGGCTTATCGCCATGGAAACAGTTTATTAACACCGTCCACCACGGAAGAGATGACCACTGTTTTAGATGTTGTGCAAGTCCCACACATGTCTGAACATCAAGCCCCAGGGCTCTCAAGCCTCACGCATTGAGCGTGAGACTCACGCATTTCGATCTTAACTCACGCCCTCCCGCCACACATCGTATTTCTCACGCTTAAAAAAACTCTAATGTGCCGCTGCACACAGACATGAGCCGCGCGCACTGTGGAGGAATCAAGCGCCTGCAGTTCTGCTGTGAGATGTCACTTATCAGCCAATCAAAAAGAATAAATGGGCTACACAACAGCCAATCAGAAAAAGCTCACTAGCACCCCCGCTCCCCCCCCCCATCCCCCCATCCCCCGTCAACAACGCTCGCCGTGGGTCACTTTCCTATCGCTGGTAATCTCACGCTTGCCTGTCTTCAAAACTTGAGAGCCCTGCAACACTAGTTCCAGAAAATAAGCCAAAGTGGTCATTGATGTGGCGATAGCAATGCACTTTGCTAAACAATTTCAAGATTAAAGATTAAGCATTAAATCGTTCAATGTCACTAATTTAGCCCTCTAGGCTCTGTAACGTTACCAATCGCACATGTTTGTCGTGAAATTGTGACTTGCTGTAGGCCTAAGTGGATTTATTTAGTATAGAAGTGAATCAAAATGGCAGTGATAGACATGCAAATGGACACCGCTAAAAGTGCTTTCACACCAAAAGTGAAGCGATTTTTCGCGTCGCCTTGTTCTCGCTATAAGCGCCGAAATGCTCCGCGAGGGGCGGGGCTTATCTCCGTGTCTCGTCTCCGTAAAGACCGTTATCACCTCCTTCATCCACCAGAATAACTCACCACTAGTTCTGCTTTATACTTGTTGTGGACATCCCACACAAGAGCCGATTGGCCCGAGTTGCGAGATGACCGCCTCAAAGTTTGAATATTTCAACTCGGGGCGAAAATTGTGCCGTTGAAAACGCGTACGTCTGTACGTTGACTTTTCATTGGATTCGGTCGCGCGAAAAAATAGTTTTGCTTTTGGTGTGAACGCATCTTTAGACCATCCTGCTACTTTTGCTTTGAATGTCCGTTCGGCTCCCTTTTTATATTTATGTTTATTTCTATTTCTTTTTTTGGATACACAAGATTTATTAGTTTGAGATCATCATATTAAAGATATATAAATAATCTATTTTGCTTTATGACACCCGCTACCTGTTCTACATTAAATATACCTGTCAGCTTGTCTCCAACTAGTTGTCATGCTCCCCTTTTGTCCTTTTTTGAGAGATTCATGTAATTACTCCCAATTATAAAATAAATACAAATCTGCATTTGAGTTATAATGTGGGATCTGGGGACATCCAGTGGTGAAGTGGCAGTTCGCCAACAAACAACTCATTCTAAGGTCAAACAAGTCACTGAATCCTATTTTCAGGAGATTACACACAAATGAAAACATACTTATTAATATCATATTCCATTTGTGCCAATAGCTTTCCCTAAATGCACAGTATGAGAGATCTTATATATGATAGTAATTGTTAGTAAAATGTACCTTATTTGAACAAAATAAAAGTCATGAACCACTCAGATATCCTCTTCTTTTAGAAAAAGCTGTACGATGATTCTTCTTTAATATTATGGTAGTAATCAGGCACCACCTGCTGGCAGAAATAGCACCGTAACCTTTTCACAAAGAGGTGGTGACATGACGAGAGAACAGTATGTCCCAATGGACTCAAATGTGCCCATGTGCACAGCATGCTCGTACCATAAATAACTTTAGAGAGAAGCATTACATACAGTATGTCCTTGTGTTAAATTACAAGTTGTAAGTACAGTCATATTGCAAAAAAACACTTTAAATGTTATACTCTAATCTCTTCATGCAAAAACAGATAACATGTAGTTAATTTAATTTTAAATTGCTTCACATTTTTTTGTTAACAGTTCTAAAAAGGTTTGTTGGAATTACTTTACATGAATTGTGACATTTCTCTCTCAGTAACCTTTATACTTAACATATTGTAAATCCATTTCCGGGTCTGACTAAAGTCTTTATGAGACTTCCAATCGGTTCAGTGTTTCTGCCAACTATACATTTGTATATTTAACTGACAAAGATATAACATACATCTATACTAAATGTATCAAGTCATTTCTAGAACAAAAGAAATACGTCAAATAATTTGCAAGAAAGTGTGCTGCGTGTAAAAATGGTTCCCATTGATCCCAATAAGACTAAAAAAATCACAATCTTGTGAACTAATGACTTTCAAGTGCTACACCACCTTCGCATCTCCGTCCATAAAGACCTCGCCATTAAATTCACCAGAATCTTCCACTACAGTCTCTCCAACTTCTTTGGATGCCTCCTCTTCCAAAGATGTGTCTAAAACATGAGCGTCTACAGAGTCTTCTGCATCTTCCTCTTCCCCTGCACCCACAGTATTGTCCTCGTCTTCTTCCTTTTGGGGTGTAATTAATTCTTCCTTTTGTGGTGTAATTTCTTCTTCTTCCTCTGGTGTAATTTCCTCCTCCTCCTCCCCTTGCTCCTCTACAACGCCCCTCTCTACTTCCTGTTGCAGTGGCTGTTCTTCTTGGGTTGCTTCCTCCTCCTCTTCTCCTTCATTGTCCATGTCCTGCTGCTCGTCCTCTTCCTCAACGTCTTCCATCTTCACCTCAGCGGCGTTTTGCGCCGCAGTGGAGATAAACTCTTCTTCCGCTGGACCCTCCTCATTTGATTTACCTTCCGTTGACTCAGAGGAAGCTTTCGCCAACTGAAATAATCGGTTAGGTTAATCATTTTTTAATTCCTCACGTATTTGAAAGGGAAAAAAGTAGTTTTTTTTTTATTTTACCTGGGAGTGAAACGTCTGCAGCCGAGTCATGAGGCTGCTGCGAAGCGTCTGTGAGGTGAAATACTGCTCATCCAGAGTCACCTGCACCGAGCTGAGCATCTCCTCTAACGCCTGAGCGCGCATGGCCTGCTTCGCCTCGATGAGCGCCCTAAAAAACACCATAAAAAACACGTAAAACATAAATTCTTCGGAAAGCCAGCAAATTGAATGAGTGTTAGAGCCATTAAATCAAATCCGAGCTCACTTTATTGCAGCCATCTCCTGGTTGTTGGTGTGAAGTACATCTTGATGGAGGTCCATTGACTCTCTCAGCTCACTCAGGTCTGAGGCCTGACCGTCCAGCTGAGCGTTAAGAGCCTCCGCGGACGCGGCCTGCTCGTCGACTCTGGCGGAGGCGCCGAGCACGGCGCCGGCTAGCCAAGCCACGTTTTCCGCCAGAGCCGAGCCGGAGCTCAACGCGCCCACGACGCTCTCCTTCACGGCCTCGAACTCCTGGCTGTGGTTACCGAACATGGCCTGGAGGGTTGTGACGGACAGGACGACCTGCTTTATCTCGGTCAGGCGGGAGTCCATCTCTTCTTGGAGCGCCATTAGCTCATCGTAGTTGTCGAAATTCCTTAAGTTCTCCGACGTGGCCAGGGCAAATTCAGCCGTCTCCTGAGCCTGTTTCTGGGCCTCCTCCAGGGCAAACATCCTCTTCTCCACACCAACACCAGTATCAGTCTAGAGATTGAGATACACCTTATTTAGCCATGCGGTTCGATTTCAGTTTAAACAATTTAAATCTGAGCTGCATCATATTGCTGTAGGTAGTAATATTTGACAATATACATGTCAGCTAAATCTAAATATTGTTTATAACTGTTGATCTCTCTGGGTGTATTAGGCCATTGTGGGTAGTGTTAAAAAAAATATATCACTGAGCAGTGTTTTTTTTTTAAGGCACTCCAAACTATTAATAACTATATTTACTATTTAGTAAATATACTATTAGCCTGAACACAGGGACAGACAGCTGGTGGCAATCATTGCTGATAATGACAAAATATATTTAGCATAAGCCTATTTATATTTCACAATAGTCGTCGGGGCTCTAAATGCCACTGAAAGTCAAGTCAAATGAACACGTGTAAGTCAAACATCCACAACAAGACATTGGTCATCCATAGCTTTTCAAAATAAAATCACAGACCTAGATTTTCAGTCATAATATTCTCTCAATGCCGCTGACTACACGTCTAGAAGAGACGTTTGACGTGCATCCGTGTATAGTTGTTTGTTAATTCATATAAAATGATTCTTTCAAAAACAACAATTGTAAAATATTTTGTGAGATTATTTTGAAGGCATATCCTTGACAGCTGTTACACAGTCATGCACTGATAATAAGCCCCTGCATCGCAGTTGTCAATATATTTGACCTTAGCGTACAATATAACTAAACTAAATCAGTAAATACAAGAACCATCTCAGTATTTAACATGTCCGTGACCAGCCCTGCAGAAAGTTAATGTCACCTGAGGCCCGGACGTCTCCACCACCCGCTGGAGGGTCGCCACTCTCTTTTGCATCGTTGTAAAAGTCTCCGACAGTTGGTCGAGGCTCTGCTGCTGCTGCGCGCAAAACCAGCCCATCACAGACGCCCCGGCGGTGAAGACCACGATGAACAGCCACACTGATGATGAAGAGGTGTTGGAGTTCGTCTTGCTCTTGGCCTGCGACACATGCGGCTCCAATAAAATGGAGGTGTCTTCTTCTTGCGGCTTCTTTGACTTGCGCTTGGTCATGACGGCGGGAGGAGAGGAGGACTGGGAGGACTGGGAGGACCTGCTTCAGGGAACTGGATTCAGGGAGTGCTGCTTCTCGTCTGGAGATACAAAAGTATCAGGTTTTCTTCTTCTCTTCTTCTTCTTCTGCTAGAGCCTTTGACCTAGTCATTCATTGGACCCCCATGACACCCGTAACACCCACAGCAACTGGTGGGGCTGGCAGCATGGCATGTGGCTGCAGAGAGACCCACCACTAGTATAATACCAGTGTAACACTACTTAGATTACTAAGGTCTAACATCACTTTCAAACTCACTTTCAATGGAAAGTGCCATTAGCAAAATAATGTGTATGATTATCAATATACAAACAAATATAAGACAATACTTTTAAAAGCTGGTCCAGGTATAAGATATGATATGGTATATTCCTTTATTCCTCCCACAGTGGGGACATTTCAAAAATCACAGCTGCGGTGCACATCTGAGCATTAATAAAAATTATATATATATATATATATATATATATATATATATATATATATATTATAATAATGATAATAATAATATGTAGCCAGATTACGTGCTGTTGTGGCATTTATTTGTAGTAATGCATCACATTTGACACACTTTTAAATATACCTGAAATTGAACCATCCGATAAATGGAATAGAAATGAAACCTGAATGAAACCTGAAGAGTAGAATTTCTAAGTACTTTTTAAAAACTACTTATGTAAAGCATTTTAATATGTTTTACTCTTTTATTTTCCACTTCCTGTGCAGTACATGTCCGTGGCGTCTGGTCGTAAGTTGAAACTCGCTGACAGCTGTCATTTTCAAATCGACCAATGACTTGCTGACTTGTCATTTTCAAATCGACCAATGACGTGAGGCCGTCGACAGGAAGGTGTATCACGTTGCCTTTGTGTGTAACGGATTAGACGGTGGCGTTCAGGGCGAGGGTCACAAGGCTGTCGTTTATCAATTACATGTAAGTCAGCGATAGAAACAGTTCTGTATTCATATTCGACCGTAAGAGAGAAACATGTTCTGTGTCTCTACCAAAATGCTCATTGTCCAGAACAATAGTGAGTAAAACAAGCAGAAAGTGAAGGCAGCTGCACTAAATCCATCCCATATTAAGCTTCTAAAAGGACTTTGGTGTTACATGATACGTATAATTTAAGATCATTGAACAGTAGAACTTTAAAATGTTTTACATAAAACATCATATTTTGAGGTATCTCCAAAGTTTAATAGTACAGGAAATAATACTTTCCTAAAAGACTACAATTCATGTTTTATTACTTTCTTAATATACGGGTTTATATAGCGGAGCCTCACACTAGCGTTTCAAACGAATGAGTTGTCACTACATAATAATAACTATAATTGATTTAAAACGACATCTTTTGGTGGAGCTTCTGTTCGGCAGCTGCAGCTCTTCTTCTTCACTCTGCAAAGGAACATATGGATTCTCATTGACTCACTCACTCAAACCCTTCCTCAGGGTCCAGCCACAACGTTGTAAACATCGCGCACGCGTTAATACCTTTAACGACTAGCGTCATCGAGGACTCGGCCGTCCCCAGTTTGTTCTCGATGAGCACTTTGTATTCCCCGTGGTCTCGGGGTCCCACGGTCAGGATGAGCAAGGAGCAGACTCCGCACACGTTGGTGACGTGGTAGTTGGTGTTGGTGTTCAGGCTGACGTCGTTGTGGTACCACGTCACTCGCGGAGCTGGATCTCCCCGAACCGCGCAGCTCATGTAGCTCTCGTATCCCTGCGGAGCGGTACGCGCTTTCAGGGGAACGATGAACGATGGCGGCGACTGGAAGTCGAGGGATTTTCTCTCTGGCGGGTTCACTTTGAACTTTCCTGAAACGCAACGAAACGCAACGGTCAGGCTCTCACAAAGGGCCGCTTGTCTTCGAACTCATAACTCAATGCAATATCTTCAGCTCTCGTTTGTTTTTGTCTCTGCAAAAATAAATGATGATCTACACACAGCACTTGCTATATGAATTCGAACCCTTTTTGAAATAGGAAAAGTAAGCAAAATATTGGTTATATTAGTACTCAAAATACTAAATGTTGTCGATTAAACAATGAATGCTGACTGAGTAAGCTGAGTTCACAGCTACGAAATCTGTCCTTCCTGCGTCCAATGCTTTGTTTTGCACATATATACAGTACATATATATTTATATATGTATATGTCTACTTGATATGATTATAAAGCACAAAAGGTCAAGTTGGTTACTTCAAAATGGGAAAATAAATGTGGCAATGACAACTTTTGCTTCACAAAAATCCTGCCTAACTTTGATGACAATTTTAAATACCTTTAATGATACCAGTACATGTATTAATCCATCATTTTAATACATATAACCTGTATTGTCAGTAGCATAACCTAGTTAATTGTTGTACTTGATCCCACCGGAGATAGTTTAGTAGATCACAGTTAAACGGGTCTCAGTCTGTCAAGATGATGACATTTCACCAAAGAAATGGACTTGTGGGAAATGGTGTTCGCTTAGGGAATCTTAAAAAGTCCTACAAGTCGTCAAGTTTACCCTTAACGTTCTGTTCACTGTTCACTTGTCTGGATAGATGGAACGAACTTCACAATAAAACTTAACTAGTGGGCAAGATTAAGTTGTCCGTATGCCTTTTTGCAGTATTGAAGTGTTGCTTTCTTATCTCTTGAACAGTTCAATTATAAATACACTTCTGACTAAGTAGTTGAAATCACAAAGAAGTTCAACATGGAGTGAGACATGCATGTTTTTTTAATTCTCTGTAACTCATTCCATGTATGCTGTCTATCCTAAGTTAGCACACCTGGGTTATTGTGATTTAACCATAGACACCAACCTTTTGGACTCACGGTCCCAAACACGGGGGATTCGGAACGTGGTGACAGACCCATGTCATTTTTAGCGAAGACTCTGAAGTTATACTCCCGTCCAGAGATAATATTGATAACTGTGAACTTATTGTTGAAGAGGTTGTCGGCCACCGTCCTCCAAGTGCGTTTGAAGGAGTCACGCATGGACACCATGTAGTGCAGTCGGTCATCCCTCTTCTCATCCGGAGAGGAGGTCCAGGACAGAGTCACTGTTCCTGGGATGTTCTGACTCAGCTCCACTGGACCTGGAGGCTTGGGATCATCTACGCCCAGAGACAGAAGTCTAAGTTAAGACAAGTGTATTTTTTACTCAACAAACCGTACCTTTTGTATCCGGCTCAGTTCATCTCTTCATGGCCGTGCACACCGAGGTTCACCTGTGACTCGGATTTCGACATTGACGCTCTCCTGGCCGACGATGTTCTTGACGGTCAGGGTGTAGATGCCGCTGTCGGACCGCTCAGATGTGGGGATTAACATCTGAGAGCCTTTATCAGAGCTGGTAACGGTCACATGTTTGGACACTGGAGTACCATCTTTTTGCCACACGATTTGTGGCAGGGGGGAGGCCTGCAGGCAGAAAGAAAATCAATGTGTTAATTAGATGGATTACATTTCCAATAAACCCATTAGGAGGGAAATCTATTGCACAATACCTCAAAGTTGATGTTCAGACGGACAGTATTTCCAGATCGTACCACCATGAAGGTCTTCATGTTGCGATCTTTAAACTTCGGCCTTACTGTGAGGGGAACATTTAGATTCTTGTAATTATACAATTGAGGAAATTGATAGTCTTTTATTGTTCTCATTCTTTAATTTTTTACACTCACATCTCATGACATGTCCAGAGATTCACTGTTTATTTTTAAACAAGCCACATACTTTACATGTTAAGCAGCAGCCTCTAGGCCTGAAGAGCAAAGACAACGCTGAAGAAAATTTAAACTTGCATTCTTTCTAATGGCCATCAGGGGGCGACTCCCCTGGTTGCAAAAGGAAGTCTGATTGAACAGATGTTTATGAAAATTTTCCAACTTCTTACTGGATTAATTACTTTAGTAAACATTGCTAACATGAGTTTATTGGCTTAATCTCTAGTTAAAGTCTTCAATACAGCATGATGTTAATATACTGATTTATGGTCCTATTTAGAGTACAATAAACCATAAAGCAGGTAATGCTTTTGGGTAAGGCTACCTTCTGATTAACAGGTCAAGACCACAGAGTGATCTTGATGTTAAAACTTTAACCCTTTAATATGGCGTTTTCACTATTTGAAAGTTAGATGGAACATTTTTGGTCGCCTAAAAATGCTTTACTCTGCGTTTGGTTACGGGGAGCGGGTCCTCTTTATGTTGCACATCCATGCTTCTACAGTAGCCCAGAATGGACAAATCAAATACACGACAGAGGCTGTCGAGTTTTTACGTTAGACATCTGCAGCCTCAGCACTTGATGTTACTAAATCCTGCACATTGCTCTTAAAACTGTCATGTCACATCAATCTTTAAATCCAAAATATGGGGAAACAAAATCTTACCAGGAGGAGGCATGGCAATGACGTAACTATCGAAGCCGTGAGGTTCTCCATCGCCTCCATAATTGGTGGCAATCACCCTCACCCAGTAGCTGGCCATTGCCTTCAAGCCAAGCACGGTGTAGGAAGTTAAAGTGATTGAGATGGCATTACAACGAGTCCATTCAAGGTTTTCTATTGGTCTGATCTCTACATAGTAGCCTCGGACTTCATCCTCCACCCCTTTGATTTCTTTAGGTTTAGTCCAAGCCAATGAAAACGTGGTGTAATTGGAGGATGTTAACTTCAGATCTGTGACTTTCCCTGGAGGTTCTGAAAATGCAGAAATGAGAGGTCATTGGCCCAACATGCCCATGCTTATATATTCTCTAACGCGATAGAGAGAGCATTATGTTAAACAGGTTCACCGCGATGCATGACTTGTATCATTTTTAGTGGATACAACCGCAGTAGAGTATAATTCAATGTTCAGGCTTACTCATTGGATCTCTTGCGATTACCGTGTCACATGGGATACTCGGATCTCCAGCTCCAGACAAGTTGATGGCAGACACCCGAAATTCATATGCCGCCCCTTCAAAAACATCTTTCACTGCATACTTTGTATCTGTGGAAAAAGAAAGATGTTTTGTTACTAGAAATGTAAAATTGTGTCGCCATACATACATATTTATAGATTCTCCAGCATTGCGACCCGAACAATTGTCCACCAATGCACTGATGGAACACATTTCGAAATTTCTTTGTAAGAGTAGAAGAGCTGCGAGAAAAGAAAAGTGAGCAACCGACTAACTTAGCTAAAGTTTGCTAGCTGCTCGGCTAGTTCACGTGTTGTAAAACACCATTGGCATTGAGGAAGTGACCCGTCTAGACAAGGTTAGCAGTCGCGAAACCATATTCTTGTAAATTAGAGCTCACTAGTAATACATTGCAGAAGGATGCATATTGTTCCCTTACAATGGAGAGTAGGCAGACGTCTACAAAACTAGATTGATGAATAGCACTAGAAATAAGTATTTTCTTTATTTTGTGGTGAACTGTCCCTTTAAAGGTTCTCATTCAGACCATTATTTGAGCAGCAAACAAATGTGTAATGAGTAATGTCTTCTTATATATTTGCAATGTGTATTGTACTGAGGTGGTGAACATGGCCACTGGTATGAAAAGATGCAGCTTGGTATATTATAGAACGTCCTAGTCGGATTTTCAAAAGCACTTTCTGAATAAAACAGTTCAGAAGCTAGTGAAGATTCACCCCTTTAGTAATTAATATTCACAGTGGGTCATTCAGTATATTTCTGCAGATTGCCATACGAGTTGGATACCTGTAATAGGCACCCCTTGATTTACAAGGCTCCAGTAATTTGTGCCCTTCTTGTTCTTTTCCAAGTTGTATCCCACTATTTTGGTTCCTCCAGTGTCACATGGAGGACACCATGCCAGATTGATGCAATCTTTAAAGGCACCGACCACTTTTGGTGCTGCTGGGGATCCGGGATAACCTGTGGAGGAAACGGGACATTTTTACTATTCTGTGTTATTCTGTTGCTTTTTATTCCATTCAAAATCGTACAGTGTACACAGTGTCTGCACCTCGCTGTGAGTCTGTTCTCAAAACCAGACGTTTCAACTTGTATTATCTCCATTGGGAGTTGGATGAAGTTTTATTTTCCTCTTATTGATGCAAACATATTTCCGTGATGCATTATGAAAAGGTTTGTCATTGAGCCAAGTTCAAATGATTAAAGACTGACTTCTGGCAACTCCAAAATGACTATTCACAATAGTAACAATACTCTTGTATGTTATGGTGATAGGAGTGAAGAATTAAATCATGAAGTAACTTAGAATAGATAGATTTTTGAATTTCTTTGTTTTAAATAAATAAATAAATAAATATAGAAACCTCTTGTTTTCATGACTTAACATAACATAAAATATAAAAAATATATATAACCTTTTATTTTTCTATTTTTTAAATGTATATATATATACTGTATATATACTGTGTATGTATATATATATATATATATATACATATAATACATATATATATATATATATATATATATACATATAATACCTTAAACTATGTAAATTAAAGATATATATATATATATATATATATATATATATATATAACCTTTTATTTTTCTATTTTGTGTATATACAGTATAAAAATCTTTTGTTTTAATGAATAACTTAAAATATATATAAATAAATAAATAAATAAAAAATCCATGATCTTTTATTTCTTAATTGTTTCTAAATACCTTTTGTTTGCTTGTTTCACTGTAAGCCGGCGTTGGGCTCAAGCTAAAGACTTACGTAACACACCAGCTGCGATGTCCTCGGTCTGCAGGGGATCACTGAGGCCTTCTGTGTTCTTGGCTCTGATCCGGTAGCAGTATCTCCTCCCGGGGGTCACGTCTGAATCTTTATAACTTGGGTTGCTGCCGGGGATCTCACCGAGATCGGACCATTTATTACGCCCGACTTGTTGGCGTTCCAGGGCATAGTGTGTGACCGGGCATCCGCCGCTGTGTTTGGGTGGCTTCCATTTAAACTCCACGGATGTTACGGCACTTTCCATAATGTCCACCGGCCCCTGAGGCGGTGTGGGTTTGTCTGTTAATAGAATAAAAATAGTCATACCGAGAAAACCGGGGAAAGCTTTTCCCGCCATACATCCAGAACAATGAGCAAAACACACGGAAACTTTACGTCTCTTTTTGACAACTCACCCAGTACGATAAGTTTGGAAATAGCTTCCGTCGTACCGAATTCATTTTTTATTTTTATTTTGATCTCGCCAGCGTCTTTCCTTTGGCGCTTAACGAGGCGTAGTTTGCTTTCAGTGGCGGATGTTTCAATCTTCACATTGAGAGCGGGCGAAAGCTCGTCGTCATCCTTGAACCACTGTATGTTCATCGGAGCCCCCCCTGAGAATGGCATCTTCCACTCTGCACTTTCACCTGCCTTTATAATGACCGGCTTTGTGAATTTTCCTAGCGCGTCGTCGTCAAATATTGGTGGATCTTCAGTGTTGGAGGAAAGAGTTGTCGTCAAACCCAAGGGATAATGAATCAAATGATGCCAAACCGTGTTGTTGCCTTTTCTTCTGACCTTGAATATTAAGCGTTGCTTCTGATTTACGGCCTTCGGCTTCAAAGGAGTACACAGCTGCGTCATCTTCTTTGCAGCAATCAATTACCAACCTGTGACAGGCTCCATCTTTGATAATTGTTACCCCGTCCTCACTGGTTAGCTTGTCAGATAAAAAAATTCATCACAAACACATTTAGAAAAAAAGAAGGCAGGTTGATGACTGTGATGGGTCTTTATGGGATCTGCAAGATAGGAAACGGGGATATTCACTGCACAAGTCTTCTATACTCACCAGCTTCTCGTTTTTATACCAACGTCCCTCAGAGGTGTCGCTGCTTAGTTTGCAAGACAGCTCGGCCCGTTGGCCGATATTAGCCACGGTGTCCGACAGGCCGCAGACAAACTGGACGCCGCGAGCTGCAAGCCAGAACAAAGTCAACTCTGGGACATCAGCAAAAATGACCGTGTTGAATGTGTTTGTCCACAGGCAACTTCTGGTAAATATAATAATGTATTTTAATTAACTTCATTGTTCCATACCATAAAAATAAACAAAGAGAGTGTTGTAAACAGAGCAAAAAAATAAACAGATTTGAAGGCTTCCCGGTTTCCATTATGTCAATATATATATATATATATATATATATATATATATATATATATATATATATATGTATGTATGTATGTATGTATGTATATATGTATATATATATATATATATATATATATATATATATATATGTATATATGTATATATTACAGTTTATATATATATTTATATATATATATATATATATATATATATATATATATATATATATATGTATGTGTATGCAATACTGCACATTATGTTTCATATCTTAGATCATCAAAGTGCTTTATAATTATAAAATTAATGAATTGCCCTAAATAGAAATATAATCCTGTCTATTGAATTGTCCCTAATTGTTTGTCTGCCCGGTAACAGTTACTCTTCTGCCTCTGCACTTCTTGTTGTAGTGAGTTATGTGTTATTGGAAGATTTAGATTTTAATCCAGAAATTAAATACCACATATAAAAATGAATAAATCTGAATCTATAGATCAGACCTGTGCCCACTGGACAAAGAAAAGATTAAAGAAGTTTATAATAAAAAATAAGCCTCAATTATCTCTCTATCTCTTATACTTGACTCTAGGTTTGGACCAACTGTATGTTCTACTCAAACCTCCAGTCCAACAGCTTGGAGTAGTACCGAGACGCTTGATGAGGACGCAATGTCATGACAACGGGGCCTCACAACTAAAGCAACACTATCAGTCTTCAGGTTTTTACCTATCACGGTGTCGGGAACCAACGGACCGGCTCGCACTCGCTTCGTCTTCTTCTCTCCATCGTTCCCTTTATTTTCATCCCCTCTGTCTGTCAGGAGGTTTTTATCCGTGCCGTCTCCGTCCCCGGCGGCGTCCCTTTCAGCCTGCGCTCGTCTGGCTGCCTCCAGGTCGTCTTTCTCTCTTTGTAGCTTGGCCTGCTGCTCCGATGCTACTTTACTCCGGTCGTCTTGGTTCCCGGTGTGGCCCTCGCTTCCTTTACCATTTGGATCAGCTGAACAAGTACAGATAACGAGTCATTAACTTTTTCTCTTTTCAAATAAGCAAATATACAAGGAGTACATATCCAGGTATCACACTATCAAGCTGAGATTAATAGTGTGATACCTATTTATATATACACTACCATTCAAAAGTTTGGGGTCACTTAGGAAAAAAGAAAAAGAAGCACTGTTTTTTCCAAAGAAAATTACATTAAATTAATCAGAAATACACTCTCTACATAGTTAATGTGTAAATGACTATTCTCTGTTTTTTAATGAAGTCTCTACAGAGGTGTGTAGAGGCCCATCTCCAGTGTTCTAGTGGTACATTGTGTTATTGCCTTAGAAGACTAGCAGAGGGTTAGAACCCCATTGAAACCCTTTTTATATTTTTATAACTTTTTATTTTGCATTTTCCACAAACAGATTATTCCTTGACATTGAAACCCTTTTTATGTGAGCGCAGCTGAAAACAGTTATGGTGGTGAGCGAAGCTCTAAAGCTGGCCTTCCTTTGAGCCACAAGTTTGAAGAACAACATTAATATTTACAATGAAAATCATTATTTCTAACCTTGTCAATGTCTTGACTATATTTTGTAATAATCTTGTATTCAATTAATAAATAAAAGTGTGAGTTTTCATGGAAAACAACATTTTCTCGGTGACCCCAAACTTTTGAACGGTAGTGTATATATATATATATATATATATATATATATATATATATATATAAAAAGGATGGCCCACCTTCCACTTTAAGAGAAGCACAGCTGGATGTTATGCCAGCGATAGCATAATACGCTCCATTATCTCCCAGTTTACAGTCTTTGACTCTCAACGTGTGAATTAGCTTGTCGTCCGAGACGGCGATGTCATATTTGTCCCCGTGTTCGAGCGACGAGGCCGCGTCGGACCAGGTGATTCTGTTGAGGGGCGTCGACAAGACGCACTGGAAGATGGCGTCCTCGCTCTCCGAGACCTTCGCGTCCTTGATCTTGGCTTTGAACTCCACAGCAGGCACTGAGAGAAGAGAGAGAGAGAGGGGGGGGATGTCTTGAGTTCTCACCAACTGACCCCACTCATTCTGTGTTTATTCCAGATGCATTAGCTACACCTCACCTTGAAAGTCGGTCGTGAGGACGTTTGTTTCTTCGACATCGACTTGGTAAAAACCAGCATCTCCTGCCCCGGCATCTTTGACGCTGAACAGATATTTTGTCCCCGTTTTCTTGAGGCTGTGCTTCGAGTCGTCGTCGTACCCATATGGGAGCATCGTCCCGTCCTTTTTGAAGAGAAAGACTCGCATGAGCAGTGATTGGTTTTAGATAGTTCATTGTATCATATACACTGGCTCACCTTGTATAAGTTGACTGCGCTGTCGGGGTCGTGTAGCTTCATGTCCAGGCTGAACTCGGCTCTTCCGTTTGGTTGCATTTCTATTTGTTTTATGTTGTCCAGCTGCTCCACGAGCTGAAAGGGAGAAATGAAATGTCCTGAGTATCTGTAGATGTGTTTTCTGCTGAAGACTCGACATTTGAACTGAAGCGGCCCTGAATGGAGCGTGGATGTTCTCAAGGATCACGTTGATATTACTGGTACTCATCGTAACAAACTGTAAAATACTTCATTTTTTTATTAGACATGCTTTTAACCTAACTTAACACCCTTTTTACAATGTTATTTTTTCAGACTTTTTTTATCTTTTTATTTATTTATTTATTTATTTATTTAACCAGGAAATTCCTCATTGAGATTAAAAATCTCCTTTTCAAGAGAGTCCTGGCCAAGACAGCAGCAGTAGCACATTACACAAAGTTTCAGACAATCAATATAAAACAGTGACAGACAATATAAAGGAAAAAAAGAAAAAAGAAAGACATATATATATATATATATATATATATATTTTTTTTTTTTAGGTCACCGCATGAATAAAAACAAAACTAAGACTCAAGTCATCATAACCCAGTTCACACAGGAGCACACATCTTAGTCAAAGAAAACATCTACAACCAGATGAACCTCCCTCCAACTTTTTTAATCTATTTTTTTTAAAACACCTAAAGAGAACCGGTTCCCGGAGGCCAGATCAATCGGCAGCAAATTCCAAGCCACAGGAGCAGCAAACCTAAAACCTATTTTTCCCATTTCTAGACAGACGTTATGGACGAAGAGCAAGAGGAGGCCTTGTGCATGTGTCACAGAGCGAAGATGGTAGCTTCAAGGATTTAAAAAAGTGAATCAACCACTTCCAGTGGTGTAACTTGTTATCTATCAGTACTCTTGTGACATCACCAGTGGGTGTGGCTACAGGTGCAACACACTGGTGTGGAGAGACTCTAGTTGCAGGTTGAAAATCCATGAAGGAGAGTTGATGGTCAGTTGTTGCACACTGCCCACAGGTCGGTACCTTGACCTGCTCGTCCTGCCTCTCCTTCTTCAGCTGGTTGAGTCTCTTCAGCAGCCAGCGGAAGTCGGTGACGCCAAAGTCGACACAGATCTTTTCGTAGTCCTTCTTCGGAGCGCAGATGAGCAGTTCCATGAGCTTCGGATCGATCTCGCCTTCTTTCTTCGGCGGGAGTTGTTTTTTTCTGGTGACAACACTGAGACAGAGGGAAATGGAGGCGCATGTGTTTGTAGATCTGCAGCAGAACATGTTAACAAACACTTGAACTTACGTTTTCTTGAGCATTTTTCTGAAATCTTGTGTTGCTGGTTCATTTGCTAGAAGGAAATGAGATTACGAATAACTTCACTATCACAAAAGAACAAACATTCTATATGTTTCTATCTAAACAAAAAACTTGGATAAAATATTTTTTTTAATCTGTAAGTCTTGCTCTGCGACAGAAAAATGTAAGCTTAGGTCTCAGTATTTTATCATGTTTATCTCGTATTATTGTTGTTGCTTCTGAAATTAAAATTCAAGATTATAAACTATCTAGAATTCTACAATAAATCTGCATGTCTGGTAGAAGGAGAACTCAAAAGAACGTCTTCGATCTGAGGTAAGTATCGTACCGTCTTTGCCTTTCTTCTTAAAACCAACTGCGGAAAAAATCAAAATAAGAAAGTTATTAGTAAATCGTCAAATATTTAGTATATTACTCTTTAATTTGATTAATTTCCAATAAACATTCGCCTGGTGACATTCTATTCTTTGACCTTCGACAACATTGAGGGTCGCCGTGCAGACGGCCACTCCGTACTCGTTGGTGGCGAAGCACTTGTAGGTGTCGGCTTGATCTGGTTTTACACAGAGTACCTGGTGGAGCAATGTCATCATGTTTAGGTTTATCTTTAGGCCGCTGCCTCATATTATCATGATCAATGAGCTCTTTGAATTCACTACCGGGACGTTGAGAACAAATTAAAAAGAAATATGTGTACCTCATATGTTGAAAGAATTGCATTATACATATTTAATACAGGTCAGCAGGGATAACTCATAAACGTTTGTGTTTTACTTTGTACGTTTCTGTTTTAGCAAGACCTTTTATTGTGCTGATGTGGTTGGATTATATATAGGATTATATACACTACCGTTCAAAAGTTTAGGGTCACGTTGAAATGTCTTTATTTCTCAAAGAAAAGCATGTTTTTTGAATGAAGATAACATTAAATTATTAAGAAATGCACTCTATACATTATTAACGTGGTAAATTCTAGGTTGAAACACCTGTTTAAAAAAAAATGACATGGTTGTATAGAGGCCCATCTCCAGTGTTCTAATGGCACGTTGTGTTATTGCCTTAGAAGACTAATGGAGGGTTAGCATTTTATAAAACCCTTTTGTTATGTTAGCACATCTGAAAACAGTTAGGCTGGTGAGAGAAGCTTTTCAACTGGCCTTCCTTTTGAGCTTGAAGTCTGAAGAACACAATTCATATTTAAAATAAAAATCATTATTTCTAACCTTGTCAATGTATTTACTATATTTTCTATTCATTTTGCAATTCATTGGATAAATAAAAGTGAGTTTTCATGGAAAACACAAAATTGTCTTGTTGGGTGACCCCAAACTTTTGAACGGTAGTGTAGATTATTAACATATATCTGTTTTTGTCTCAAAACGAGAACACACAGTACAAATGTAGTTATTATACAACCGAGCGTTGTATTTAGAGACGGTTGTCTCACCTCTAGGACGTGCTCTTGGGCTCTTTCATCGTATCTGGTCGTGTATTTCTCCGGGTCGTCGACCTCGCCTTTATTACGCCCCCATGTCACGGCTGGCGCCGGCTCTCCACTAACCATGGCTTTGAAAAACACCTTTTTACCTGGAGAAATAATGCGGACAAAACCCAGAAAAACATACAACAGTGACATGCAGTTGTAGATTGTGGTTGATAAGTTGCTGCGATCAATGTTTTTCGTGGGTGTTGTTTCTCACCCTCTTGAGTAGTCACGGGCATTGGCTTCCGGGTAAAGTCGGGGGTTGACTTCCCTACCGGCATTTGCTCGACACACTGAGTGACCATAACCCCGGGGACCCGGGACCTTTTCTTAATGGCCACTGGTAGGAGCAGAAAGAAATAGGTTAACACTGATGTGTCATGTTGTTAGTAATAATAATATGAACTAGAAGGGGCACTCGGTAGAGCGCATACCTTCGCATATCACAAGATTGGGCATTGAATTATGAACATTTTTGCATTAGTTGCATGACAATTGGATACAAATTGACTGCGCTATAGTAAAAAGAAGATTTTGACCTTTTCATGACCTTGACCTTTGACCCGATTGATCCTAAAATCAAATCAAATGGTCCCCGGATAATAACCAATCATCCCACTAAATTTCATGTGATTCAAGAAGATGTTGAGCTGATGATTCGGCTTAATACCTTTTGACTTATGCGAATAACACGCAGGCACGCACGCATACAAATACACGGCGATCAAAACATTACCTTCCGCATTTTCAATGCGAAGGTATTAATACATTTATTTTATAAGGCACTCAAGGTCGCCGTACAACACATTAAAACAGTTCCAGTTAAGACAACCGGACATATCTATGTTATGGAAAGGATCGCCTTCCCCCTCCGCCTTTAGAGAAGTATGTTTATTCAACTCTGGGACACTCTCCCAAAAATGTTCAATGTTATTTAATTTGAAAGACTGGATGGTATATATTGAATACTACACCTGTGCTGATGTATACTTTGTAAATTAAGATACTGTCCAAAAAACGAAAAATAAAAAAATATTTAAAACTAGAACGGGCACTCGGTAGAGCGCATACCTTCGCATATCACAATATTGAGCATTGAATTATGAATATTTTGGCATTAGCTGCATGCCAATTGGATAGAAATTAGGTACAAATAAGAATTTGACCTTTTCATGACCTTGACCTTTGACCCGATCCATCCCAAAATCGAATCAAATGGTCCCCGGATAATAACCAATCATCCCACCAAATTTCATGCGATTCGGTTTAATATTTTTTTACTTATGCGAATAACACGCACGCATACAAATACACGGTGATCAAAACATTACCTTCCGCATTTTCAATGCAACGGTAAAAAAGACAACCGGCCATTAGTGGCGTGGCCATCCTTAAAGTTTCATTCCTGGTTGACTTGGCGCCACCCTATGTGCTTCTGGTTCATAATACGGGTCAACACTACAGGTCCTGCAAACTATTTTAATCATCCAGTGAGCAACTGTGAGTGGATTAGCAAAGAAAGTACTTGGATACCTCGCAGAGAAGTGCTGACGGTCATAAAAAAAGCATCCTAGTAACCGGTGGGTTCAGATGGGCATTACCCACGTGACTCCGGCTTTCACTTCTAGTTGCAGTGAAGCTAGAACTTCACAAGAGGTCAGTGTTTCCTTTCTGATGGTCAACCATGACAGCTGCCTCCTCGGCAAAAACGTTTAACTCTTAAACTGTGCTCATGTATTTGGATTAAACTATCCATCTGTTTTTGTCTCAACGCAAACGCAGCAAAAACACTCAAAACCAGATCAAATAAAGTCATTTTTTAACTGATTTATTTTAATGTAAATTCCAAATAACTCATATTTACATTCTGAATGTAGTTACATGATAATTAAGACACACACATGATGATAAGCCGAAGGTGCCTCAATGTCAACTGCATCATCCCAACAGAATCCCTCCGGCGGTGGAGGAGATGGACAAAACGAGAGATGAGTGACACATTTCATCAACGTTATTTCCACTCTTGGATTTCAACTGTAGGATGACTCAGCATCCAACAGTAAGTTCGCCCCACAGCTGTTGAAATACCTTCAACACACCCACGGTTGCTCCTTTCTCTGCAGCAGCAGCGTCATAACTCCTCATGCTTCATTCGGCCTGGAGCTCAGACATTGAGCATAAATTTACAGCTGCATAATAGAGACGAGGCAAACTGCTAATTACCACAGCTCGTGTCCTAAAAGCAGGTCTTTAGCCACATGGAACTCTCTGTTGTCTAAGTTTCAGGGTTTTTTCTTCTATAACTAAGCCAGAGTTAACTGTAAATACCAAAACTTAAATCCCATTCAGTTTTTTTGTTGTTGTAAGAACACCACCAGTTGACCCTCCGCTAAACCGCGACCCCCGCTGCTGCTCCGTCAAGCGGGCGGAGCTGCAGCGGAGTCCACGCTGTCACTTACTGCACTCCCCATGGCTAAACATAATCACATTTCTGGAGGACAAAAAAAAAAGGGATTTCAGAGAGCAGCGAAATGGGGAAGTCCATAATAAGAGTAAAACGGATACATCCAGGATATTTAAACTGATTTAGCAGCGAAAATAGATTGAAGAGATAAAGATAAGCCGACAGATCTCAGTGTAGAAGTGAACCACCACATCACCAGGTGATCGAGACGGAAGACAATGAAGTTAAGAAACAACTCTGTTCCTGTGAAGCTGAGTCTGACTTTTTTCTGGATTTTTCCGGATCGTTGTCAGACCCTGGCCGGAGGTGGCCGGTGCTACGCAGCGATTGGCCAGTATGTGTTTGAGTTATCGACCAGTCAATTTGGTTTTTGGAGGGATGGAGCATAATCTGTTGAGTTAGAGGCCACTAAGGAGCCATTTAAAAAAAATTATATATATATATATATATATATATATATATATATATATATATATATATATATATATATATATATATATAAAAACAATATACAGTATATATATAAACAATATACAGTATATATATATTATATATTTTATATATATATATGATATATAAATATCAGCAATTACACTATTTAAAAAATGTAATATGCTTTTTCATGTGTGTTCAGTTTGTAATGCTGGACCTGTTTTTGAATAAGCTCATCCTTCCTCTTCCGTCACTCTTGATCAGGCTTCTCCCCTAGGTCCTTGTAGCTGACTAGATTTAAGTGTTTTTTTAATTGTTTAAATCATTTAAAAGGTCAATATTTCACGAGTACCCACGACTTGATTTCCTAGATAGGGGCACTTCAAATAGGGCCAGCCACACTATCCACCATCCACACACAAATATAATCTTTTCGCTTTTGCTGCTTACTTTAATCTCACCTCACCATCATCTCTCCCCTGCACAGCACACGTAAGAAGACGTGTGATAACAATCACAGAAAGAAAAAGAAACCGATTAAATCATTTCAAAAGCACAACTCTTACTAATTACTTTGACCGTGCGGCCTCAGCGTGAACTTCAAGGTGGAACCGGCTCTCCCTGAAATAAATGCCATCAAGACGTGACTTATTATTTCACTACCACTACCCTGTGTAGCTTTTATATTACACATTCTTCATCACATTTTCCCGCCGCAGACCTCCTCAGAGGTGAGAGGGCATGTATTGAATATTCATCCAGCTGCATGTGTCATCTCTCTGGGGATTGGTTCACGCCCTTACAGTATATCATCTGGATGCAGGCCGGATTCCTGCTCCTCCAGTATTGATTCTCACATAATCCAAGTGTGGTAGGACAGCAGTCGGCCGATTGCCTCCGCATACCGATCACTCCTGGGGGGGGGGAACTGTTTGCTTTGGACACCAGCAGACTTCTCAACCAACACGAGGCACCAACACGAGGCCTCTCGAAGGATTGTAAAGGGTTTCAGACATTCTCAGTGGGTACACGTTGTGTCCTTCATATGTATTTGTGATGGACTTCAGTGCAGGCTAAGTACTGAAGAAGTGGTATTTCTTATGTCGAATGAAGTTCAAACTATTTCTCTTCTTCCTTTTTTTATTTTCTTTCTTTTTCCTCTTCCGCAGTCCTATTATACAATTGTTAGGGCTTTGGAAAATGAAAGAAACGGCTTATTCTATTCAACTGGAAAGAGAAATGTAGATACATATTTTTATATTTGTAAAAGGTGAATTGTCAGGTTCATACTAGAAGACTTGAACATGCCTTAATATTCATAAAAATACATTATCTTTCTGATGCTGTCTTTTTCAAAAGCACCTGTTCCTCTGTGTGAAAGCACAGTCTGCTAGACCTGCGAGAACAATATCGAGCATCTTTAAGAAAGTAGTTCTCAAGCCGTGAGTGGAGATACTCGGGGGAGGCATTCTGATTAGCTGGTACTTATCAGGAAGGGGACCCACGTTTTGCTTTATTTAATATTTGTCCATTTTAGAGTGTCTGCAGGATGAAAAATCTGATTGGCTTGTTAAATCCCAGGTTTTCTAACGTAGCAGGCCCCTGACTGGGTCGTCTTATTTCACAGTTTGAGGATCGGTTGGCACTCTAGATCACAAAATGTTAAAGCACAAGCAATTCTTTATGCATAATAATATTATCATCATATTTCCATGATAAATTTCTTTTTTTAAAGCCATACCTCTGTTGGTCAGGTTTATGCTTAATATGTGGACGTTATGAATAATACAACACGCTAGTTTATAACAACCACAACATATCTCCTTGTACACTTTCTAATCTTACCTTTTGGGTCCTGGTTAGTTTTTGAACTCATTGCAGTGTCGTTGGTTGTCCGTCAACTAAGAGGCTGAAACAAGAAGAAGAATTGTACCAGCAGATACGTTTTGATTATTATTTACAATTTTCATGGTTGACATTGAAATTCATCTCGACAAGCGATACGATACATGTTGGGATTTTACACTCTACACCACAAAGTATCATTTCAAATTGTCAATCTTGTACTAAACCTTCCACATCAGGTTTTTAATAAAAACACAAAGACGGTTATTTTCCGTTATTTACCAGAAAAGTTTGAACCGTTAGGTTTTTGTTGCTGATCCGTTTGGTACAGTCAGTGTTTTTCCGTAATACAGGAAGAAAAATCTTGTACATTAGTACATAGATTTATTTTCTTTATACTGTATATTGTGTGTATATATATATTTATTTATATATACTGTATGTTGTTTATATATATATATATATACACTATATACATATGTATATGTACATATTTATTAGTATATATATTTATTTATATATATAGACAATATACAGTATATATAAATAAATATATACTGTATATTGTCTATATATAAATAAATATATATACTAATACATATGTACATATACATATGTATATAGTGTATATATATATATATATATATATATATATATATATATATAGACAATATACTGTACAGTATATATCAATAAATATATATATACTAATGTAACGGTAACCCCGGCCTTGTCATGCCGTGTGGCCTCAGCCTGTCAGGGGGGGGGGGGGGTGTCTGGACTACTGCGTGACGTGAGCGGCCACTTGGAGACACAGTAAACGGGGAATGTGAAATTCCGCCTAGTGGCTGACTGTCCGTCTGCCCGGAGTCAAGTGGCCGTGCCAGCCATTTAACTGCTCGGGTCCAAACATAGACAGGAGCAGAATGTCTTCCAATCAAACTGTTAAGCCAATGCACAGATCTGTAAATCTTTTTATATGCCACCAACTCTTAAAAATGATGCTTTGCACAGTGAGGCGCCTCGATGATAACTACCCGCAAAAAATTCAACTCTCAAAGTGCTTGTGCTGAGCGAGCAGGCGCATATGTTTTGTGTTGGATGGAGAGAAAAGCAACGATTTGGCTGGGTAGATTTATTAATTAGATAATAAACTCCCTCCAGAGAGGTAATGAGATACAGATTTGTTCAACCAATCTTTTAAAAAGATAATTGAGATGATATAAACCTCCTTTACCTTTTGGTATAGTATCAGTTGAAGGCAATGACATAAAAAACTGTTAATGTGTGTTTTTTCTAATCTTAATATAAGTAATTTCTATAGCATCTTCGGTCCTGAAGTCATTTTAATGATAATTAAAAGGGTTTGTGTATCAAGATAATGGTCATATTGTTTTTATATTTATTTTAATGAACACAAGAAGAAAATGGAAAAATGTGACAAAGAAAATTTGACTTTGTAAGCCAGCAATATATTTATATTTGGGTTTTAATGTGTCACGCATCCTGTAGTACAAGCAGATCGTTGTCTCTTGCTCAAACATTTGGTTAGTCATGGGGAGCCAGTTGGTAAGGTCACATTCGTGACTGAAATATAGCTCACGGTATAAATCTTTAACAGGTCCCTTCACTTTTTTTCTTCTTTTCTACCAACATTCTGTCGTTTCACTGGAGTAATTCTTGACATGCAGCACTATAACATTTTAGGGTTTATTTTTATTCCACTGTACCCGAGGCGGCACCAGAAGTAAAGTATATATTTTTTTTATTTCTTGTTCTTATGGCTAACGTTAATGATGCATACCAGACATCCCATTTTAACGGCAAACTAGCACCACGTCTTTGTCTGCAGGTCATTAAATAAAAAATGGGATGTTTTATTTTCATCATGGATTATTCGATTTTTGCAGGAGCAGAATCACATACTTTAACAGCCGTGAACCCAATCTAGGATAAGCAAATCTTTATTATTTATATATTATCTTTATTAAATCAAGTCACATTAACTGTCACAAATTAAACATGTATGTAGCTACAGTTCTTCTGATTGGCCGCTCAATATATGTTGCGATGCTGCTATCCCATATTCAGATGATCACACAGTTACACCATGTACTTCTGATTGTACTGGTGTTGTTGCCTTTGGTCAGGATTTTTTTTTATTTATTATTATTTGTTCTAGTATTTATTGTAAGACAAGAGACAATCCATAGACATGACACAAAGACGATGAAACGGTTCGTAATTCGCCGAAAATTATTGACACGGCATTTGGCACGATGATTAAAAAAATGTTTTACAATATTGTACTATGCAAACTGTGAAATAATCTGAAGGCCATGGGTGGGCTGGGTCTGTGGGTGGGTGTTTCATTATTCATTATTATAATACTTTTTTAATATTCTTTTGCCTTTATTTTATTTTTATTTTATTTATTTCCTGTTTTCATCTTTACAATTGTAATCTTATTGAAACATGCACAAAAATAAATAAAATACTTGTTATTTGACCACTGTATATCATATTGTGCATTATCAATAAAGTATGTATAACAAAATAAAAATAAATAAAAAGACATAACACCAAGACGATGAAACGGTCCGTAATTCGTCGAGAATTATTGAGACGACATTTGGCACAACAATAAAAAAAATCAGACTTACTCTCAGTTCGTCTTCGTCTTCGTCCCGCTATCCGTCTTCAGCTTATGAACTCTTCTCACTGTCCAATATTTCAGCGGTGACACCCCTTTTTGTTCGGTGATAAAAGTTTAGGGAGCATAAAGATCCATACAAGGGTGAAATGTAGTATTAAAACCCGTATTACAGCGGCGATAATAAAGGGCGGAGGTTCGTCTTACCCATCCCTATGAAAGCGATCACTTCGCACTGGAAATACATTCTGACTGTTCATTCCATCTTGGATTGGACTTACACCATCAACAGTTTGACGCCATTACTGGCGAGCGTGTAAACACGTATGCATTATAAACTAATATCACGATTCACAAACTATTCTGAATCGGCGACGGATATCACTGTACGGAAGTGATTGATGGTTTGATGATTTATTGATTGACAATAGCCGTGCACGTCTCCATCAAAAGCTTTAGTCTGGCATCTTCACAAGGTCTCTGGTAAGAATATCCCTTTACTGTAGACTTTATTGGCCAGTAAACATTAACTCGAGACATTTTATTTGGTAAAATAATCTGGTGCGTATGATTGTCCGTTCCAATTTGCCTCAAAGTATCAACGGGAATTCTGACAGCGAGCCTGTGGTATTCATTGGTTAGACCTCTGGTTGCAGTATAAAAAGATGTTTGTTCATGGCGTGCTGGTGTGATGGACACGGTGCACTGAGCGGGCTTTGGGTTCACATTGTCAGAGGGTTAACAAGCATGACTAATCCAGGAAGTTTGAGTGACCTCAACCTCATAAATGAGATTCATGTCCGGACGGGAAACAAAAGTAAACACTGCACTGAATATTATAGAACAATATTGCCTTGTATTGCTCTCTGATAAAATAGGCATCCAGGCCTTATGTTTAGTCAAAAGGTTTTATCCAGCATTGTTTCTCACTTTATGTACACTATGGATATTATTGGTGTTGGCCTCGTCAAAACGGCCTTCTACAGTCGTATGCAAAAGTTTAGGCACCCCTGATAATCTCCATTACTTTCATCTATAAGTTGTTGGGCGTTTGGATCAGGAACTTCTTTGTCATATATATAATACTTCATGGGCACAGTGATATCTTAGCAGTGAAATAAGGTGTATTTCATAAACAGAAAATATGCCATATGCATCATAAGATAATTAGACAGATGCATAAATTTGGGCACCCCAACAGAAAAATCACATTAATATTTAGTAGAGCCTCCTTTTGCAAAAGTAACAGCCTCTAGACGCTTCCTATAGCCTCTGATGAGTGTCTGGATTCTGGATGAAGGTATTTTGGACCATTCTTCCTTACAATACATCTCCAGTTCAGTCAGGTGTGATGGGTGCCGAGCGTGGACAACCTGCTTCAAGTCACCCCATAGATTTTCAATTATATTTAAGTCTGGCGACTGGGAGGCCGTTCCAGAACATTGTAGTGGTTCCTCTGCATAAATGCCTCGTGGATTTGGAGCGATGCTTCGGGTCGTTGTCCTGCTGGAACACCCAACTCCGCCCTAACTTCAGCTTTGGTACAGATTCTAGAACATTATTGTCAAGAATTTGCTGGTACTGAGTTGAATCCATGCGACCCTCAACTTTGACTAGATTCCCAGTACCTGCATTAGCCACACAACCCCCCAGCATGATGGACCCCCACCACACGTCACTGTGGGCAGCAAGTGCTTTTCTAGGAATACTATGTTCTTCTGCTCCTTGCCTAATGTCTCTTGTTGTGACCAAACCGCTCCAGCGGCAAAAGTGGTGCAACTATGTCACAGATAAATGGCCTGACTGTATTTCTTTACTCTATGGAAAATGATTTCTCCCTACTTAATTTATTATTATTATTAGTTTTATTACTATGGTATTGTTTCTTTATTTGCATATGTGTTTTTTTTCTTCTTTTTTTGGCCTGTTCTTCTCTATGTACAAAGAATCTGAAAAATTGAAATATGTGTATGTGAGATTTTGAACACTAATAGAATAAAAAAAAAAAAAAAAAAAAAAGCTACTCAGCCATTGGTCCACTGAAAGCTGCTCAGCCATTGGTCCTCTGAAATCTGCTCAGCCATTGGTTCATTGAAAGCTGCTCAGCCATTGGTCCACTGAAAGCTGCTCAGCCATTGGTCCACTGAAAGCTGCTCAGCCATTGGTTCATTGAAAGCTGCTCAGCCATTGGTCCACTAAAAGCTGCTCAGCCATTGGTTCATTGAAAGCTGCTTAGCCATTGGTCCACTGAAAGCTGCTCAGCCATTGGTCCACTAAAAGCTGCTCAGCCATTGGTCCACTAAAAGCTGCTCAGCCATTGGTCCACTGAAAGAAAAAAATAGCAATAATAAAATATATATAAAATAAAAAATATATAAAATAATTTGTAAATACAATTAACTTAATTTCAAACAAAGTGCAAACAACATATACTGTATTTCCTCACATTGGACAGCAGGTTTTCTCAAACAATAAAATAACACAATTATGAACAAGGTGTGCAGGTCTACATGGTACATTTTATTTTGTGATCATATTCCTATGTATATTCCTATTCATATATATCAGTGACTGGTGTGGGCTTGCTTTGCTTTACAGATGTTGTCAAAGCGGGGTTGCTGGTTGGAGATAGATACTCTCAGTTCATTTAGACCAGGGGTGCTCAAATACGTCGATCGCGATCGACCGGTCGATCGCGGCGTAGTGTTGGCAGATCGCATCACAGAAAAATAAATGTGCCCGCCCCCGAGTAACTTCCTCTATAGCGCCAGATTACAGCAGAAGCGTGTCATTTCTGTCACTCCGTGTCGCGTTAACAGTCCTCCGCTCGCGGTCTCGCGCGCCACAAAGCTTCGCTGGCTTGCGCGCGCATCGTCGGGGCGGAGCAGAGAAAAAGTCACTAGCACCCCCCGTCGATCGTCTTGACTTGGTCACATTATAAGTAGCTCGCATGCTGAAACAGTGTGACCACCCCTGATTTAGACCAGTCACAAATCTGTCCATCTTTGTACATACTTCCTTCTCTTATCTGTATCTTTCTCTGTCGCAGCGTATCTTTCTCGCTCTGTGTCGCTGTGTGTCTCTCTCTCGGTCGCGCGCCCTCACTCTCTCTCTCCCTCGCGCTCGCTCGCTCTCGCTCTCGCTCTCGCTGGTTTTGCCACAGTCGGTCTGTGACATGAGCCGCTCTGGTGGCGTGGTTGGAACACAGTGCATGTCACGTTGGTTATTTTATATTGTTTTACCGGTGTATGTGTGCGTCTGTGTGTGTGGGTTGGTGATGAAGCCGCGACCCCCCTGTAGTACCACCGCGCCACCCACTTTGGGAACCACTGCCCTACACCATCCTGCTGGACAATCTTTGTTTTTAGATCATCCAATAGCTGTTTTGATGCCCCCACGTTGCCACTGTTCAGAGGAGAATCAAAGAGAAGCACAACATGCCATTGGCTCCCTTAAATATCTTTTCTAATGACTGGATGCACCTTTCTACGGAATTGAAGGCTTAACGAGTTATTCTGACTAATTATGTGTTGCAGTTAGTCAGCATTTAGTAGGTACAGGTATTCAAATCAACAAAATAATTACAGTGCCCAAACTTTTGCACAGACTATTTTTCACATTTGATTTAATTTCACACAACTAAATACTGCTACACTAAATATCTTTGTCCGAAAAACACCCCAGCACTCAGTGTTAACTAGAAAATAAATATTACACAACTGTGATCTTTTTTTGGTGAAGAAAGAGTAAATTATCATCCAGCCTCGGAGGGGTACCTAAACTTTTGCATACGACTGTAAGTATTTAATGTGAATGCATGTACCTCAGGGTTTCTTTCATATACAGTACACAAACGGTAGTGTGGTATATTTTCATCTACTTTGTAATATCAGTTTATCCAAAATATGCAAGTCAGGGACCAACGTTCAAAAAACCTATGTAAATTGTACATTGGCTTTCAGAGATAACGCCACTAGGCCACAGGTAAAGAACATCAACAAGGGCCAGTAAACAAGTTTGGGCCGGCGTGAACCCAAGGGTTAGACGGGGTTGGGTTCAGGCTTGGGTGATGAGTTTTAGTGATGAGGCAATTATGCCTACATTTGATTGGGCCACAAAGGCTGGTGACAATAAACTCCACCTCCATTATTCTGTATAAAACGTATGTAAAATGTACGTTAGACAGACTCTCAATTCGGTGCCTCTCCAAACGGCCTGCAGGCGTTTGTTTCCTGACTTGTACTTAAAAGGAATAAACTGAATATTCTTGCTAAGTGCATTGTTTTCGAACCTTTTTATTTCATCTATCTCCTCAACCCACTTTGATATCAGAACGCTGTAAACAATAGTAGCATTCCTGAAAACTCCTGTTACAGCTATTTGACTGTAGATATAGAATGGACTAATTTATTGTTAGAAGCTGAGGATCTTGTTATAGACAATTTTCTAGGCGGCTCAGGTGGAGATATATGTAATATTGAAATGCAGTGGAAATGTGCACTTAAATGGGCTTAATGTGATGTGCATTATGTTGTGGGCTCGGGATATTGCAGGAAACATACGTCCACCAAAGAAAGCCTCCAAGTTTGTTTTTGTCAGTATAGTTAGTGAAGAATATATGCAAAGTTATTGATACAGCTCTAAAGTAACAACACACGACCAAAATGAAGCAACACACTTGTCAGTTTCTTGATTTATTGGAGTTGACACAAGGTATTTTGACAGATGTCTTTGCCCTTGAGTGTGTCACTTCACTGGTTCACTATTATTTCAATTGTAAATTGTCACATTTCAAATAAATTAATGCAGTCTATGTAGTAAAACAAAAAGCATCCCCCCTCCTTATTGTCCAGAATAAGTCAGTGTGAGGATAGGCTGCTGAATTTTAATCTGAGAAAAAGAATAGAGAGAAAAATACAAATTATGAGCGTCAACCGAAACGGATTATTCTGAAACTATTAAAATTTCCAGTTCAACCTTACCTCTCACGATAAGTTTAGTAGAGCACTCGGCCTGGCCGAACGAGTTGACGGCGACCACTTTACAGACGCCGCTGTCTTTTGATCGGACTCTGAGGATGTACATGGAGCACACGCCGAACGAGTTGGTGATGTAGTAGTGGTTGTCGAAGTTGATGCAGACGTCGTCCAGGTACCAGGACACGGTGGGCGCGGGGCACCCCCGCACGGCACACGTCATGTACAGCTGGTATCCTTTGGGTGGCGCGTGGACTTTCAGAGGCACCAAGATGGATGGAGGCCTCTCAAAGCTGAGCGCTGACGAATTACATCCATTTGAAGGTTTTGGAACTTGATGGAAGGAAGAAAAAAATAAAAACATAAAAGAGTGAAAATGTAATTTAAGTCACTTTTATAATCGGATCGATCCAGAAATGTTTCAGACACTTTTTTGTGTTACCCAATTCGGAATAATAGATTCTATGGGATGTTGTAACCTTGGTTACGTCAACGCGGCAGAAGGCTCACAGTGACTATGCCAACATAATCACCATCTTACCAACATGTACTGCTGAGGCTTCAGTTTTCAGGTATTTGGTCATAATTAGTATTTGACAAATAGACATTTGGAAAATCAATGTTCAACTCAAAGTCATCAGGATGCATGATCTAGGAACCGTTAATGTTTCCCTGACCCATGAAGTAGACGTGGAGATATATTTTGACTGGGTAACTGATGTTTCACATTGCATACTAGCATGACTAGAATTGGTGTTGAGGCTCTGTGCGTAACACAATTATTATACATTTGGACTGAAATCACCACTAATATATTAGAGTTCTGTTATAATTGAGTTTTTGCGTCTTTTGTCCTATTTTGAATCCCCTGTCCCCCTGCATTTCCTGTCCCTGTGAATGCCTTCCTTGTCCCTGATTGTTTCCACCTGTGTGATTGCTAGCCCCGCCCTCATTGTGTCCACCTGTGTCTCGTTCCCCGGTGTCCAATCAGCTGCAGCTTCCCTGTGTATTTAAACCCTATTGATCCCGTTCCCCAGTGATGGTCAGTTCAGTTCGTGTTTGTCCTTGACCTGGTTTTGAGCGAAAGATTAAATATTCTGTGTACCGTTTGGGTCTCGCTCTCTCTCTGGCTACGGCATCCTGACAATATAAACAATTGAGAAAGTTCTTAGTGTACTAGGGAATTTCGGAAACACTGACGGTACTGAAGCTAAACTGTTACTCGGGGGGTTGTAGGGGAACAGATAACTTCAGTACTGTTGGGATTGTGCCATTGTTTTAGGAGTCTGCTAGTTTCACTTAATTCTAAGTTAATCAATAAAAAAAAATAAAAAAATGGATGGATAAGAACTTTTTGATAAGCATACATTTTCCATCTTGAATAAGTAAAACTGGCTCATCGTTCAAGCAAACCATCGCACCTGAATCAAAAAGCTCACCGTCCAGGCCTCATTGACGTCAGCACATTGCAATCATTGCTCATGCTGACTTGACTCAGATAGCCTGAGTCAACGATATAACGTTGTTGGACATGATGATTCAATATGCCCTTTTCATTTTAGTTATTTGAACAGGGACTGTACGCATCAATCATCCTAGGGGTAAATGTCAGTCTTAGCTAAGGCTACATTTCAACCGTAGTCCCTGTGGCCAGATATTACGAGGCTTCACTAATTGAGAAAAAGGTTATCGCAGAAACATGATAAAAAGCAATAAACATACAGGTTACGATCAAATACTGGCCTCATCATAAAAAAAACATAAAAGAAATAAGAATATACATAATCACTGAGGATGGTGTCACGATTCATGCTCACACATGTGATAGGTAAAAAGCCAGTTCTTCAGGCCGTGTTTAAAAGAGGGATGTGTTCCGCTAGTGTGTATATGAAGAGGCAGGGCATCCCCTTTTAGCGCAGAGTACACAACATCCTTACAAACGGATTAAACTTAAATATCTCTTATTATGGTACTTTTGTAGTTTGACTATGATGAGGAAATGTTACTTTCTGTATTCTTGTTGTGCTTAGTTTGTACTCTAGGTTGAAATGCACTTATTGTAAGTCGCTTTGGATAAAAGCGTCTGCTAAATGACATGTAATGTAATAATTATGAAATGTAAACTTTAAACGGCCGGCTACATGTGCAGTGACCCACCTCTGTTGCTGTTGACGCCCCACGGGGGCGACTGCGACGGATCCGAGAGGCCCATATCGTTCTTGGCGTAGATCCGGAAGTGGTACTGCACCCCGGGAAGGATGTTGTTGACCGTGTACGTGTTGGTGAAGAGGCGGTCTGCTACGCTCTTCCACACTCTGGTGTTGGAGTCGCATTGAGACACCGCGTAGTAAAGGCGGTTGTCGAGCTCCTCGTCTGGAGAAGGCGCCCATGACAGAGACACTTTGCCGTCGACCGTTTGCTCCAGCTCCACCGGGCCGGGAATTTTGGGTTCATCTAGCAACACATGCAATGAGATGCAGACATGTTGGAGAAGACAGAATCAATCGCTCAACATTCATCCCCTTTTCCCTCTTTTTAAAGCTGTTTCCATTAATCTATTTGCACTGTAGCTGGTTTAAAGCCTTCTATAATCTTCCCATATAAGAGGCCTTTCATTCCTCCGTGGGCTTTGGTCAGGATTACATTTGCGTTTTGTTAAGTTAATTACATTCTATTAATGCATGTTACACGGTAAGAATTATGTGTCTCACTCCATTTAAAAGTTATTCACTGTGAATTAGGGTTTGCCGATACATCGGTGTGTCATTGGTATTTAATTGGATAAATATTACCAAATTAATATTGTCGAGTGTCGATATTAACGATGTTCCCTCTCGTCAGTGGAACAATTATCCAAGGATTTCAATTATTTCCTTTTTGCAAAAGAATTAGGAGGATTGTCCAACTAACGTGCACATGTTACACAGAACTGTACAGTCAATTCTAAAATCTTCTACATTGTACATTTGTTTTAGAAGTATTCATTTTTTTAAATATATTTTATTTTTAATATCTTTGTCCAATTCTAAAGTTTTCTATTCTTTTATGTTCTTGACTTTTGCAATAATTTGCCTTTATTTTCATTTCCTCTGAAACCTTTTTTGATATGCACGAACCAATTTCTCATAAGTGCGGAACTTAAGTGCAACAATACTTATCCTGACACTCATACAGTCACACAAATATCATTACTTTTTCCACTACTTTTCTGCACTCATCATAGTACATCATAAAGTCTTACCTGTGACTCTGAGCTCGATGTCAAATGACGCCTCGCCCACAGAGTTTTTGGCTTGAATGGTGTAAATGGCCGAATCGGAGCGCTTCGACGAGGGGATAACGAGCTGAGACATTCCCTCTGTATTGATGATATTAATCCACGGGGGTATTGGCTCATCATCCTTCAGCCAAGTGATCTGAGGCGGAGGTTCAGCCTGGAGACATCAATATCGGGTAAATGAGATAAAGTACGAGGCGTTTTCAGTCGTGTCACACCGTAGTAAACTCATCACTCAAGAATATGACGTGGCTGGGATGGGGGAATGAAATGTGAAATGTACTGACTAAAATTTTTTTTTTTTAGCATTCACACCACGTTGTCATCTTTTAGGCTTACCACGTAGCACATTTTGACACGTGCCGAGTTTCCTGCTCGGACAACAATGAAGTCCTCTGGGTCTTTAAAACAAGGTCTCACTGGGAGAAAACAAAGAGCACATGAAAGGGAGGAAGCACTGTACTGGACAACGTCGGTAAATTATGAATATGCTTACTGTTGGGGTTTTTTGCGCACACCATTGCAGAGGGAGGGCTCGGGTCCCCTGATCCGGACTCATTAATTGCCAAAACCCTGAACTCGTACTCGGCTCCCTCGGTGACCTCTTTCACTGCGTAGCTTGTTTCTGAGAATACAATTCAAATAGTTTCAAAAAATTCCTTTTCGTGAAAACACAACAGCGTGTCTTTCTAACCAACCTTCAATCGGTTCGTTAAGTGCATTCAGGGGGATCCACAGACTGGTGTCCTTCAATCGTTTTTCCAATTGGTAACCAATGATGGGTACTCCCTTGTCGTCCTCTGGGGCGGTCCATGTCAAGTTGATGCAGGTTTTAGAGGCACTTACCACTTTCGGGCCACCAGGGGGACCGGAGAGTACTAAAGGATGACAAACAGTCTAATTAATTGAGGATGCTCCTTATTAATAGTTAAGTGGTGGTTAAACAGCATGGAATCAATCAGGGACATCTACTTGATACCACTGAAGGATATTGCAAACACTTCTCCTTGAGATGGAGCACCCATTACATAAACGATGAAAGTTAGGCTTTCCACAGGCAAAATGCCTTTGGGTAGCGTCGTGATTGCTTCAAATCTCCCTCAACTTGGAACGAATGATTTTCATTTGTTCCAAATTGAGGGAGATTAACATGGGATTTGCTGAGGAATGCCAAATTTGATTTATTCCCCCCCCCGGCACTTACTCATTATGCCAGCCATAATGCTATCGGCGGTCTCCAGGGCGTCGCTGAGGCCTTCGGGGTTTTCCGCGTAGATGCGGTAGTTGTATTTCTTTCCATGGGTCACGTTCCTGTCTCTGATGGAGGTCTTGTCCGCCGAGACGTTCCCGAGTTCGGTCCACAGCGCTTGTCCCGCCTGCTGCCTCTCGATGATGTAGTTGGTGACGGCGGAGCCGCCGTCGTCTTTGGGAGGGTTCCATTTGATCTCGATTAAAGATGAGGTGGTTTCAACGGTCTCCACCGGACCCTCCGGAGCACCGGGCCGATCTATATCGCGAAAACATTGCGTTACATTTCAAATGTAGCGATAGAATTGTGATGCTCAGTCAGGTGATGGTTGTGTTTTCTGTTGAAGCGTGGGCGGTAAACTAATACTGGAAATGTAACCTTCTTATGTCTCAGAACTAGCTTTACTTGTTGGATTACTTTCTTTTTTCCTACCAAGCACAATAAACTTTGTTGTGGCCTCCACAGCCCCAAATGGGTTTTTGAGTTGGATCTTTATTTCCCCCGCGTCGGTCCGCAGGCAGTCTCTGAGCAGCAGCCGGCTGTGGTTGGGCTCCCTCACGATCTTAACTCCTCCCCCGTCTTTGATCTCCACGTCGTCCTTGAACCAACTGACCGCCAGCGACTCCTGAGCAGGAAAAGGCATCTTGAAAGCGGCGTTCTGGCCGACTCGCACGATCACAGGTTTGGAGAACTTGTAGAGGTCGTCGGGGTCGAATTCAGGTACGCCTGTGAAACACAACATGTAATCAGTGTAATGCACGGAGGCTGCTGTGGCATTGAATATGGGCCTCAACACAGGGGCGTGAATCATACCTCCGACAGTGACCTTTCCTTGGGTGCTGTGATCCCCTGACGCAAAACGATAAACACCAGAGTCGTCGTCTTTGCAGCTTTGAATCGTCAGCTGGTGAGAGGTTCCGTCTTTCCTCACGGTGATCTCACCACCGGAGTTCAACTAGCACATCAAATGTCAAATGTCAAACATTATACGTTTGTGTGTTGCAGTACAACATTTACTAAATGACAAAAACTCCCACTTAAAGATGGAAGACTATTTGTCATTTCTAATGCTGAACATGTAGGAAGTCTCTTATCTTATTCTCCCAATTTACTCCAAATAAAAATAATGTGGACATATTGTAGTTATGATGACTCAGGGGCCTCACCTGCTCTCCGTCTCTGAACCAGCTGCCATCGCAGTCTATGTTCATCTTCACCGTTAATTCAGCCGGATTTCCACGAAGAACATACACATCAGAAAGTCCACAGGTCACTCCAGGCTCTGGGCAACACACAACAAAAGGACTCACTACATTGGACCTTAATGTGCAGCATCTTCTAGTAATGGATGATATGTATGCTCAATAAAAGTACACAGGAATAAATAAGTTATCACGTCATCGTTCAGATCCAATGACTTAATTTGAATAATGTGATAACTGTACCTACCATTGTAAACCGTTTATGATCTTAGAAAACAGCTTTACAGGCCTTTGTTCTTTCTTTAATAAATGCATTGCCATTAAATGGGTTGAATATCTGTTACTTGTTGATCGTGTCAGAACGTTTAAAATAAGTTACAAAGCAAGGTCATGACTTCAAAAGCAAACGCGATGATAAGCACCGAAAATAAAACTGCAAACATTGCTACAGAAACCCAACGAGGTCCGGACACTTTCAAAGACCTCATGTGCAGAGGAACAGGGCAGGACTCGATATGAATAACAAAAACTCTTTTTACTGAGGCAAAATGTTCCAATAAGCAAACAAGTCCCAAAAGAGGGCAGGCAGAGAATCAGAGGTCATCCAGCAGCAGACAAGGGAAAGACTGCCACAACATATAGGGGGGAAACAGGTGTGCGGCATGACACTAACGAGACGAGAGTAGCTGACGGCAGGTGCAGGAAATTAACCAATCAAGGAGACAGAATACACAGAGACACAGAACAGGGCTGGTTTTAAAACCCTCTTGTTTAATTTTGTATTTGACTTTTGAGAAACTATGTTAAAGAAAATAACATAATTTTATTATATATTAGTTTATTTGAAAACTCTGGCGTTACTAAGGCCACATTTACACATAGCCGGGTATTTACAGAAACAAATATTTCTGCCCCTCTGTTTTCAATAATAACGTTGTACACACAAGGTCGTTTTCAAAAAAGGTTTCTGTTTCTATGAACCTGTATAAATACGCCGTCCGCATACGTCCCATAGGACGCTCACATGACGTGAAGCATTTTTAGTCGCATACTGTGACGTTTGACGACCTAAAACTCTGTTTGACCTCGTTCACACGATAACACAAAAACTGAGTTTTCAGAAATCTCCACTTTGGCCGGAGTTTTTAGAAATGATCGTTTTCCGTGATAAAACCTCAGTTTTTGTGTAAATTACTGAAAGGCCAAAACACATGAAAATATATGCGTTTTCCCATCGTGTAAATGGGGTCTTAGTTTATTTGAAAACTCTGGCGTTACTTAGACAAAGTTATTATTTTTCTAGTAGTCGTTTAACATCTGTGTTAATTGTAATTCAGTATTCGATAAATGGCATCCCACCTGGTGGTGGTGGATGAAGCCATTCACAGCGAGGACAACAGTAAGTCTTTAAACTCAGTTTTGTTTACTCCCTCGATTCGATACGCTCCCTTGTTGTCACACTTACCACTTCTTAAGTCCAGCAGCTGGTGCTGTTGACAATGTGACTAAATGGCCATTCAGCGATCACACACAGTATGAAGACAGTTGAGATTTGTGTTCTTAGGATTTTAACCAAAAGTATGAAAACCTAAGTTCTCCTCAGTGCTCCCAGCGGGTGTTTTAGTTAACAACTGCTAACTTTACAGGTCGCAGCCTTGACCGTTGCTGTAATTCCACTTTGATTCATGCTGCTCTGCGATTTCCAGTTTTGAATATACGGAGATAACTAAATTATGTAGAATCAGCTCCAATCATTTTGGCTATTTTCTCAAAACAACAGCGGTGGACGGTGGAAATTAAACAGATTAATTGACACAGATAGGACGTTTTACAAACTATTGTTAACGACGGGAATGGGCTCTGTCACTCAGCACTTTGAATTATGTTTCAATGTATACTAAAATGGATTTGGTGGAAGGACCATCATTTATATCTCGTCAATCTGGTCTTGAATTGATAACGCAAGTGTGGGTTCTTTGTCCACAATGAAGACGGTTAGACGGGGAAGAAAAGAAGTCATTCAAATGTTACTTTATCTCACCATTTTAATTTGTTCTCTTCCAAATAATCAATCCACAGAACTATCGGGAAATGAAATCGCACATTTTAGGATTCTGTTTACCGGATTAATATGATTACATTATGTATTTATCTAGGTATTATTACTTTGAATTAGCGGTTCAGTTCAACAGTTTTTCAAAGTCAATTTATTAAATGTTGCCACAGACTACCGACATGATTTCAGCCTTTAAAAATACAAAATACACTTTGTCAACCTCTCGCTTGAAGTACCCTCATATTATCATATATATATCTGCCATAGTGTTCACACAAAAAACTAATTAAAAAAACAACATAACTGTGTATATATATAAAAAATAAATAAAAAAATAGGTAATAACTGTATATATATATATATATATATATATATATATATATATATATATATATATATATATATATATATATACACACACACAGTTATTACCTATTTTTTAGTATTTCTTTTTGTTGTGAACACTATGGCAGAGATATTAGAGAGGTAATTACTTTAAAGATAATGTTTATATTATTAACTGTTCCAACTAGTCTGCACATGCAAAGACACTAAAGCCACAACAACAATGATATCAGACCAGACATAATTCTAAGATGGATCAGACATGTTTCAAATCTCTGCACGATGAGTTGTACATTGCAGTGACACGTCTTATCTATGATGGAAAACAATCATAAACATTTAAAAAACTATGGCATGCTTTAAAAAATGGTCTGATATGTAAAAAAACTAAAAGATCGACTAAAACACGCAGAAGCACTGAATGAGAGCAAGAGAGCAACATTAAGGCTTTCACACAAAATCAGGCCCGTTGGCAAAAAACGCCCGTCCTTTCATTCCCTTTAATGTGTACAGTGCGTAGAAGCTGCATCACTGGGGAGGGCAGGCTGTAGCAAAAAGAATATATAAGCGTGGTACCCTGTGGCGAAAAGTTCAATCACCTTTTGGAGAAACGCAACGCTGCATATTTGGGTTGAGTGCAGCCGAAAGAGGCAGCCAATCACTTAATGAGCTCACAACACAACCCACAGCCACAGCACTACAGGAACAACAGTTTGGATGCAGAGTTTCTTTTTCTTTAATCAAAGGATATCAGGATAAAGAAACATTATTATACTGGCATATTCACCTTACAATGCATGCAGAGGTTATCACACCAATTCAAGTTTCTTACCAGTGCTTTCTACCTCCACAACCGGTGGATCCACCACCGCTGCTGGTTCGCCTCCGGTTCCTATCGATCATTAAAGCTAGTTAATGGTTGCCATAGCAACAAAATATCACAGCCAGTAATTATAGTAACATGACTATATGACATCTATTGTTCTGTCCATCCTGGAGAGGGGTCCTCCTCTGTTGCTCTCCTGAAGGTTTTTTCACTTTTTTCACTGAAAAGTTTTTTTTCTTCTATTTTTTGGAAGTTTTTACTGATCCGTTGTGAGGTCAAAGGTCAGAGATGTTGTATGTGTACAGATTGTAAAGCCCTCTGAGGCAAATTTGTAATTTGTGATATTTGGCTACACAAAATATATTGAATTAAATTGAACTAATAATTAACTTTTCCTTGTTAAAACTGTTGCGGCCAAGGTGCCATTTTTTTAGGAATATACATTCATATTTAGCCTTAACTAAAAGGAGTTTCCAATGCAGCTTCCTTGTTTGTGAGCTTAAGGTGTTTCATAAACGTCTAGGGCCGGCATTCTTACTTGGCTCTGCTTCTTTTGTCGCCTCTGGTTCAGCCGGGATGGGCGCAGCAGCTGGAGGAGCTTCAGGTGGAGGTGCAGCCGCCGCAGCTTTAATCTGCTCTTTTCTTTCTTCTCTCTCCTTCACTAACTTAGTTTGCTGCTCTTCGGCAACTTTCTGCAGGTCCAACCCCGATCCCCCGGCCCTCGTGGTTTTCCTTGCTGTTTTTTTGCCCTTTTGTGCGTCTTTATCGGCTGAATAAAAAAAAGAAAGGGTCGGAATGAATCGGGCATATTTTTCTTTTCCCATTATCGTTCCACTGTAAATCATCAACCATTATTGAATAATATAGGTTAATGTTCTGGAGTTTAATATCGTACCTTCAACTACAAGCCATGCGTTGCACGATTTTATTCCTGCGCAGGCGGAATAAATTCCCTTGTCAACGATCAAGCAGTCTTTGACCACCAGCCTGTGAATGAGCTTGTCTTCTGACACCTGGACGTCATATTTATCGCTTTGTTCCAGCGGTAGATTCTTGCCAAACCACAAAATCTTCGAGAAGGGATTGGACAGCACACACTCGAACACAGCGTCTTCTCTCTCTGTTGCCTTCACTTCCTGAATCTTCACCAAGAAGTCCACCATGGGGACTGAAACGTAACAAGCAATGCATTTTTAATTCAAATATATATTGTATTGGCACAAAATACTTCTTGGAAATTATGGCTATTTTTGTTTTAAGCATCAATGGGGTCAAAATGTGTGCAAGCGGAACTCACTTACTTTTAAAATCGGTGGAAAACATATTCACACCCTCTACATCCAGCTGGTACAGTCCAGCATCGTCTGGCATGAGGTCCCTCAAACTAAAAATATACTTTTTCCCCACTTTTTTAAGGCTGTGCTTCAACTGATCTCCCAACTCCTTTGTGTACGGGATCATCTCGCCATCCTGCGGGGATAATAATGTCAATTACTGTTGGTATGCTTCAGATTGTGGCGGCAAGAAAATAGCTGAAAAAATAGCCAATCCTTTGAGTTCAAATAGAAAGCATCATCGCAGGATTTTATCAAAACATTTTAAACCGTATGTTAAAACTTCTAGTAGACATTGATTGTTGTGTCGTTAAAGCTAAATATGGCGTCTGAGAGGTATGACGGAACTCGTGGATGGGCCCAATGACACTCATCCATCTGTCCATCATGTATTTACTCTAGATAACTTCATACATATGGTCAATCACTGGCCAGATTAGAATTAAATTAGTCATCTTAACTAATAATAAGAGTGCCTTGAGGATGAGTCAAGTTTATTTATTTGAGTAACCGTATCTTTAGTGGCGTCGGTCTGCTCGGGGAGTTATTCAGTTTTGACACCTACCTTGTACAGGAATATCGAGCTGCTTTGCTCAATGAGGTCCATGTCGATCTCAAAGGATGCAGTGTTGTCCGCATTGACCTCGATGTGTCTCAGGTTGGACAGGTTGCTCACAAACTGTCACGAAAACACGATAAGACATTTGACAGAATCTCCATTGTTTACTAGTCAACATCACTTGTTCTTGTATGTAGCTAAGTATCGTACAACCTCACAACCAGAAAAGACAAACGTAGTAAAATGAGAATACCACAAACGACGAACCTCAGCTTGTTCCTCCTCCCTTTCTTTCTTCATTTCATTAAGTTTCTTGAGCATCCAACGAAAGTCGGTCACTCCAAACTCGGTACAGACGCTCTCGTAGTCTTTCTTGTCAGAGCTGATTAAGATCTCCCAAAATTTCGGATCGATCTCTCCGTCTTTTCTCTCAGGCTGCTCGGATTTCGGCCGGATGTTACTGGAAATGGGGGGCATTTATTTGAGGAACAACATCAAGGTTTTTGGAAACACAGAAGCAGTAACACAACCTCACCTTCTTCTTTTTAGGACGGTTTTAAAATTCCCACCGGGGGCATCGGCTGCTTCCTTCTGGGCTTTGTTCTTTTGGAAACCGACTGAAAGCAGAAAAGAGGGTTCTCATGTTATTATATAATCATGAAACTAAGCAACCACCATAAGGGACTGCAGAGTGATAAGTTCAAGGGTAGGAAGTGGCTACGTTTCAAATTGGGATCCATGGTTTGAAGCAGCTTTGGGAGGGCTTGGAGCTAAACGCTGTATCAGATTAATAAATGTGTACTATTACATTTCTTGGTCATATCCGTAGTTAGCAGACAGTCCTTACCGGCAATCACGTTCAGAACAACTGTCACAATGGCTTGCCCATATTCATTTTTGGCGAAGCATTTGTAGGTGTCGGCTTGATCTGGCATAACATTTGGCATCTGGAAAACAAAAGTAAAACAAAAAAAATGGTGCGGGAATTAGTTCAGTTAATCCCAAACTATTTTAGTCTTCAGCCACACAGCCCCATCAGAACAGCTCATGTACACATTACTCAACAGCATGTTTTCCAAATGTCACACATTTTAAATTGGAGTAGCCGTATTTTTAACTATTTAACCGATTCCTTTTAGAAAACGATTTAACGTCTGTGCTCCTAGTTTAATGCCTTCACTACCACTTTCTATCATGTGGTATTAAGTTGGTCAAACTCCCTCAGTTCCCTTGTTGGCCTATCATGGCTAGTTCATTGGATTCGTGGATATCTTTTTTAAATAAAACAATTTCAAAATTAGAGTAGCTATTTCCCAGGACCCTCAAAAGCAGATTAACCCACTCTGGTAGTACCCTTGTTTGGGAGTCACTGCTGTACAGTACCCAATGAACGGTGATCTAATACATATCCCAATGAGACATCTGGCAACAGACGAACCAATTTAATTTGGAATATTCCGAACAAATTTCCAGTCCTCGCACTCTGCTTGATTGGTAGATGGCCTCTTGATGTGTAACCACCTGCCTTGTTAAGTTACATCGACTGGAGATGTCGGTGGACATGTTCAGTCCATTTCATGACATTGACATTGGACTGTGCACCTCCCGAGATGAGCGAAAATCACCTTTTTGTTGGAAAGGTAATTGGCAAAGCAACGTGATGGGGCTGAATGACATTGATATTATTTTTTGTCCCCTATCTCCTTCACTGTAAATTAATCTATTTTTCTCTGGGCTATCCCCCCCCCCCCTTACTGTACAGTATCACTGCCTCTTTTCGCTTGCCTCAAATGTATGCTCATTGGAATTGTGATCGTATTTAGTCTGATATCTTGATGTATCGGACACGTCTCCATTGTTTCTGCTCCACGTCACGGCCGGCTGTGGGTCTCCAGTGACAATCGCTTTAAAATAAGCAAATTTGCCTGTAAAAAGAAAAAGAAAAAACAAGATCACCTCACGATGGATAATTCATTTTAAGCAAAATTACACCAACATATATTTTGATCTATAATCTTGAACCTAATAACTTTCCTTGTTTTAAATTCAAGCCAATGTGTGTTTGATTATATCTGACCAGCACAGAGGATTTGGGTGTTTGCTGGCCCATTGCACAGATGTCATGGATCTAATGCATTGTGCAGAATCATGGAAATTCCTCCTTTTTATAACATTTCGTGATATAGTTTTTTAAAATAATTCTTATACTATCAGACCTACCCTCTTGGATGGTCAAAGCAATCGGCTTGCGGGTGAAGTCCGGATGGCTCTTCCCCTCTGGCAGCGTCTCGATGAACTGCGTGATCATCACTCCGGGTACCCTCGATTTCTTCTTTATGCCCACTGTCGGCATCGGAAAAATAAACGTCAGCGACGACACGTAAAAAATCAGAAAAGTAAACGTCAATCGTTGTTGTTTTGTCATCCCCTCGAACCATGCTGAAATACATTCTAATACATGAATACATTAGAATGTGTGATGTTACTCAATACAGCAGGTACTTATTATCCAGGTAATAAGTCTCGATAAGTTCACAACATTTACATTTCAATAACTTCATCCCGTTTTTTTTATTTTTTATTTTTGGGGAATCCATGCCTAACTTTCAACCTGAGAACAGATATGTAGTGATGCGCCTACATATCAACGCACGCATCACACGTACGCTCATCCAGTGTATTAATAAAACTGATTGCGCGTCAGTTGGTCATGCCTTCGTGAGCAGAGGGAGGGAGGGAGGGGAAAAAGGATGTCTGTTGACGGCTCCTCCTGCTGTCCGCTAAGCCTACCTTCTTTACCATTGTCCGCAGCGGGATCTGATAAGGCACACGTTAAAAAGCATACGCAGCACGTCAGCATGGTTTTTACATTCGACCTCGGAGGATCGGACTTGAATAGTGAAACTGAGGGACAGGATATCAAATACAAACACAGAGCAGCATTTGGCAAATGTTTTTTTTTCCAGCATGTACTTCCTGTTTCTCTGTAGGTCTACTATGACTCATCGATGCACAAACACACATGAATGTGGATATGAAATTCTTATTTTTTCCGGTGCAGCGGAGCGTCAACCCTGTAAAGTTCATCTGCTCCTCAGTGGACACAGTTCTCATCAATATGTCTCCCGGCTTTAAGAGACTATGTGTACATGTACTCCTGTAGAGACGGTTGATAATTGACACATTTCTGCCTTGAACTTTCTAAGTAGTCGGATTTTAGGAGCATCCCTGGAAAAGGGGCAGCTGTAGTCTTTGTAAGGTGAAGCCTTGATAACGCCAGTTTTTAGATATTGGCTATTCACAATTTCCTTTCAGATTTATTCACAGATGGACCTCCTTGCCATCCTCGTTCTATCAATTGTGTTTGACTCTGATCTGGAAAGATGTCGTCTTATTACTTTTGTTAGAGTCTATCGAGGAGATCAAACTCGTCACGTCTGTTGATCTATTTGATATTCAGAGTTTGAAGGAAAAGAAACCAGACGTAATCTTTTTACAGGACGTTCCTTTTGTAGAGAATGCGGTTGTTCCCGAGTGCGTACCTTGGCCGACGGCTGTCCCATCCGACACTTTGCTTTTTCGAAACATCTCGGATCCTTTGATTCTTCGATGGATTCAGCAAGATTTTACCAACTGCAAGAGAGAATGGAAGGGATTGATTAAAAAAAAAAGAAAAATAGGAGTGGGAACAAATGTTCTACATATCTTTTCAGAATATTTTTTTAGATTTTTTATATCTTTAAAATAGATGTGTGTAATAATTCAGATTTGCGTCTTCATTTCATTAAGTGCAGTGTACTCATCCAGTTTGTTAAGATATTGAGGCGATAATAGAAGATTTGCAAACCTCTTTGAGTTGCTATAATTAGTTAAATGTGTGTAAATTACTGTTACACACCTGACAAAAAGAATAATTTAATTATTATGAATCGGTTCAAAAGTAAGAAAGAAAGTTAGTTTAAGCTAAAACGGGCACATACATTACAAAAAGAAACAAAGTAAAACCAGCTATGGGAGCAAATGTTTTGACTCTCTCAAATGCTTTTTGTTTAAATAAAATATTCAAAAAAAAACATCTCCCCATACATCCCCTTTGGCCATGAATAACTGGAAGCGTGATCATTCGTGTCGGCCGTGCAGCTGCTCGCTGTATCTTGAGTGTTATCATATTCCCCAGATTAAAAACCTCCTAAAACTGGACCTTGAGTGTATAGTTTCATCACTCATGATGTCATTTTAACTTTTATTCCTGACATGTTTGACCTTTCACATGTCTAGTGTTCGTACGAGGCCGGCACCGCCCAGACACGTGATGTTCTTGGGGTGTCGATGCACCATGGAAGAGGAGAGAACTAGATCTCTATCGCCCTTTATCTTCTGATTCTTCACACAAACACTGTGCTTCTGAAATGTTTAGCTTCTAAACTTGTCATAACGTGTTCTGTGAACAGCCTCCTTGCTATGAGAGTTTTTTTTTTTTATTGGGTTCACGTGTCCTGTGCTGCTGCTGTCACCGCTACCAGCTGCTCATGTGACCAGCGCTGAAATCTGGCACGGGACTGAGACTTAGAGGATCATAAACATAATTAGAGGCGAGATACGGCTAAGGGCATGTTGACACGGCACGGCTATGTATGGAGATGACGTTGATGCTTAGCATGGCAGGTTTGCTTGATTTGGGTTATTACCAAGCTCTCTTTTTTCTGCAGACAAATGTAATGGTTAGTGATGCATCTTTTTTCAATCAACAGAAGAAGGGGAATCTGGTCTGTGTTGAGGTAAATATATAATAATGAAAAGATTTGAGTGAAAAAAATGATAGGAGGATTTCCTTAAATGTATTTTGTATAGCTGTCAGAGGAAGAAACTGACAGGACCAGCCATGTAGTCGTTAATGTTTCAATTTTTTTTATTTTCTAACAATTTGTGTGTGATGGAAATTATGAATACATTGAAAGAACATCAATGAACCTTGCACCTATTTATATACACTTTTTATTTTCTTTATTATGGAATTATTTTTAATTGAATGTCCTGCTCTCCTATTTTATTGTATATATTGTGCATTTTTTTATACTTAATATTTCATGTTAGCTGCTGTTACAACCACATTTCCCCCTGGGGATGAATTAATTGTCTATCTATGAATTTGTCAATTATTTGTATTTGCCAATTAAAACTTGTGAGCTAAGAAGCAACTGTTGTCATTGGAGTTGGACACAATCTATACTCTATTAAATTACTCTGATAACCTGATCTGATTATATTTCTACGTAACACAAATACAAAAAGTACACGTGTCACGAAAACCCCGCGGAGCAAAAATAAAATTCGTAATGTGAATGATGGAAAACAAATCTTCCGCCTTTACAAACCACACTCCCGACAATGAGGCAGCTCCGTCGTGTTTACAGACAAACACTTCCCGCAGTTTGTCGCATTAACCCGATGTTATCTTTGGACTTGAGCGTGAATCCGCCGCAGGATTAGTTTGGTGTCGACTGTAGCCGAGTCTACAAATGTAACACCGCCGTGTGAGGACGGTGTTGTGTGTAAGCTGGATGATGGACTTACCCCAGTCCTCCTCCAGTGATCCTCTTGAGTGGTGCTGCTTCCCAGTCTGATCTTTGAGTGTTGCCTCGCTGGTCTTTAAGCTACTTAATGCTTACAGGAATGCCAATGACTCGGCGACAAGCACCCCACGCTGTCACGACATGGAGCCTGCCAAGAAAGGGGATTGCTTTTTAGTTTTTGGCATGAATCGTAACCTCCGGCAAGAGGGTCGGCGGTTCGATCCCCTGGTCCAACGTGTCCTTGGGCAAAACACTTAACCCCACTTTGCTCCTTCACAGGTTGTGAATGGAGAGATGGTCGTTATTGGCGGCTGGCAACTTGCATGGTGGCCCCTGGCATCGCTGAAAGAATGTTTGTGCGGGATGAAGTGTTAAAGTGCTTTAAGTGGTTGAAGACTAGAAAAGCGCTTTATAAGTGCCGTGGATTTATCGTTTCTCAGAATGCTTTGAATAATACACATTCTCCGGATGAAAAATGTAGTTAAACCAAATGTCATCACGATATAGATGTAGAGGCTCCAATGTGTGCTGTACTGCTTGTATGAAATGTGGCTTTTGAGTAAACTTTGTTTTCGGCATCCGGATGTTTTCATATTTCATATTTTACAAAGTGGTCCTTCCTCCATTTCGGTGTTGTCTGTCTTTTGGCTTGATGGATTTTGGTTAGTTTTGTCGGTTATGTCTAGGGGTTAAAGAAAATATTATGACATTGTATTAATACTATATGTTTTGTGATACATTATCACTTCCAAAAAACACTATCGTAATATATATATATATATATATATATATATATAGGCTATTTTTATTGAAAATGCGCACACACAAATTGTTAAAGAAACTGGCAAGCATATATATATATATATATATATATATATATATATATATATATATATATATATTGTATTTTTTTCTTCTTTTTTACTGATGTATGCAAATATACCTTCCTGCTATGATGTTGGATATGAAGATGCTGACTGGCCATCAGTGAGCGTCTGTGGCCTTGTTCATTGCTGTGTGTGAACAATCCGACATGTAGGCTACTGTTTATCTATTATACACATCACCTTGAGGATATCAACCTAAATGCAATAAGTCATTGAGATTCCTCCTGAAGTCTGGGTCGCTGGCACTTGAAACCACAGCCCAGTTATTGTGGTCATAGTGATAACAGAGCTGGGCTTAGTTTGAGCACGATTATGTGCCCGCGGATATTTGAAGCAGTGTAATTAAAGTAAATGCGTGGCACAGGAACTACGACTGTTCTCGGACATGGGAAGCTGATACGAGAGGCTTGATGTTGCTCGTGGCATTTATTACCCAAGGTCACTAAAGTCAGGAGCTTCAGATTCTAGCCTGCAAAAGAAGGACAACACAACAGCAGCGTGGACAAAGGTAACCCCATACGGGTGTCAGCAACATTCCTACACTGAATGTACACTGCATTGGCCAAATCGGTTATTAAACATAAACTTAAATAATAATGCAAAAAGATTCTGATCTAGTGTGGAAAAAACATTGATTGCATCCCTGTGTTTGTGTTTCTTTCATCATTGAAAGCAAACAACCTTTTAATATATAAAACGTTGTATTTATGTACTATTAAAAGTAATGGGGAAATACTATTGACATGTGTTTTGAGGCTTGAGGTAATAATTGTGTCTAAAATAACCGGCTGCCAGAGATAACATGAGTGTTATAACGCAGGAAGATGCCCAGTTGTTTGCAAGGTTGCACTTTAGTCATGCACATGTTTTTCTTTTATGACTTTCCATAATAGACTTGCAATATGCTCTGAAAGCATTGCAAACACATGAGGCAGTCGAGGAGAAATGTGAAGCCGTGCGACAGGTGGCGAAGCAGAAGCTGTGAACTAAGTGTAAAGGAACAATAAATGTCCCGCTGTATGCCGGGGGAGAGCGTTTGTGGTTCCCTGAATGGGATTAATGGAATAGCCAAACACAATGTTCATAAATGATGGATAATTGTGTACGAAACTAATTGGGACCAATAAAAAAAACAGGGAATATAAAATATTTTGGGAAGCAAGCGTTTGGCAGAAACTGAAGACTGGGCGATTTTACCTGAAAGCCACGCATCAACATGTTGGAGCATGGGATTTTTCGGGAGGACATCTTTTTTGTGTGTTTATACATATTTTAGCCACGCAAATGAAGGTCTGTTGGTTTGGCACTAACATATTTCAACACAGGTTGGCTGTACTACCATGAGGTAACTCTTACTCCCTCTCGCTCTCTGGAACTGACGACCCGCCCACATCGACAGACTTTGCACCTGTTTGGTGCGACATTCACACCCTCTCTCGCTCCCTCCCTCCTCCCTGGCCTCCTCGGTTCGATGCCTTCCCTTCAACTGACTCCTTCTCACTCGTATCCTAGCTCTGCCACAGACGCTCTCCTCTCTACTCTTTCTTCATCTCTCGATATTCTCCAACCTCCTTGACCCCCGTGGTCCCCCTCCTCCTTCCAAGAACAAGATAGATGATGTGTGCTCCTCCTTTACTCATCCATCTTCTATCACTACCCTTTTATCAACTTCTTCATCCCCTTCGCTTTCCTTTTTCATCCTCCCGTCTCCCGATCAAGTTCTTACCTCGGTAACCTCAGCCCGCCCGACCACCTGCCCCCTTGACCCCATCTCACTTTCACCAGGCTGTTGCTACTGACCTTTTTACCTTTCTCACCCATCTTATTAACAGCTCCCTCACACCTGGCTGTATCCCTAACTCTCTGGAGGAGACAAGCGTTAACCCTCTCCAAACCTGTCTAAAATCAACAATCTTGATTTTATTTCCAAAACTCTCGAACAAGCTATATTTTTTTAACCAAGTATCGTCCTATCTTTACAGTCGCAACATTCTTGACCCTCATGAGTCTGGATTCAAGGCTGGCCACTCGACAGAGACTGCCCTTCTTGCTGTCTCCTCACACTACTAAAGTATCTATAGTATATTTAGTATAAGTATTTAGTTTTTCGTTTTTTAGTATTTAGTTTTATGTTTTATAATTATTTTTATTGATGCTCTGATGTGCACCGCTGCTGTGATTTTGAAATCCCCCCACTGTGGGACGAATAAAGGTATATATCATATCATATCCTCTCTCTCTCATAATTTTAATGTCATTTGTTACACCCTGTTGTTTTTTAATCCAACACCATCATTATTATTCATTATATCAATATGTATGTCGTACAAAATTGTATTATGACCAGACTAATGGAATTGCCCATTCTCCTCAGCTGCACTGTGTTGACATGCTACCCTCCTGTGTCAACCTGCCAGACTTCCACATGAGCGTTGAACCAATTAAAACGGAATCGGTTCTTAGGTCCAAATTGAATCCATGCATACTCTATTGTAATGTTCTTCAATTCTTCGGCTGTAGGGAATAAATAAACTACACTTGGACGTAAACACTGATGGAGTAATAACATCCCATTCCAGTACAAGCACATCAGAACTATAAACGTTAAAAAAAAAGTTTTATCCGATGCTTCACCATTTTGTTTTGTCATTCTTTAATTGATTACCCGCATCTTTTTGTATGCATGCACATCATCCTGCAGTCTCACGCCCTTTTATGAGGATCAGCAAAGCATTTACTTTTGCTAGTTAGGATAAACTGGTACATGCTTTTAATTTTGCGGCTACCCTGGAACGCATCATTTAAAAAACACTGGTACAAACTGTTCTGAGGTTCACGTCTGGAGATGACTTTTTTTAAGGAGGTTTCTCAAGATAAAATGAAGAACAGACTTCAGGTGATGATACTGGTGAAGGTGGTTGATGTGGAGTAATAGCATATTGGCGTTAGCATTTAGCTCAAAGCAAGTAGAGCCTCACAGAGCAGGTTCAGTGTCTGTAGACTCATAGTCTTGGTACACTAGACATATCAAGTGACAATCTCATGGCTAAATCTAGGTTAAAGATTGACAAGTGAGACAGTTCAGTGTTCAACGTGCTTTATTTACATTTGTGGCGCAATTATTCATAAATTAAACAGTAAATATGCAAACACTGAAGCACTCGGTTATAGCCGTATTGTACATCTGCACATTTCCATGAGGAAGTCAACTGATCATTTTATTTCCTTTTCATGAAACCGCAAAGGAAAAAGAGTTCAATGAAAAAACACATCTGGCAAAAGATGTTGAATCCCAAATGTGTCCTCTCAAAGTGCTCTTTGCATCCATTTAGTCAAATCAACCCTCAAATACGACACAATCTAGTTTCATCCAGTACATGTGTTTAGATTTTAAACACCAAGAGCTCTTTCCTTCTGGCTTTCATCCTTAATTTCCTCTCCACACTTTATTGAAACCTAGTTTTAGTGTAATTCACTAAAAGCAGGTTTCAAATGGGCAAATCCTTTCTATAGCGTTCATCTTAAATGGAACAAGGCATATTCATGGCTTCAAGCCCACCGCATCCTCCTAATCTGGAGGAGGATAGAGAGAAGATAATTATTAAAACACGAAGCCAGAGGAGTAGAATTTAAGATGTAACAAAAGCATTTGAATGTGTTTTTACCTTTAACAACCAGTTTAGTGGAACACTCCACTTGGCCCAGAGGGTTTTCTGCAATGACTGTGTAATCGCCGCTGTCCTTCGGGCCAACTTTAAGGATCACCATGGAGCAGACGCCGCATGTGTTGGTGATGTAGTAGTTGGTGTTGGTGTTGAGGCTGACGTTGTTCCGGTACCAGGTGACGTAAGGTTTGGGGTTTCCCTTCACGGCACAACTCATGTTGCACTCGTAGCTCTCTGGACTTTTGTGCATTTTTAGCGGAACAGAGAACGTAGGAGGCGTCTCAAAGCAACACTTTTTAGTGGTGGGAAGGTTCAAAGAAAATGTTTCTGGAAGGATACAAGAGAAAGGACATATACATTAATACAGAGCAATCTATATTTCTTTGACTAATTTAACCTCCCCTTAGTGTCTATGGCATAATATGTAGCGATATTAAAAATGCGATACCGCCCATGTTCAATTTCATGTACATAAAGTAAACAACACATTTATTAGCAATGATGACCAACTTTAGTAGCCAGGGGACGTTCTTACATTTTCTGTTGATATTTTTTAATTGCATTTTAATGATCAGGTTATGACTCTGATTGTGCTTTTAATAAGTACAGATTGTGTAGACCTGTGATTACATCTTAGAACCTGTAGCCAGCTATCTTTTTGCATAAAGATTTAAAACAATTACTGAAAAATAAATATATATATATATATATATATATATATATATATATATATATATACAGCTGATATAGTTGATATATATATATATATATATATATATATATATATATATATATATATATATGCCGATCAACTCTATCATCTATAATCATCAGCATTTATTTATATATATCTGGGTTAACCTCTTTTAATCTGCACTAGTGTTGCAACTAACATTTATTTAGTTATTGTGGATCTATAAAATTGTGAGAAATTCCATCAGAAGTTTTGAGAGCCTTTATGACATCTTGCAACATTACTTGTTTTCATCTGACTAGAATAACACCCCCCCCCCCCAAAATAAAATAATATATATATATATATAAAGCTGAAACGGTTTATTAATGATCAAATTAATTCTCAGTCGATGAACTAATTGACCATCAAACCACTGAAACTTGCCTTTTCTTCTCTTCACTTCCCAGGTCGTGGACTCTGAAGGTTTGGAGAGTCCCATGTCATTCCTGGTGTAGACCCGGAAGTTATACTCCCTCCCCGGCATGATATTGACGACGGTGCACTTGTTGTTGAAAACATGGTCGGCCACAGTTTGCCAAGAACGCATCTCGGAGTCTCGCTTGGTGATCACGTAGTGCAGCCTGTCGTCTTTCTTCTCATCTGGAGAGGGAGTCCAGGACACCGTCACGGTTCCCGTCACGTTCTCCTCCAACTCCACGGGGCCCGGAGGCTTGGGCTCGTCTAGCAACGGGTAAGACATTATTTTTTTATGAGGATCAGCAAAGCATTTATTTTTGCTGGTTAGGATAAACTGGCACATGCTTTTCATTTTGCGGCTACCCTGGAACGCATCAATTAAAAAACACTGGTACAAACTGTTCTGAGGTTCACGTCTGGAGATGACTTTTTTTAAGGATGTTTCTTAAGATAAAATGAAGAACAGACTTCTGGTGAAGATCCTGGTGAAGGTGGTTGATGTGGAGTAATAGCATATTGGTGTCATCTCCACTATACTTTGTATATAGTGTAGGCATTTTTGCTTCATTTCATAAGCACTCATTTTCTTTGCACCTTTTTTAAAGACATATTTTTAAAGCATATTGCTTCCTCCAAAAACTACCTAAACGTTGTAATAATCTGAAAAAGAGAATGCACCTCCATTGACAATTGGTACTCAACTCATATTTGCTACATGTTAGTTGACATTTTCCTTTCTCACTCTACCTGTGACTCGTATCTCAACACTGGAGGTCTCCTGACCAACAAGGTTCTTGACAATGATGGTATAGATCCCAGTGTCATGGCGCTCTGCTGCGTGGATCATTAGCTGCGATGATGTGTCCGTGTTGTGCACCGTCACATGTTTGGCGACAGGAACTCCGTCCTTCAGCCATTTGATAATCGGTATTGGAGAGGCCTGCCAACCACAGGAGGTACAGGGCTAAGAAATGGCTTCACACTTACTTTGTAGAGAGGCAGCGAGTGTGTAATCTGACACTTTCAACAGGACATTGAACAACACGACTTGGCGTTTTCATGCTGCTATGATTTTGTGTGAATGTTGTACTGCACCTTAAAGTTGAAGTTCACTCGAGTAGAGTCCCCAGCTTTCATCACCATAAAGTTCTTCATATTTTTGTCAGTGAATTGAGGTCTCACTGTAACGGTATGGGAAAGTAATTACATAAAGGGGAAATGTATCGAATTCTGACTGCAGACAGTTTTCAATTTCCACTGACTCACCTGCAGGAGGCATTGCAATGATGTAGTTGTTTAACTCTCGAGGGTCCCCCTCTCCACCCTCATTGGTGGCTAGAACTCTGACCCAGTACATGGCCATGGACTTCAGACCCATAATAGTATAGGAGCTTAAGATGATAGCATTGTTGTTACAGCGACCCCATTCTGGGTTTTCTGCTGGTCTGAGCTCCACAAAGTATCCTTTGGCCTCATCCTGGACCCCTTCCTCTTCCGTTGGTTTGGTCCAGCCCAGCGATAAGGTGGAGTATGTGGAGTCTGTCACCTTCAGTTCAATAACTTTACCTGGGGGCTCTGAAGGCATTTCAATTTTAAGTATTGACATTTTAAACAGTTGAGCATCGAGATAATAATAATATAGCTTATATCGGCTTATTACTCACTCTTTGGATTTCTGGCAAACACAAAGACAGAAGGCGAACTTGGCTCTCCAGCTCCAGAAATGTTGATCGCCGATACACGGAACTCGTACTCGAAGCCTTCAACTACGTCTTTCACTGCGTAAGTCTTCTCTGTTGGCGTGTCAAAAAGTATAGTTACGACTATCGAATGTAGAATATCATTCTTGTTATTTTCAATTGAATTATGCTTGCACTGTATTCAAGATGCAACACTGTACCTTTGATGGGTTCATTGGGAGGGTTGACATATCCCCACAGATTACTGCCATTCTTGCGTTTCTCAACAATGTATCCCAAAAGGTTGGTTCCTCCAGTATTAGTGGGTGCAGACCAACTCAGATTGATACAGTCTTTGAAAGCACTTACAATCTTTGGTGTTGAAGGAGATCCAGGGTATGCTGAGTGACGAAATAGACAAAACATTGTCACTTTTTCTTTAACCGATTCACTCGATACACATCGTCATGCTTGTCAATAGACTCACCCTTTGTCCCTGCCTGAATGTCATCCGTCTCCATCATTTCACTGGTGCCTTGATCAGTTTCCGCCCTGATGTGGTAGCAGTACTTTCTGCCATGATCAACATCACGATCCTTGTATTTAGGCTCTGGGCCAATTTTTCCTAATTTCTTCCAGCTGTTTCGGCCAATTTGCTGGCGCTCCAGGATGTAGTCCGTGATGGGGGAACCTCCATTGTCTTTGGGAACCCTCCATTTGAAGTCGATACAAGTTGACGTGGCTTCAATAATATCAACTGGGCCAAGTGGGGGTGTTGGTTTATCTTTGGGGGAGACAAAATATTACAAACACACTCATTTCCACCTCCGTTATTTGGTATATAGCTTTCGTTCAACTGAAAACAAGCAGTGTACCAACCGTACCTAAAATGACAAACTTTGTGATGGCTTCAGTTGCTCCACAATCATTTTTTATCCTAACTTTAATTTCTCCTGTGATTTTGCGGTGGCACTTGGTAAGCACCAGGCGACTGTGTGAGGAAGACTTCTCTATTTTGATGTGGGTATCCTCGAAGAGCTCTTCACCCTCATTGAACCACTGGATCTTCATGGGTTCCCGGCCCACAAAGGATACCTCGAAGGCTGCATCTTTCCCATTTTTGATCATGACAGGTTCTCTGAACTCTGCAAGTTCTTCTGGGTTAATTCTAGGAGGATCTAAGAGAAACCACACACATAAATATCATACTTTAATTGCTGAGCCGAGAATAATATTGTTTTACACACTTTCAGTGGCTTCCCTTTTAGTTGTGCTTTAGTTGAAGTGCCTCATTGATTCTGATTGCAATACCTTCAACACTTAGTGCGGCTTCTGTTTTACGGCCATCAGCTTCACAGCGGTACTTTCCAGCATCCTCTTCTTTGCAGTTCTTGATAATTAGTTTGCGAAAATTCCCATCTTTAACAATACAGATATCTTCTGTTTCCGTTATCTGAAATGCACACGCACGAGTAAACACACTTAAACACACAAGGTTAAAGACAAAAGCTATTCCTCTCTCAACTCCTCCTCACCTCTTTCCCATCTTTGTACCAGACTCCTTCACAGTCCTCACTGCTCAGCCTGCAGACCAGTTCTGCATCAGTACCAATGATTGTGGTCACATCGGACAGTCCTCCCGTGAAGTATACTCCCGGGTCTTAATGGAAATAAAATAATATTGTTCACCAGGAACAGGAATATATAAAAAACAAAACATCGAAATGTAATGTCTATCTTCCAATGCCTACCAATGACTGTCTCAGGGACAAGTGGGCCTGCTCTCACTCTCTTTTTTCTCTCTTGGGCTGGTTCCTCTTCTTCAGTATGATCAACTTCAGCAGGAGCCTCTCCCTCTACATCTTCTTTTGCATCCTCCTCTTCCTCCTCCTCCTCCTCCTCCTCCTCCTCCTCCTCCTCCTCCTCCGCCTCCTCCTCCGCCTCCTCCGCCTCCTCCTCCTCAACAGTGGTTTCTTCTGCTGTATCATCCACCGCCTTTTTAGTCTTGGTAACTGCCTTTGGCTTGGCTTTAGCTTTGACTTTCTTCTCTACTGTACCTTTGGCTTTTTTCTCAACTTTCGCTTTGGCTTCCTTCTCCACTTTCGCTGCGGCCCTAACCTCTCCTTTCTCAGCGGCTGCTACAGCGGCTGCTGCGGCCGCTTCGGCGGCGGCGGTAGCGGCTGCGGCGGCGGCAGCCTCCGCATCGGCCTTTGCCTTAGCGATCAACTTCTCTCTCTCTATCTGTATCTTAGCCTGTTGCTCCTCCGCGATCTTTAAAAGGTTGGCTCCACCACCACCTGCTCTGGTTGTTTTGCGAGCTTTCTTCTTTCTGTTTGCGTTTGGATCCTTTTCGGCTGAAAAAAATATATATATCGAAAAATCAAATATCATTTGTTAGGGCTATATGTGACATTTTCAGTATTTGATGAACTTAAACATTCTGAATAGATGCAGTTTAACATGTTCAAACAATACCTTCCACTACAAGCCAGGCATTGCAGGAGTTTTGTCCAGTGACAGCCGCATAGATTCCTTTGTCCAATGGCAGGCAGTCCTTCACCACCAACGTGTGAATCAGCATGTCCTCTGACACAGTTATATCATATTTCTCTCCTTGCTCTAGTGGGTTATTTTTTCCCATCCACTTAATTTTTTTCAGGGGCTGTGAGAGGACACAATCAAACACAGCGTCCTCTCTTTCCTCTGCTTTCACATCATTAATCTTGACCAAGAACTCCACTGGGGGAACTAGTAAAAGAAAGACATTATTATATGCACAACATGGTGTTTCTCATGGCCTGTCTCAGAGCAACTCGTGAATTCGCAGCTTTTTTTTTCCCGACTTCATTGTGCGGTTACATAATTTGGTGAATCTTCTTACGTTTGAAGTCAGTGGAGAAGATCTTTACTCCATCGACCTCCACTTGGTATAAACCTGCATCGTCTGGGTCGACACCATTGATGCTGAACACAAACTTCTTTCCCACCTGCTTCAATCCGTGTTTTATGTCTGTGTCCAACTCAAAGGGAACCATCACTCCATCCTGTTTGAACAAAAGCAGTCATACATGTTAGTGTCAGTCCATTTTGTTTAATTTATTCACCATTGAGAGGAACACAAGTCAATATTTCTAATGATAGATCTCACCTTGAATAAGAAGATTTTGCTGGTCGGGTCTTTTAGTGACATTTCAAGTTCAAACTCTGCATCTCCATCATCCTTCAATTCAATGGGCTTTAGGTTGCATAGCCTTTCAACAACCTGTATTACATAAGAAGCAATGCTTTTAGAGTTTGTATTTGTACGACACCATTTATTAATGTGATTAGAGATTCTATCGAGCTGAAACATACCTTTGCTTGCTCTTGATCTCTCTCCATCTTCCTCTCACTTAGTTTCTTAAGCATCCCGCGGAAATCAGTGACACCATACTGAGCACAGATGGTCTCGTAATCTTTTTTCTCCGCACTCATCAACAGTTCCCAAAACTTGTTATCAAGTTCAGCTTTTTTTTTCTCTTCTTTTGCCTCGATTTCAACCCTACAAACCGCCCAAAGATATCAGTAAACACGATACGGTAATAATCACGCAATGTCAATGTACCACTTACTTATTTAAGGTCTTTTTGAAGTCCTCGGGTATCTCTCTCACCGCTGCAATAAAAACAACAGCACGTTAACGGCTTTTACTAAATGTCTGACGTTGCATTATTATAGATTAAATGTAGGCTTTTGTACCTGTTCTGGATTCTTGCATGGCTTTGCTCTTCTTAAAACCAACTAAAATGGAAGATATTTCAGTGAAGTGAGACTGATGCTATTTATCTTAATTTATAAAAATAATACAAAATTATGAGAATAATGGAATACAAAGTGTGTAACTGACCCTCAATGATATTAAGCGCAGCGGTTACAACCGCTTTTCCATATTCATTTCTAGCAAAACACTTGTAGGTGTCCGCTTGATCCGCCGATACATCAGGCATCTATCGATCAATACATGATTATCAGTGATTTTGACACAACATAATGCAAAACGGCCGACTGATTATTCCATTTATTGATTCTCAAGTCTCTATTTAGATTTTAATTGATTTGAATGGGCATTCATTACGCCACATAGTCAGTGGTCTTACCTGTAGTTGGTATTCGCCAGCATTGGAATCAAAGAGGATCTTGTAATATTCTTCATTCAGTTCCCCGCTATTCCGAACCCAGGTCACAGTCGGTTTTGGGTCGCCGGTAACGACTGCTCTGAAGATCGCCAATTTTCCTACGGGAGTGGCAGCAAACAATGTACCATTATTTAATTTGTATTATCTCAAAGAAATAAGTTCACTCGTGTGATTAGAGGTGGAATTGTACCTTACCTTCTTGAATAGTGAGAGCAATGGGTTTCCGTGTGAAATCTGGGGTGCTCATGCCTTCAGGTAGTTCTTCCACGTACTGGGTGATCATAACTCCGGGCACCTTTGACTTCTTTTTTATTTTCACTGTCGAGTTATGAGATGCATTGCGTTATTTAGAAATGAAGTGTTCAACAACTTTGATTTCGATTCATATGTTTCAGAAAAGGCTCTATTATATATTTAGTTTTCCTCACATAATCTATTATCCGTCAGTAATGTGCAGTTGAAACTTGCAGTGTTCAAACTCCTTACTTACCCTGCCCTGTAGCCGTTGGCTCCTCTTCCTTTGCTCTACGTATTTTAAACATCTTGATCTTGATAACAGCTTCTCTTCTACTGCAAAAAAAATCCCCATTACAATGCACTTTTGAAAGAATTCATAATTAATAAGTTAGTTAAGTTTGCTTGGACACAGTTTTAAGGATTTTTCACTTTGATGGTTTCTTTGTTTGAATAAGGGCTTATTTCCCGTGGTCAATGCCCAACATATCCTAGAATCCTAACGTAGTCTGGAGCTGATGTCATGACTGGACCACTGGTGGTAAGAATCTGTCATCTCTAGCACATGGTCTGAATCTGTAATAGGTATCCTATCATTGTTTTAACAGGCAATACCCTGCTTTTATAACACTGCGTCCATGTATTTTTTAATTAAAGCCTATCCTTTGAGAAAGCACTAAAATGGAACGATACACAATGTTTTCCTCCGTGCAGTTACAAGCGCTGCTTTGTGGGACGTCACTGTACATGTATGAGAGTGAGATGTATGTCGTAAACGGTGTGAGGACACAACATGTGTCAGTAACTCTATCTGTTCTATATATGACAGAATTCCTGAGAACAACCCTTTGTAGAATCGGCTGGCTTAATTTGGCAGGCAGTAGGTCACATGCCTCATAAAATATGTACAGTACTGTGTCATTACTCAGGAGGTGGCACACGTCTGCCATACTGGAAATGTAGTATTACTTATAACCATCTTTGTATTGAGGCTTTGCTTTCTTTTTAGCCCTGAATTATGTGAAGGTAAACAATTATAACATTAAAAAAAAAACTACTACCATGAGAAAAAGGTTCAAATTTGGGTGGTTAAAAAAATATCCTAAATTTGTTTAATTAAATCAAAGATGTTCTGAAACTATGATATTGACATTGTGTTGGTAGTGTTACACTTTAATAAGTTTATAGTTACTACAAAATGATATCATTAGTCAGATGCCATGATCCAGACAATATTGCTTTATTGCAACAAAGCATTTCAGTAAGTATAGAAAACTAATCTATTTTAATACACAAATATATTCATTAGTAGTTCCTAATTTGATTGTTTATTGTGATTAAACTGAATCATATGGTCACATAGTGATGTATGGTATAGTAAGGTACATTTTGTTCTGACTGAGAAAAGGTTTCATTTATAAAAGCTTTGATTTATAAGTATACATATAGTATACACTTATACTCAAGTATAAATCAATGCTTTAGTTAAGGGTGTGGAACTCATTCCATGATCTATGTAAGAGTTGAGCGTATAATTTCATTCATTAATTTGTTTGTTGGAACAAAGAGCACTAATTTTAGTTTGAATAAACAAACACAATTATATGTCTCTATAGTTTGACGATGAGTTCCCGCTAGTGTCTTGAAACTGCGTAATAACTCATCTGATCCTGATCTTTTTTCAAAATGTTCCTTTATTTTATTAATTTTCATCAATAATTCTGTCCTAAAAACAACAATATTATGAACATCATGTTGGTTTTTATCATATCAGATACTAAACTGCTGTCATCGTTCAATTAGAACAGGTAAGATCTCATTAACATTTATACGTGAGGTAATATGAAACTAGTATGTTTGCCAACATACACATATTTATATAAATTGGCTAACAGAATAAAGATTTTAAAGAAATATCCAATCATATAGGGAATTTCCCCAGTATTTGATAAATGTACTTACTATTTCTGTTTTTAAGTGAACTGCTGTTCCTTGCTGTCAGTTGCCAGCTCCGGCTGATTCTTGGGTCCTTTGAGAGGTAATAAAGTCATTCAGAGACACACAACCTGACCCACTGCTTTTTTTCCCCCATGTGGCTCCTGGGGATAGGTTTACTGTCATGAACGTTAGCCCTATAGTACCATAGGATCTTGAAAAGGGGTGCCAGATCAAATGCACAAGGGAAGCTCCTAATCCCTCCTCCACAACCGGAATTCCAGCAGTGGGGTGATTTTTTGGTTTTCAAAAGAGAAGTCTTATTGGAAGTGACTTGGTAGTGCTTTGAGCTGCCTCTCCATTAGCTTGAACATATAGGTTGCTGATCTTCATCCCAACATTTAACAAGAGGTAGGTGTCCATTCAATTCAAATCTATCTAAACATGTTTATCCCAAAAAATTTACAATTTGCATGAACGTTTGTTTTCTTATTGATGCGTGCAAGCTCTGGACGTATCAGTCCAGAAACAAACCAAACAATTGAAAACCTCATTCTAATATAAACCACACTTCTTTTTTGTGTCTTGTGGGATTGAAACCCAACAGACAGGATATTTCCGTGGTTGAATACATTTTAACATTGTAACTAGAACTTGACTTTGAAACCGAGAGGCGTCATCCTGCACTTGTCGGATATGTTTTAGCCGGTTGAACCTCTCTTCTTCCATGACTCTAAACTTGGACTTGTGTCTGACCTCACAAAAACAAAATGCTCAGAGTCGTAATTCAAGAAGACTGGGCATAAATTACCTTTATGGAGGTGAATAAGTGGTATGAAGCTTGACACCTGCTTGCTATGTCACGGTCTGAAAATATGCTCATGTCTATGGTCATACATGGATATACGTTTGGCTCAACATGTGCTTTGTTTATCCATATGAATGTATTTTCTGTTCATAGTTGAGAACATTTCCAATCTAAAATGGAAACAAAATTGAAACCTAACAATCTCTTCATCTTAAACTGATTGAAAGACACAAGCAGATAGACAAACATCTCTAAGTAATAAAACATGGCTACATGGTGTTATGTGCTGCAAATACTTTTGCTATATGACATGCTCACTACCTCCGTTAAAATATGCTGCTTTTTACACAAGTATTTAAAGCTTTAATTTGATTGAGATTACCCAAAAGAAATCAAAACAAACAAACCAAGCTTGTGGTTTTTATTTCAACACAATTTGCATCTCTAAGACTTTATTTTGAGTTTAACTTCGAATAAATGGCAGCCTGTATGGGAATTAGTCAAGTAGATAATGACCTACAAGGAAAGTATCACGGCAATATTATAATAATCATTAATTCTACATTTGACATGTGAATTGCCAACTAATTGGTTTCTCTAAGCATTTCAGAGAAATTCTTCCATCTTCAGTGTGTTAATTTATTCTGGGAAAAATAGAAGAAAAAAGGCAGCTGTTAGTGTTAGAATTTAAAGATCAACACTGTATTACACGGAGACACGGTGAAATCCTCTTTAAAATGCAGTTACACTCTAGCAAAGACGTACCTCTGACTGTCAGCTTAGTGGAGCTCTCGGCCCTCCCCATGGGGCTTTCTGCAACAATCGTGTACTCCCCGGTGTCTTTGGGGCCAACCCTCAGTATGAGTAGTGAGCAGACTCCACAGGTGTTGGAGATGAAGTAGTTGGTGTTGGTATTCAGACTGATATTGTTGCGGAGCCAGGTGACATGAGGGGTTGGATCCCCTTTGATAGCACAGCTCATGTAGCATTCATACCCTTGAGGAGCAGTGTGCAATTTCAGTGGGACAAGGAACCTGGGAGGACACTGGAGATCACATGCCTTTGTTTCTGGGATGTTCACGATGAACTTTTCTGTAAAAGAGAACATTGGCATTGCGTCAAATGAAAACTAAAATCATCTAACAGAAGAGCATTGACCTGCGGTATGTTCTATATGTAGACTTTTAATTGGAAATGTCTATATATACATGTACAGCAAAATATAGAAACACTGTTCACTCTGGTTCTGTGTCTGATGGCTAAATGGTTTGGAGCGTACAATCTAGGGATGTGGATAGATAGCCAAAAGAAGATACTTCATTTAAAGTGGTAATCGGATGAAATACCAACATATCGACCAGATTAATTGGCTGACTATTGACAGGAGAAAATAAATGTTAAAGGCCAAAACATTTGGTTTATTTTTAGAATGAACCTGTAAGTGTTGTTGTATTGACTCCAAAATGTTTTTTTGTGAACTGATCTATGTATAGATACATTTTTAAAAAGCAATTGAGAATACACTATCCATAGCTTTGTAGAGGCATTATTGGTATTTGTCCAGCTTTTACATACCTTTTTTGCTAGGAATCAGCCATTTGGGTGATTCGGAGTGCTCAGAGGAGCCCATGTCGTTCTTTGCATAGACTCTGAACTGGTATTCTCTGCCCGGCATTATGTTGCAGACTGTGAACCTATTGTTGAAGATGTGGTCTGCAATGGTTTGCCATGTGCGTTTACTTGAGTCACGCTTGGTCACCATGTAGTGCAGCCTGTCGTCACGTTTCTCATCTGGTGATGAGGTCCATGAAACGGTCACTGTGCCGGGCACGTTCTCATCAGTCTCTACAGGACCTGGTGGCTTTGGCTCATCTAGAGTTCAGATACAAACCTTTTAATATTTGTATTTAGAGTACATGGAATAGAAGGTAACTGTTTATACAGTAGGTAGGCACAGTATTTGATCAAGCTCACCTGTGACTCTTATTTCAATGCTAAAGGATTCCTGGGCAACAATGTTCTTGACAATGATGGTATAGATGCCGGTATCTGTGCGCTCAGCGGAAGGAATCAGCAGTTGGGATGTTCCCTCTGTATTGCTGATGGTCACTTTTTTAGGAACTGGAGATCCATCTTTCAGCCAGATGACATCGGGCCAAGGAGAGGCCTGCAAAGAATGTGGAAATGGGATTTTGTCAGAAGACCAAATTAAATCACAGTATATTCATGGTCATGGCTCTATGCCATCCTTAAGTTCTTGCTAAATTACCTCAAAGTTAATGTTGAATCGGGCAGAATTTCCTGCTCTCACCACCATGAAACTCTTGATTTTGGCATCTGTGAATCTTGGCCTCACTGGGTAGGAACAGTAGGATAAAATGTGGTCATTTACTGTTCATCAATAAATTAAAGTTGCTGATTGTACAACTACTGGTTCTTAAACTATTACATAGTTTCCCTGTAATTACAATATAACAGTTTGACACAAACAAAAGTGATATTCTTACCAGGGGGGGGCGTAGCGAGGATGTAATTATCCAGCTCCTGTGACTCTCCCTCTCCTCCATCATTAGTAGCTATGGCTCTCACCCAGTACATGCCCATTGACTTCAAGCCTTTCACTGTATAAGAAGTCATGGTTATTGCGTTTGAATTGCAGCGGTCCCATTCTGTGCTCTCCGCCGGCCTGATCTCCACAAAATATCCCTTGGCTTCATCCTCAACCGCTGCAATTTCCTTGGGTTTAGTCCAAGACAGGGACAGGGTTTTGTAGGTGGAATCTGTCACTTTGAACTCTAGGACTTTACCAGGAGGTTCTGTAACACAGGAACCATATTCAGGGCTGCAATTCGTCGGCTATATGACGTGTTGATGAAATAATGACAATTGTAATCTATCTGTCCACCTACTTTTAGGATCTCTGGCAAACACAAACTCGGATGGCGTACTGTATTCACCCGCTCCAGAGTTGTTGATTGCTGAAACACGGAATTCGTACTCCACGCCCTCAACCACGTCTTTAGCTCCATATTCCTTCCCTGTATTAAAGTAAAATGCAATATAGGAATAAATCATGAGGCGTTCCCTTTTTGTATTGAAATAGATTTTCATAAAATTATCAAACAGTATAATAATGCATGAATAATCAGTGACCTTTGGCCATCTCCTCAGGTGAATTGACGAGGCCCCACAGGTTGCTGCCCTTCTTGCGTTTCTCAATGTTGTATCCCAGAATATTGGTTCCTCCCGTATCGGATGGGGGAGACCAAGAAAGGTTGATGCAGTTCTTGAAGGCACTTACGACCTTTGGTGCTGATGGAGGTCCCGGGTATGCTGTACACGGAAAAGATTGGGATCTGTTATAATTTTTTTAAATGTTACATTTATTTCTGGTTCACTCACACCTGAAAGTGGCAGAGTAAAATTCAATGTGATTTAATGAATTATGTTAGTGGCTTGATGGTGAAGGATCTACCCATTAAGCTAGTTTGAACGTGGTAGCACCATATGTAGTCACAAAAGCTGTGGTGTTTTATCCACTAGGATGTTTTTCTCAGGATAGTACATGGTTTTACTTAATTAACTACCGAAGCATTCCTAACAAGTTGATTTAAAAGAGATGACTCAAACCTTTTCCAAATAATGCCTCTTTTGAGCAGCAGTCTATACTCCAAACTGGATGATGCAATAGCTTGCTTTATTTTAGATTATCAGACTCCCCTGACACATCAACCCTTTCAAGATAATTTTGGACAGCTGTGCAAATTTGTTGATCCACTGAAGATTTTTCATTGCAAGTGAATCTGCCAATAGTCTGCGTTGTGACCTCAGACATTGGTCTGAGTTTACCTTTTGTTCCGGCTTGAATGTCCTCTGTTTCCATCAGCTCACTGGTGCCCATCTCAGTCTCCACTCTGATGCGATAGCAGTACTTCCTGCCGTGATCTACGTCACAGTCCCTGTATTTGGCCTCTGGACCAATTGGCCCCACTTTCTTCCAGGTGTTGCGGCCAACTTGTTGTCGCTCAAGGATGTAGTTGCCTATCTTGCAGCCCCCGTTGTCTTTCGGGGACCTCCACTTGAATTCCAGTGCAGAGGAGGAGGCTTCCACGATCTCCAGAGGTCCCAATGGAGGAGTGGGCTTATCTACCAGGAAACAAATAGAATAGTAATCTAAACCTTAACTGTAAGGCATGCATTTGTCAGCCACTTACTCTCTAAGTGCATTCTAAATACTGTCAAATAATGTGTGTATACATACCCAGTATAATAAGCTGGGTGATGGCCTCAACAGTGCCAAACTCATTTTTGAGTTTGAGCTTGATTTCCCCACTGTCCTTGCGCTGGAGCTTGGTTAGGAGCAGACGGCTGCAACCCTCCGAGTTATCTATCTTGATATTTGATTCCTCCGAAAGCTCTTCACCCTCAAGGTACCACTGAACTTTGAGAGGTTCCCGTCCAACAAAAGGTAGTTTGAAGGTAGCTTTGTGTCCTTTTTTCACTGTTATGGGTTTTTTAAATACTTCCAGGTCCTCAGCAGGAAATCTGGGTGGATCTATAGCAAAAGTGTAAAGCATTTTAGTTAGATTAACTTCAAAGTAATGAAATTTAACTCGTAAAACTCAATTTTCATCGCAACTTGTGGGTGATGCAACCTCTTTATCCACATGAGTAATGTCTGGAAGGAAATTATTCCTACCTTCAACAACAATCGAGGACTCCGTCTTCCGTCCGTCTGCTTCAAATCGATACTTTCCAGCATATTCCTCTGTGACTTTGTGAATTTTCAGCCTGTGGAAAGTTCCATCTTTGGAAATGGTCATACCCTCAGATGATTGAATCTAGAACAAAGCAAACATATTACTGTAACATTGAATATGGCTCAAACCTCATCTCACGCCCTCGCATATATGAATACATGACAGTGAATGGCTTTGATGTAATTGCAGTATTACAGCCGAATGGCACCGTCGACCTCGCGCTCACCTCTTCCCCGTCTTTGTACCACAGTCCCACACAGTCTTCCCTGCTCACTTTACACTCCAGCTCTGCTGCTTCTCCAATAATGGCGTTGCAGTCAGAAAGTCCAGCATGAAAGTGAACTCCTGGATCTGAGGAGTCCAACCACTAAGTTAGTGAATGCTCACAGCCAACGGCTCTCATCTGCATACAAGTTGTTTACTTGTTTCAAGTTTATGTAAAGCATCCATGTATGGATGTTTGGACGCTTACCTCACAGTTATCCGTTTTTTTTTTATCGTTGTGCATTTTTGTTGATGTCATGTATTTTTAAATGGCATTTAATCATAAAATACATGTTAAAATGCAGATGTGTCAGAAAATATATTAAACTTGAACGGACGATATTATCCAAGATCATAAGGGACGTAAGAGGAGTGCATTTGGTTTTCATTTGGAACTTGATAAAGATGTCTTCTTGGCTTGTGTTTTGATTGATTGTCTGGTTTGGGGTGGGCGACCTTTCTTCAAACTCAAACCGTTTTGGGGTTAAAGCTCATAAGAATGTCATCAGCGAGGCTCTCGGTTGCCTCTGTTTCTTTAGTTACTCTTGAAAGAAATACGTGCCCTTAAAATATATAAAATCCCACTCAAGCCGGATGTTTCTTTGGTCATGGGAAGACATTAGCGTTTCCTTTTGGGTCGTCTGAATTCAGTCTTCATTGTGCAGACGAGGGTTTTGGAGCACGGTCAACCTCCTGAGTCGGCTCGGGTCATCTTTAATCTTCATATTGTGCAAGAGTGTGTTTCCATAAAAGTTTTGCAGTAATTGCATCAAGAACATGTTTTGCTCACGGAAAAAATTCACCTCAATGCACCGACTCATCCTGATTTACCATTTCAAAAGGCAAGCATGATTGTTAACACAGAGCACATGGGCAGTTAAACATCGCTTAAACACACACGCAGAAAAAAGCTGATTCTGATACACACACACACACACACACTCACAGTCTGCAAAACAATACTTAAGAGACATAGGTGGACGTATACATATTACCCTGCTGATATCCAACCTGTAAGTCATAGTCATACAATTGTAAAATAATGCTATAATCAACGAAACATAAGTCTTAAGTATGTTTTGATTCATTTCACTGTCAATAACATTTTCTTAAAGACACTCTCAAGGTCAAATCCACTCTTACTGATCATTCTCAAAAGGCCGTTTAACCAATTACAGATAACATGTAGCATTCTGTTCAGTGGCCACACACTTTTAGTGTTAACCCCACAAACCTCCAAAAGTCATCTGCTCATGAAATGACTTCATTCGGTGACGGTGCTTCCCATGCAGCAGTTAATGCAGCGGCAGTAGTCTTACCACTAACTGTCTCCACGATCAACGGGCCTCGCCGAGCGCGACCTGAACGCCTGCCAGCTGCTGCTGGCTCACCGCCGACTGCACCCTCACCATTTGCAGCAGAGTCACCGCAGCCTGCTGCTGGCCCGCTGCCATTATCACCACTGGCACCACTCGCTGCTCTGCGTTTTGCTTTATTTCATTTTTAGAGGATATCGTAATTACCGTCAATCCAATGTTTCTCATTTGCTGTTGGATCTGCCTTACAAGTTACATTAATGAAAACAGTATAACAATTTAAATGTTAGCATTGAAACAAGAAACAACAGAAATAACAGACATTAACTTTACAGTAATACAGAGAAAGGGGGTGGTGGAAAAGGTGGTATTTTAGGATTGATTCCATTGTGGTAACTTTGTAATGCATCCAGGAACGGATGTTTGGACACTTACCGCACGGTCAAAACTTTTGTGCATTAAAAAATTGTTTTTTTTACTTTTAAATGAAATTTTATTGCAAATAAGATTTATTTGATTTATTTAATCTTATATGTTGTCTGTTTGTGATTGTTGTCTGTTTAATGTGTACACACCAGCCACTAAGTTAAATTCTTCATGTGTCCAACACAAGCTAATAAACGTTTTGTGATTTCTAATCATAAAATACATGTCAAAATGCAGATGTGTCAGAAAATATCTAACTTGAACTTTAGGAATAATTGAGATCATTAGGGAAGTAAGAGGAGCAAAGTAAAGAGATGCAATTTCTCTCTTGAATTTGTTTTTCTGTTGTAGTTTGGACATTAAGTGTTGTGACTGAAGTATGTAGATTTGGTATTACAAATACTTTATTATAAAAAAGTGCTGATACTTCATGTGTAGTGTTCAACAAAATGAACGGAGTTGTAAATTGCTTGTGTCATTTATATTTCTCGAATCTAACAAACCACAAATTCACCTTTTATGTGTTCAACTTCAATACGTCATTTAAGTGAAGTCACCTTTTCCATTTGACCCCTTTAACATTACACACTTGGATCAAACACGTTATTTAAACCAGGAATAAGACAAACATGTCAACACACTTAAAGCGTACGTATAACACAACACAAATATTCACCATCTAAATTCATTTAAGTAAATGATTAGATGTAGAATTTAGCATAGTATATACATGTTATACTAGTGTCTGTTTCTCAAAAGAGGCACACAAACAAACATAGATAAAAACATCTATACTTATGTTTTATTAGTCAGTGGGGTCAAACGTGTTGATATTTGCAAAATCTAGCAGTTAGTTAATAATAAATAGTTAAAATCCAAGAGTTTTCAAATGGATTTAACAAAAAAACGTCTGAACAATGAAGTTTCCTGGGACTAAACTTTTCTCTGAACCGATGCAGAATAGGTGAAATATAAAATAAATAAATTCTGCCACTGAGGCTTGACACAATCTGTCTGGACTACGTCTTCAGAACCCCGGGACACGCGGAGCGTTGGGAATTTACCTCATTTGTGATGTCAAAGTCTTTCATAGTCGGTAACTTGGCTACAACTTTCAGCTTTTGACATCTCTTACCAACAACAGCTTCTTCAAACACCACATTCTCATTTTGAGACGATGTCCTTATCCCCAGATATTTCACCTGGTTGATTTGTGGCTCCCTCATCATTAATATCTCTTATTAATGAGAAGTAGCATCTTTATTCAGAATGTCAAGCATCTAAATATAATAATTAACTGTCAATGTTAAACTAATGATGACTTTAATGACTAATAATGAATGTGATTTACATAATGACATTCATTCTACACAATGTCTTTCACTTCATCTTTTAAAATTATGTTTCAAACGTTTTTTTAAGTATTGTTGAGTAAACATATAATATATTAAAAACTTTTATATATTATATATCAATTTATAATGTGATGTATTTTAAATATATATATTATATATACTGTATATATATATTATTAAGATATTAATTAAAGATCAATATATGAATATACTTTCATAATTGATCTGAAAGTTAATGGAAAAGAAAAACAGCAGTAACAAATAAACATCTAGATATTTGTAAAATGTAGAGAAAATACAGAGGAGAGTAATATCAAAACATGAAATCAACAACAACAAAATACCTTCCGATTCCACTATTGGTAAAACTTCTGGAAGAAATTGTTTGTCATCAAGTCTCTTAAAATAAATATCCGTATGAATGATGTTCTTACCTATCACTGTATCTGGAACCAGAGGACCAGCTCTTTCTCGTTTCCTCCGTCTCCCTCCTTCTCCTCCTTCTGCCTCTCCATCTCCCACTTCTCCTCCTTCTCCTCCTTCTCCCGCTCCTTTACCATCTCCTTCTCCTGCTCCTTCTCCTTCTCCCTCTCCATCAAATTCTTCATCAGAATCTTCAAATGAATCGTAGTCTTCTTCTCCCAGATCATCACCCCCATCACCTCCATCACCTCCAGCTCCACCTCCAGCTGCACCTCCAGCTCCACCTCCAGCTTCACCTCCAGCTCCACCTCCAGCTGCACCTCCACCTCCACCTCCAGCTCCACTCTTAGCTCCAGCTGCAATTCCATCTGCTCCTCCACCGGCACCACCATCAGTTCCATCTGCCCCTGCCCCCCCATCACCGGCAGCACGTACACCTTTGCTGCCGTTAGCCCCAGCGCCCCCAGCACCACCTGCTCCGCCAGTCTTTCCGCTACCCCCGGCACCACCTGCTCCGCCGGTGCCTCCACTACCACCAGCGGCTGCAGCTTCCTTCCTCTTCCTGGCAGCTGCGTCCTTGGCGGCCGCTAACTTCTTTGCCCTCGCCGCAGCCTTCGCCTTCTTGGCCGCTTCAGCCTCCACTTTGGCCGCCGCTTCGTTCACTTCCCGCTCGGCTTGAGCCTTCTTTGCAACTTCCAATTTTTCTCCCATTTCTTTCTGATATTTCTCCTGTTGATCTTTGGCGATTTTCATCAGTTCTTCGTCATTGCCGCCTCCGGCCATCGTGGTTTTACGAATGGCCTTCTTCCCCTTGTTGCCAGGATCCTTGTCAGCTATAAATGATAATATAGCAAATGCAATATTTAACACATATTTGGTATCAGGGAAAATCATCTTCAAGGTATTCCATGTATGCATGCAACTGACATTTGTCATTTTCTCACCTTCAACTATGAGCCACGCATTGCAGGATTTGATTCCTGCCACGGCGGCGTAGATGCCGGCGTCCAGAGGCATGCAGTCACGCACCATCAACTTGTGGATCAGCTTGTCTTCAGATACAGTGATTTGAATTTTCTCGCTATTTGACAGCGGCGCGCTTTTGCCAACCCATTTGAGCTCATTCATGGGTGCGGTCAGGACACATTGAAAGATGGCGTCCTCTCGTTCTTCTGCTTTCACTTCTTTTATTTTGACAGCGAAATCAACTTCAGGCACTGAAGGAACAAAAATACAGGCAGAGAGAAACTTTTTTTAAACTTCACCAATTCATCCCGTACATTTCCTAAATAGCCTATACTGTACAGGCTCATGGAAAACAACCGTGCACAGCAACGGTATACCAGTAATCTTTGGACTGAATTGACTTGAACCCAATTGTATTTGAATCACTTGATTGAAGACATACCTTTAAAATCTGTGGAGAACACATTGATGCCCCCGACATCCACTGAGTAGAGTCCGGCGTCTTCCGAACCGAGATTTCTAATCGTGAAGACATATTTCTTGCCGACTTGTTTCAGGTTATGCTTCATTGACTCGCTTTCTTCGATGGTGAATGGAATCATGACGCCGTCCTGCAGAATTCACGTGCGTGTTACCATCCTGACGATCGATTGTGAAATGCAGCGAGGTCACGCTCTGGGGTTAGGAGTTCACGGCCCCTCCCTCACCTTGTACAGGAACAGTTTGCTGGCCGGGTCCTTGAGGTCCATGTCCAACTCTATCGTTGCACAGTCGTCTTCATTGACTTCAATATGTTTCAGTGTACTGATGTGGGTCACAAACTACGGAAGAAATGAAAGAAAATGAAAAATCATCAACACGTCTAATGACACAAGTCATTAAGTCACAACAAGTCCACAAGTCCTTCCTTCCTGCTGACAGCTGCAGTACATCACTGAGATCCTGACAAACTGAACACTTTACTCACTTTTACTTTATTTTGTTTTCCCCTTGTAGTATTTAGTACTTTATTTTAGTATTTAGTATTGCGTTTTTATTTGTATCTTTTAATTTTATTAATGCTCTAATGCAGTGGTCCCCAAACACAGGGAAAAAAATGAATAAAAAAAGTTTTCTTTTTTTCTTTTTTTAATTAGTCGGAAAAATATTTTATTTTGAAAAAGGACCGGATACAACAGTTGTGATCTGCGCACACGGGACTCTCACTAGCCCCCCCCGGTCAGTGAAAATAATTTCTGACGCGGAACCGGTCCGTGGCTCAAACAAGGTTGGGGACCTCTGCTCTAATGTACGCCCACTGCTGTGATGCTGAAATGTCCCCACTGTGGGACTAATACATATCGAATATCTTATCTTATCTTATGAGAACGCGAAAAACAAATCACTACTACTCAAAAAATGAAAGGTGATTGTCCGTGCTTTGGCTAGCCGTACCTCTGCGATGTCTTCCTCCCTCTCTTTCTTCATCTCTTTGAGTTTCTTCAGCATGTAGCGGAAGTCCTTGATGCCGTACTCGCAGCAGATGCGCTCGTAGTCCTTCTTGTCGGCACTGAGGAGGATCTCCCAGACCTTCTCCTCCGGCTCCATCTGCTTCTCCTCACGTGTTCCGTCAGCTTTGCTGTCGAGAGATATTTTTCATTAAGCCCCCACACAGCCAGGTGCTTTCACTAAAAGAGAGACATGTGAGCACCGGCATTATACGAATAGCATCGCAGGTTTGTTTGCTAGGGTTATGTTTTACTCACCGTGTTTTAAGCTTTTTCCTGAGGTCCTTTGTACCTGGTGAGGCATACCGAAAAACATCAGTCAATTACTTTTTTGAATACATTAAAATTTTATTTTTAAACTGAAGATATACTGCACACATATACATACTTATTATAATTGTTTACAGTAATCTAAATGATACTTTTTAGTGACATTTTACAAAATGTATCAGTAAAAATGGCCTGACACCCACCTGATGTTCTCAATCAGACTTTAAAGCTCCTTTAACATCGCAAAGCCAGAGAGTCGACCATTTGGAACTTATATACATCATAATATGTATATTGTAGAAAAGAATCTCTAACATATGAGCAACTCCTGCCTTATACCACATCCCTCCTCAGTCCCTCTCTCAGCTCAGCTCCTTGCCTTATGTTAGGCTCACTCCAAGGGGGGAAGATGCCCTTATATGGCTAACAGAGAAGAGTCTAATCCTATTAGACCATTGAAACGCATAATCTTAATGATCAAACATTATATTAACAATGTGCAAGCCAGAGAAATCAGAATAACTGATTAAGTTGACTGATCTCAGGAGTCCCTATGATAGTTTGGGCACAAATAAACCCCAAGAAATAAAAGGTAGTGGACTACAAACCTTCCAGGTTGCTAAACATTAGCACGTTGTGTTAGGCTTTATATTACTGGACATTATTCTGGTTGCTGATGTGCACAATTCATCAGTGACTTTCTTGGAGAATCATTATTCTGTCAAGTATACAGTGGCACCGTGCTAATATGACAGATGTTTCATGGCGGAAAGATTTTTCTTCCAATAACGCTAATTAGTGTGGATAAGATGAAGATATATGGGCTAGGATGTAGCACAGGGACATTGAGCTGCTGCGTCATTATATTGATATCTGAGACGAGAACCATCTTTGTACTCAGCTAGTTTGCCTAATTCTTAGAACTGACTTCTTAAAAGAAAAAGAAGAACAAAATAAGAAATATATATATGTGTGTGTGTTTTTGATCGCAGTGCTTGTTTGTCTCATATGTTTGTGTCTGATAAGGGCACGGATACTATTTATATATATATATATATATATATATATATATATATATATATATATATATATATATATATATTAGCTCTTTTTTTATGATTGTGACCTTAAAATGATGAGCCTTGACTACATTTGCCAACATTAAATGACAAAAAATAAGTAATTCTTTCAAACCTCTTTAAATAAACCTCACCTTCACCCGCATTCTTTTGAAGTTCCTTGCTTTTAGAGAATCCAACTGTAAAGAAACGGTTCACATATTTTTTTTCATTCTCTTTGTCGCAGTTCATTACAAATGTGTCAACGTTTGAAGTGATTCATTCAATAATAATTACACTTGATAGATACACTAAAGACCAAATAAAGAATCCTACCCTGAATCACATTCAACAAAACGGTGCAAACAGCCTTTCCGTATTCATTTGTGGCAAAGCACTTGTAGGTGTCGGCGTCCTCTGGAGAGACCTTGGGAAACTAATGAAATGCAAACAGAGTTAAAGGCATTTTATTATTATCACTATATTCAGTCTTAAGGCATTTGCACATTACATTTCCAATGTACGAGTATTCGCTCAAATTCACATATTCCCAATTTACGGACCAATTCAAGCATGTTTACAGTCTGGTCGTCTTTCAATGTTTATTTCCTGTGATGTCACATCCTTATTTTTGGGCCGTTTACACCTCACCGCCACGTGTGAAGCTCACCTCGATGGTGTGTTTGTGAGACAACTCGTCGTACTTTTGCAGGCACAGGTCGGGGTGAAAATGGATTTCTCCCTTCGCTCTACCCCATGTCACGGTAGGCGTTGGGGTGCCCACGACTATGGCTTTAAAGACGGCACATTTCCCTGGAATGATAGATGGTGAAGATTTCCTGATTAGCGACAAATCATTCCCAGTGATTGGATCTTGCAATGTCTCCACATTGTAACGCCCTGTTCCGTTTCTCTTGTTTCTCCTCTGTGTCTCCTGTCTCCTTTCCTTTGTGTCTCCTCTGTCTTGATTGTTTTATTCCCTTCACCTGCCCTCAACAACTCCTCTGTCTCCTTGATTGGTTAATTCCCTTCACCTGCCCTCAGCCCCTCCTGTCTCCCTGATTGTCTCATGCCGTACACCTGTGTTTTTCCCACTGTATATTTTGCCAGTCTTTCCCTTGTCTCCTGTGGGTTTGTTGTCTTTTTCTCAGTCTTGTAGTGTCTCTGGTGCAATGTCGCCGTCTTTGTTCACATGGTGATTCCTAGTGTTTTGTTGTAGTTGCTTTCAAGCCAGATTGTTGTGTGTTTTTGTCCCGTCTGCCAATTCACCTACGACCAATCCTTCTTGGCAGTAAAAACGTGTCTTTTGTGTCACTAAAACCTGTAGTCCAGCCTGTTTTTCAAACCTAAGCTTTACCCATGAAAACCCATAACACACATGGCATCAAGTTATTAGACGTTACCTGGGTTAATGTTGTTTTAAGTTGCATGTAAAATGGTTACATTCTAAATATACACTCAAAAATACATTCTGTTGGAGGATCTTGTCATACATTTCTGCTTTTGATAAATTTTGACGGAATTTGTTGGTGATAATGACAAATATGTCAATGTGATGTAAGCTTAACAACTTTTAAAATGTTTAAAAATAACACCCAATATTCTTTTCACTTTCATATTGAATGAGTCCATCGACATACCCTCTTGAATAGTCAGAGCAATGGGTTTGCGTGTGAAATCTGGAGTCGTCATTTCCTCTGGAAGGTCCTCCATGAACTGCGTTATCATGACACCGGGCACCTTCGACTTCTTCCTGATGCCTGATCAAATCAAACAATGAATTAGCAATAAGACCAGCTTAAATGTATTAAAAGATGCAGTAGGTGCAGTATAATCGACAAAGCAATGTTAATTTTATTTTAGAAGCCACTTCTGAATATCAGTGAGTACAGTTTGGTTGACTGTATTCAGATTAAAGAAGATTACAAACCAGGCAAATTCTCAGTTAACATAAGTATACTCTTGGTATAACAATGCCACAATTAAAGGTCAAACTTCTAAAGACTAAATAACGTGACCCGGGTAGTTATCTAAGATTATCCAGCATGTTATAAATAAACTGAGTGACATCTAAATCTAGATAACTTTTAAGCAAATACAAAAGTTATATTATATTTTCACATAACCCTCTTCGCCACCTTTTTAGATTTGACCCTGCCAAAAGTTTATCATTTTTTTTCGCCATAATCCCACTGCTCTTTGTGAAAGAACAGAATGTGAGAATACGGTAATTGGCATCCCCACCTACTCTAACATCTCCTGTGGGTTGGCTTCCCTCTAAACAGAGTGCTCTAAAGGAGCAGCGCACACCACCACCAGTGAGGTGAAAGAGTCAGAAACCTCTCCAAAAAGGATGGTGATTGTACTCTAATTCATGCATCGTGACTATTTCCAATGTTACCAATTTTAAAGGAATTTTGTAAAAGAGCTTAAGTTTTTCTGTGATATTACACCTCATGGGCCTCTTGACATTAGTATTGAGTGTTTAATCTTCCTATGAACATGCATCCCAAATCAACTGTATTTATGTCAGTAGCAGGCATAATAAGCTGATATTCAGTGTTGTCGGACTCTTCCCATAAACATCAATGTTTATGTCAGGTTGAAAACGTGAGTGGGAACTTTCAGTTAATGTTAATTAGAATATGAGATTCCTATTTACTTTAAATGAATTTTGGTTTATTTGAAGATAGTTGGTCTTTTTCCAATAATTCTTATTTCAGTCATATTACTGGTTAATTGTGTTTGTCCATAGTGTGGTCTATTCTACATTATCTATTACATTTCTAGAGCTCCATATTTTCTGTGGACAACTTAGCCTTGTGCTAAATGTTATTTTAAATGTCGGCACCGCAGTCGTTTTACTTAATAACAAAATGATTATCTTTTTCTAAACTAAAGATGAAGTTCATGGCCATGATAGATGTACCATGTAGACATGTTGTAATAGTCTTCAGAGTTAACTAACATATATATATATATATATATGTATATATAATGTATCTATTTATATGTATTTATTTATCCATATGTATATATTATATATACATTTAACATATATTATATGATTATTTATATATATATATATGTTTATATATTAATACATAAAATGACAATTGCATCACCTAAGTAACGTTTACAATATAAAGACATTTCAATTGTTTATTTTAATTATTAATTTATATATTTGTTATAATATAGGATGTAATTAAAATGAGACAATTTGCTATTTACAGGTATAAGGGTTGACACATCTGTAATTAATTGCACCCCCTATATTTCTCTCTTCACTCCAGTACTACATATTATTATTATTATTATTATTATTTCCAGCACAGTTCAGTCTAAATTGTGAGCACTTAAAACAGGGAATGTTTTCCAGAGGTTTTTTTCTTTCTGCATTCTCGAGAGGTACACAGGATGCAAATTACCAGTCCGACTTTACTTCCTTTTTAAAGCTATTACAAACTGTAGAATTAGGCACTGAAGCCGGTTTAAGTCCTAGAAGACCTGAGAGCACCGATATGGACTAACCCAGAGCCGTCTCGAGGGCGACATCACTGAATGCTGATCACGCGGGGTTCAGCTGGTCCGGGGATCTTTAATTATGTTTTCTCTTGGCATGAAAGACCTGTAATAGGCAGAATATATATACTATAGAATATGTTGTTTAAGTATGAAGGAATGAGCAGGGTGACGCAGCGTCTTGCAGTCTGAAGCGCAATGGAGTTGAAATGCACATGACAAGTGGAAACTGTGAAGATGACGCCGTTAAAAGCAATTTGTTTTGATTAGCCTATTAATAAAGAAGAGTGATTAAAGCTGCGCGTGTCAGCTGGGCATTGCTTTCATGGGTCAATGAGCAAAAAGTAATTTATGCCGTATAATTGGCATAAATGTGGGACATAAATAAGTAATTCCTGAGCAGATTTGTTTTGATTTACTTTGCTTAGTAAATGCTGTGTTTGACTATATTAAGCAAGTCATATTAGATGCAAAACATCACCAGATTCTTGTAGTTTCTCAAGAGATCTTGACAGTGGTAGCTAAGGATGAGCATGCAGAAGCTGAGGGTGTTACGTTCAGTCCTTGTCTGAAAAGCCTGTGGCGGAAAGTACCAGAACTGCTCTTATCTGTTTTCTCACACAGTTGCACTGGAGGACTTTTTACTTGCTTTACTTTTGTATTAAATTATTTTTTTCAAAGCGTGTCGCAGTTGTTTATTTGCTAATGTCAAATGAGGACGACTTATCAACAGGATACGCATCCGCTCTAAAGGAAGGCGTCTTTGTTTGCCGTTTCAGACATCCACCTTTTTTACAATTATTTTAAATTTTTCGCTTTAACCATATGTATGTGGAGCACAACACAACGCTCCACACAGCTGGAACAAACTCACAGGAGATATTGCAGTTTTCCAACTCTCTGAATATTAACAAGTTAGATTCGACACCTGAGTGCTGCACTTTCCTCTACTTATTGCTTTGTGCTCTTGTCTTTTCTTTCTTTTCTGCTTCTGGCTATTTTAAAATGTTACGTCTTGCATGGATTTTTGAAAGCACTTTGAAAATGCCTCTGTGAATGAAAAGAGCTTTATAAATACATGTGTGATGTTGTGTTTATTAGTGCATTTATTATCAGTGCAGCTTTCACCATTTACATTATTGTCTATAAAGACTTATTGTTTTTATTTTACATTTAACTATCTTATTTTTAGCCGGAAAAATACATATGCAGTAAATAATTATGGACTCTTTTCATTTGTTTTTGATCCAGCTAATAATCCAGGTTTTCTTTAAATTTACCAGTTTTTGTTCTATAGATATAAACTTGTATTTTTCTTATTTATCATTATTTCTAATTTATTTGCCTCCATTGTCAATGTTAACAGAGATTTGATCCCAAAGCGTGTTGTTTACTTGTGTTTCCCCCAAAGCAGCAGTGAAAGGAAGCCAAGAAAGCAAAAGGTATTGAGAGTTGCGTGAGGCGAAAAGGGCTCCCAGAGGTCACAGGGGTCATTCCAGCTGATTACCTCCAGACCTCAATGTTCTGTGTAAACTAGACAGCACACGGTTCTCGTAGATCACCTTTTGAACTGCGAGGATCATAAAAATTCAAATTTTGTATCCGTGACAGTTCTTTTCATCACGGTGAAGCCGAGGAGAGCATGAGGGTCAGGCGTGAAAAATGGCTAAAAATCACATTTAGTAATATATAAAGTGTAACTTAAGGGAGGTCAGTTTGCTTTGGTAATCGTAGAATGAAAGTACTGCCTTGAATAGGTTGTACCTGTACTCTACTCATTCATGCAGTTTGCATCTAAACATCCTCTTACAAGTTATATGTGATTTGAAGGGGCTGTTAAAGTGGCCAGTCAGTTCAGCTTGATTTTAGGAGCGACCCCATCCTTTGGGGATGTCCCCGTCGAGCAAGTTCCCTTCTGGAGACCGAACCTTGCCGACATACGTTCAGAAGTTTGGGGTCACCGAGAAAATGTTGTGTCTTCCATGAAAACTCACCCTTTTATTCATCAAATGAATACAATATTAATACAAAATATAGTCAAGACATTGACAAGGTTAGAAATAATGATTTTCATTTGAAATATTAATGTTGTTCTTCACACTTGTCGCTCAAAGGAAGGCCAGTTTTAGAGATTCTCTCTCCAGCATAACTGTTTTCAGCTGCGCTCACATAAAAAGGGTTTCAATGTCAAGGAATAATCTGTTCTGCAAAATATAATAATCTGTTCTGCAAAATAAAAAGTTATAAAAAATAAATAAAAGGGTTTCAAGGGGGTTCTACCCCTCTGCTAGTCTTCTAAGGCGATAACACAATGTACCACTAGGACACTGGAGATGGGCCTCTATACACCTAAGTAGAGATTTCATTAAAAAACAAAGAATAGTCATTTACCACATTAACTATGTATAGAGTGTATTTCTGATTCATTTAATGTCATTTTCATTGGAAAAAACAGTGCTTCTTTTTCTTTTTTCTAAGTGACCCCAAACTTTTGAACGGTAGTGTACATCATTTTCCTTTTTAAATTCCAAGATGAAGCAGCCGCATGGAAATCAACCGCAGTGCCGGATAGCGACAGCCTTAGTATTCATATGGAGGTTTATTAAAACAGTCACAATGACAATGCATCCGTTGTGACACTGAAAGTTGAATCATCCGTTCCGGATGGCACCTTTCAAGGCGGGATGGAGATCACATCATGACATGCAACTCACCCATCGTGGAGTCATGCACTTACAGGAGGTGAGTCGTTTGTGTAATTTGATTTCTTTTCTTTTTTTTTGTTTGTTTGTTTGTTGTTGTTGCTTCGCATACCTTTGTCGTCTGGTTGAGCTCCCTCTGATTGGACGACTAAACACGTAACAACGTGACAGAAGGGGAACAGGACAGGTAAATATTAATCCTGACAAAAGCACCACGGCAGGTTGGAACTTCGACAGGATTTATGGTCACAGTAAACATAAAACAACACGATAAACAGTATCACGCGCACAGACACACAACTTTGGCAAAACAAAATATTCAGACAACAACGGTTAGTCGGAGACAAGGTGTCATTAGCGGTGTGTTGTTGCAGCAGCATGTTAATAGTTGTGCTGTGCATGACACTTAACTTAGACTCTTTCTCATGGCTCATGGCAGGATGATTCCTGCGCAGTGCTTGAGAGAAATTATGTGCAAATACTTTCTCAGAAATAGATGTTAGAGGACGCCTTCATGTTGTCTTCCATTTCTTCAGAGTGAAGGTTGCTCGAGACCTTTTTTTCCCCCCGGTGTTCCCTCTTCAGCCTTTTTGCATCTCATCTTCTGGCATCTCCCCCTCCTTTATTTAGTCGACGGACGTCTTCGTGAAAGATACGTCGATAAATTGGCTGGTTGCGGCTCGTTTTTCTTCCACAAAGCAAAAAGCTTTTCTTTTCTTTTTTAAAGTGTGTTCTTGATGACCAAACAATTTTTCTTTGTTGTTGAGTTTTCTTGGAAAATCCATGAATACCATTTAGACTCAGTGGAGACAGTGGAGATGGCCAGCCCCCTCAACATAAGTCTTCTTCAAAGGAGACATTTCGTAGACACGCCTCGTGTGATCTTTGACGTGGTGGACTTCCCGGTGTGTTTTCCTTCCTTGTTGCTTTCTTAAATGCTTTTTCCCTCAAATCTTTTTTTTGTTTTGTTTAAAGATTAGTGGCGTCTGTCGAATCAGATCCCGTTGGTGATTGTTCCTCAGAGGAAGTAAAGGCCGAGGCCGCTGCAATACAAACCCTCGGACCGAGGGCCGTCCACCACCTGGCACTTACCAATCTGCCCAGCGGCAGTTTCATCCGTCACCTTTGCCTTCTTCCACATCTTTCCTTTCCTCTCGAGTGATGCTGATTCAGAAGTCTCTGTAGGCGAGACAAAAAGACAAAAGAGACGAGAGGACATATTTAGCAGCGCATACTTAATCAAAATCGCGATATTGACCGACGTTCTGCTCAGAACTCGAGGCGTCAGTCTTTTGACGTTGATGTGTTTCAAATGAGGATTTAAGCAGATGCAACCCAAAGGTTTTAATTTTTTTATTCACAACATTTGGAGGAAGGTGTTGCTGCTCTGACCTACGGGTTTTATTTTGTCCAAAGCTCAGTGCAGTTCCTCTGACCGGCGGTATGAGGCAGCAGCCGGTGTCTGTTGGCCTCGGTGTGAGACGAACGCCTCTCATAAGCCGGGTGGAGACGGAGGCTTAGTTTCCAAATTCTCACACTGGCACTGCTATAGTATTACAGTCCTTATTTATTATTAGTAAGTATTAATATACTATATTTGAAATGGCCTTTTCTCAGGCTTTAGGGAAAGCAAACTCTGAAAAGATTAATCGAGAGATTTTTTCTGAGAGAATATTTTCTCCACCACCAATTTTTTGTTATAATGTTCTTTAAAGACACCAGAACAGTTTAATATATAGACACCAGGTGTAATGGTGGTTGACTCACTGATTTTTTTTTTCTCAGAATATGACATTTATATTTTATATTTAAAAATATATGTTTTATATATTTATTTAGATTTTACAAATTAACAAGACAGGACTTTAAGGATACGATAGAAAGGGAAAGCAGAAATGAAAGGTTAAAGAACAACAACAGAAAATACCCAAAATAGATAAAAAATCATGAAAAAAACCTGAGTAATGTCTCCTCTCTGGCATGAAAGGTGACGTGCATCAAGCTTAAAGCCGTCACTATTGTTCTGTTCTTTTAAAATGTGACCTAACCTTCTCAACGGACAGGATCTTAAAGTAGGTGTGGCTACACATGCACAATTCACCTTATGTTGCACAATTCAATTCACTTTACGTTGGACAGAAGAGAAACGTAATTTCAATCTTCTGTATGTTTGCACATATGAAAATTGACAAATAAAACTGACTTGGACTTTGACATTCATATTATTGTCATTATTACTTTGCAGAGAATGCTGTCGACCCGAAGAGGTGAGTCCTGTTTGAATTCTTCGTTTGTGTTCACTAATATGATAATATTAATCTCCACTACATGATGTATTGCTCGCTGCTTTGCACAGATCACTCTCTACGGCAGAATGCTTGTAAATTGATTGCACGACCCTGTCACGATTTCCCACCTGCATAGTTATTTTCATCCTACCTGCATGTTTAATTAACACTCCTGTCATTCCCGATCCTGTCATCCTCACCTGATTGTCTCATTCCCTCCACCTGGTCCTCACATCCTTCTCACCTGCCTCTGACCACCTCGTTAGTCCCTCATTCCCTTCACCTGGTCCTCACGCCCTTCTCACCTGCCTCTGATCACCTCGTTAGTCCCTCTTTCTTCTTCTTTTTCTTATTTAACGGCGGTTGGCATCCATATTGTTGGTGCATTACCGCCACCCTCTGGAGTACTAATCCGTCATTTCACACTTTACAAACCAAACAAACAAAACAAAACAAAACAAGACAAAACAAATAAATTCGTTAGTCCCTCATTCCCTCCACCTGGTCCTCACGCCCTTCTCACCTGCCTCCGACCGCCTCGTTAGTCCATCATTCCCTTCACCTGGTCCTCACGCCCTTCTCACCTGCCTCTGATCACCTCGTTAGTCCCTCATTACCTTCACCTGGTCCTCACGCCCTTCTCACCTGCAGCCCATCCCCTCGTTAGTCCCTCACTATTTATCTCCCTCACTTCCACTTGTCCTCTGCCAGGTTGTCTTGTGTGTCGCTACAAAACTCTCCAGAGAATTCCTAAATACTAGCTCTGATCTGCCCGTTACGACCCTGTTTGCCTGTTGACCCGACTTCAGATGTTTGCCTGCCCCTTTTGCATTTGTTGCCTCGTTTGACGGACCACCTGGTTTTGACCCTGCTTTAATCACTTAGTAAAGAGCCTCCTTCTGCATTCCTGTTTTTTGTGTCGTACCTTTGGGTTCTAGCACCTGTAACCATTACAGACCTTTTAATAACGTTATCATGTCCGTCTTCTGCATCCGGTACCAACCCATCGTGGTTGCAACAACTTGTGCATTAAACTTGCTCCAACGTCTCCAAACTGCTGAAGCCCCTGAAACCTTTGTTTCACATTTTCTATTTCTATAAATGGCACATACACATCATTAAATCTATCTTTAAATAGAGCAAATGCATCTCCTTGAGGAACATAGACGCATTTATACATTACCCCCTATCTAATGCTTTTCTTTTCTTCTTTTCTTTATTGCAACCGCTTGTGCACCTGCATCAAAAAGTGATGTAACCTTTTCCCATCCGTCCGGATTTTACATTCAAATACTATCCTCTCGCTTCAAATAAGTGAGCATGTTATTTTTAGCTGTGCTGGTCCTCCAGCGTATGCTCAGAGAAGGCCTTGGGCTCCAGCAGCGATCTTGGCTGTTGGCTGGGTCTTGAAAATGAACCACGCAACACGTATATGGCAACAGCAAAAGCGCCTGCAACAGGAGACACTTTGGCAGGACACCCTTTGCATTAAAAAGGAAAGCGCTCTCCTCTTCCCTCCCACCAAATAGTTTTGCCGTTTTAGCTCATTATATTTATAGTTTAATGTTCTCATCCGATTAAATGGCATGTGACTGCTGGGGGGAGGGGAAGTTGTCCACAGAGTAGCTGTCAATAGACCCTGAGTGTCTCCCCCAGTCGCCATACCTGCATTTCTTTTTAAAGATGTGCCCTGCAGTCTGCATTACAGTAAACACTGTTAAAAATAAACATTTCATAGCATCATTACATCTGAACTGTGTGGAGGCAGGCTGGCTGTCACTGCAGGCAACAAGTCACCAATCCTCAAATTAGAGACAGACATCTGAAATGTTGGTCCACTGCAGCACAAATAGAATATGTCCAACTTTTCACCCTCAGAGCCTCTTTATATATATATATATATATATATATATATATATATATATATATATATATATATATATATATATATATATATATATATATAAATATAATATATCTATATAAATATAATATATCTATATATAATATAAATATAATATAATATATATATATATATATATAATATCTATATCTATATTTATAATATCTGTATATATACAGATATTATAAATATAGATATATTATATATATAGATATATACATAAATTATATATGAATATATATAATATATACATAAATAATATTATTACATATTATATAATAATATGTGGGTGTGTGTGTGTACACATGATCCACACATCACCAGACTCGGTATCACTTTTCAAGAGCTCTTCCCAGCTGTCGGTGACATCAGGCTCATCCACCCAACTAACTGAAGGTGTCACATATGTGAAATCTCACTCTCTGCTCTGCACACACCATCATAAGGAAGAACATCTAACTAATATGCATATGATGGATGTTTACCTATAGATGTTCGTAAGCTAATTAAAAGAAGGCCCGCGTTGCAGTTATTTGCCCTTATTATTTTTGTTATTTTGACGGTTTGTCCTTCGATGACTAATTGGTTGCCGTCTTCGTCGGGCCGATTGGAGTGTTTGTGCGAGCTGTCCGTCCGCGGTCACGCCCTGTGATAATTGCCTTTGTTCTCTCGTCTTTGCATGCGCGCCAAATCCCTCGACGTCACGAAAAGTTGACCTGTCATCGAGTTAACGGCGTGGCGTGTACGGTGTCAGCAGCGTTCTTTGAAGATTGAACAACATACACAAGGATCGACGGATTACGTCACAGGTGGTATACGTGGACGTGTCTCCCGACACGGGCGTCTGCTTCCACTGGCCGCAGAATGTTGAAATGTGTTTCTAGCTTCTCAGATGTCCCTCACTGCATTCTCTCTTCAGCCGTGTAACTGTGCACCCGGCGACGAGGCTTTTTGGTGTCAAATAAGCACTAATGGGGCTTCTAGAGCTTCCTGGTGGATTCGCTCCGGTGGGCGGACGAGTCGATGTCCTGTATATGTTGTCGAAGATGCTTAAGCTGCTGCACGGCGGCTTGCAGCATGTTTTTTTTTCTTTTTGATCAGTCGGTGCGTGTTCTCATTTACTTTTTTTTTGTGTGTGTGTGTGGTCTTATCTGAGAAATTCATTGTGTTCGTTCAGATCTACGAGGCGTGACTGCGTTGGGGATAATTGCCTTTGACAAAAACGCGTTCTGCACGTGCATGCCATGAGACTCAGGCATAGAGAGAGAGAGAGTGAGAGAGAGAGAGAGAGAGAAAGAGAGAGAGAGAGAATAGCATACATTATACAGGCTTGTGTATTTATTTTAACGTGTAAAGAGAATCTTATTTTCTGCCCGAAACGCCGCCCACGCCATCGACGCCGCGCTCTGTTTCTCGGGCCACGTATCGATTTGATACCTATCTAAAGTTAACCGTCCACCGGCGGCCTCACGGCTCTGACCTCACGTCTGGGATGCGGCTTCCCGGATTTAAAAGTGTGAAATTCAAACTGAGGAGCCTGCGTGCCGTACTAAAACGGCTTCCATGCACCGTGTCCTCTGTGTGATTGAATCCTCTACAACCATCACTAAAATCTAAAATAAATAAAAATAACATGGTTACACAGACTGTAATTTGAGCATCTGAAATTCGATAGCACGTAAAAATGTCACTTCGGCGCTCTTTAAATTCGACAAGTTCAACTCTTTGTGGAGGAAAATAGAATCGAGGATCCATTACGGACATTTTTTCATTTTTTTAACTGCCACGTTTCGACGAACGACTTCCACATGGGCGATGGGACGCGTCGTATTCATGCTGAGCGCGTTACAGGGGCTGCCTTTAAAGACATGGGTTGAGCAGTAATTCATCCCTCATGTCGTTGTCCGGCATGCCTTCGCGCCGAGGGCCACCTACCTGCTCGCGCTCCTCGCTGCTCTCGGCTCCCTTGCAGGCAGCAGTTCTGCTCACACTCAGCCTATCTTTCCCTTCTTCTCGATGTAATAGATCCTTTGTGCAAGTCTGCGCTCGGTGCTCCCCTAACTGCCGAGAACCAGCGACTGCCAAAAGCTGTTTAGGCTTTTTTTGTATTGGTGTTGACTCCAAAGACATTGGAGGTTGGGTGGGCGGTGAGGCTCCGAGGGGGGCTCGGCGGAGGCCGGGTCACAGCAGGTTACATATCTCTGTGAGATTCACTCGTTCCCATGAGCCAGATGTAGCGACATACCATTGTGATTGTGTTGACAAGCGTCACATCTGTTAGGCTCTATAACAGATCACCTCCTGTCAGATCCTAGTGCAATAACTGTGATAATAACATCATATTTATCACTATACACATTCATATTTACACTATGTTGATCTGCACGTCACACATTTCATTTTCACTACACCCATACACACACTTTGCATTGTGCACACTCTGTCTATATTTAATTTAATTTTACACTGCAGCCATTAGTATTATATGTGTGTATGCATATATGTTGTGTGTATATATATATATTTTTTTTTTTTTATTGTTTTTTTATTTTGTATTTTATATTTTACTTTGTATACTTTGCACAGTCATTGTATTATATTTGTTTGTGTGTGTGTGTTTACATAAATTTATGTTTAATTTTATATACATATATACTTAATTTTGTATTTTAGATTTTACTTGTATACATCTATATCTTTCATCCCTGTTTTTTATATTTTATATTTTATTCTTGTGCGTTTAGTTTATTGGTGCTGCTACTGTGACGACAAATTTCCCCTTGAGGATTAATAAAGTATATATCTATCAATCTAGGTACACGTTTCGGGACTTGATGAGGTTACCTCCTGTGTGTGTGGGTGTGTGTGTGTGTGTGTGTGTTTATGGGATTGTGTAACCACTAAAGTCTTGACTTAAATGATTCTTAGTGAAAATAAAGAAGATACAACTGAGCGCAACCAAAGTGTCGTTTCTGTTTTTACAAGAGCACTTTCAAGGATTGTTCATTTTTAATACACATGAAATGCAGCCGCCGTTAAGTCAATAATACATCATAAATATATAATCATGTGAGTAACAATGTGCCGGCTTATCTCACGCCATTCAGCGCACTTTTATTACAAAGCACAAACTGAGTAAAACCTAAAAAGAAAAAGAGAAATGAAGAACATTAACATGACGCCCATTAAAATCCACTCTGTCCAGCACACATTGTTTATCTGATTAATATTGAGACAACTGGAACATTTTAATAACCATCCTGCCAACTTCAAATAACAAAAGAAGGAATATTCAAATGGGAAACATTGGGTTGACGTGGGTGGAAATACAGCAAATAATAAACACGCTCACATGATACCAAAGAACTCTTTCCTGCAGGTATTTGTAAAACACAGCAGACACATTAGAATATAAATAGTTTTTAATCACATAATATTACAACACTGGGTCATCTCATGAAATGAAACCTATCGATTAGAAGCGAAAGCATCTGATGAGTTGCCTCCGGGCTGCGGCCCTTGGACGCTCTTCCCTCTCGTCTTTTATTACAGAGCGGCGTTCCAGTTGTACGTCATGTCCAGAGTTGTATTATTTTGAGACGACGGCGTGAACGTTTGCCAGCCGCTGTGTCCTCAGAGGCTTAAATAAAGAAGTGACGTCCAGGTGTGACGGTGTGACACACTGTTCCCTCTTAGCGGGGGGGGGGGGGGGGGGGGGGGCAGCTGTTACGCACTTACATTACGTCCCGATGAACGCCTCGACGGCTGAAACCCGATCGAGGGGATCGACGTCTCCAACGAAAACATCCCGAGCGTACAGTAAGTACACACATGAAGTAAATGAAGCAACGGATTAAACGATAAACATTCAACGTTTCACTCTCCAACGGATATACTTGTGTGTTTTAGGGTCTTTTAATATTGATTAGATGACTGGAGTGACTTATATGATAAAACACACCTGTATTTTGCACGTAAATGTAAAATATCTGTAATGTTTTTTTTATGGATTTGTTATAAATGTGTACAGATCTCCCTGATATGATGTCTTGCCCCAACAGTAAAACAGGTGAACTTTGCCTTCAGCAAAACGTAAACAATCATAAATCTGTCTCACTTAAACTCGATGGCCTCCAGGTATCGTTTTCAAGTCGTCCGGGTTCCGTAAATACGAAAGTTGTTCACTATGTTTATCTGCTTTCACGTGTTATTTTTTAATATATTGTTAAGAAGAAATATATATAGCCTATTTAGCAAAGTTGGGTTTTCAATTATATATATACCTTTGTGTGCATATATGTATAATATACGTATATGTCTGTGTATCTATATGTATATATATATATATATATATATATATATATATATATATATATATATTAACACACACATATTTTTATTTATGTGTAAATATATATACATGTGTGTATATATATATATATATAATATATACGTATATGTGTGTATACAAATGTATGTTTAAACAAACACAGACACATATTTACATATATATGTGTGTAAATATATATATATATATATATATATATATATATTTACAGCAGATATATATATATATATATATATATATATATATATATATATATATATATATGTCTACACACATATACAACATAGCTCGGGACCCCGGCTGTCGCTGCTCACTTCTTATTCTGATTACAGCTTCCTGGTTTCATCCACGGTGGTCGCTCCAAATTCTTCCACCTACTCGCCTGCTGGCTCCTAACAACTGTGTCTTGTCTGCATCTGTTTCGATGGTCTTCACACATAATTCACGCTCCACGTGGCCCGGCTCCCTGTTGTCGTCCTTCCACTTCATTTACCCTCCGTCTCTACCTATTCTTTGATAGTCCTTCCTTTGAGTCTGTTCCCTCAAGCAGCCTCTTATCTCGCTCCCTTTCATTCGGATCCGTCTCGGTCAATGTACCACTTTTCTGCTTCATTATTGCCCACCATCGGGAGCTGTATTTGATATTTATCCGCGAAGCATCCATCAGTTTGTTAGTTTGCACCATTTCACATGAAAACTGCTTCGAAAAAAGTTGCCCCAATGCTATTTGAAATATCACGGTATGAAGAGATTAGACTGGAAAGGTGACATTTTCCCAGTTAGCAGTGCAGTCCACCGTCTCTCCTCCTCAGGTGTCATCAGAATGATTTTAATAGTGTCAGAATCAGCGCCATCGGGAAGGGTAATGCCCCCAATCCTTGTTCGAAGCCAGGGGCGGATGAGGCCCCACCAGGTGTCCGGTTTCCTGCTCTGCTAGCTGTGCTATGCTGATACCTCCTGGTCAGAACCCACTGCAGCACATATTAGACAGATATTTCCAATGCCTTCTTGATGGTAAAATAAGTTGTCAGGGCTCTCAAGTGTCACGCATTGAGCGTGAGACTCACGCATTTCGGTCTTAACTCACGCACTCCTGCCACACATCGTATTTCTCACGCTGAAATAAACTCTCGGCTATTTCATGTTTTAATGCGCCGCAGGGCAGACATGAGCCGCGCTGCCCTCCCTGTGGAGGAATCAAGAGCTCCCTGAGTTCTGCTGTGAGGTGCCACTTATCAGCCAATCAAAAAAAAGAAATGCGCTACACAATAGCCCATCAGAAAACAGACGTATCTGTTGTATCTGGGTACGTTTTAATCCAGCAACCAATGAAAATAAAGTATCCTGGAATTGCGCGACTGATATCCTATTGTTTCGTTTCGCTAATGGATATGTCTCACGCTTGCCTGTCTTCAAAACTTGAGAGCCCTTAGTTGTAAAAGTGTTTCAGAGGTTGTAGCATTCTCTTTTTCTAACCTGCATGTCATGTTCAAGTTTAATTGCATCATCCACGCATTAAATGATGATAGAAATCTCTCGATTCACTGGGTTGCTGAGACTGAGATGTTGGCAACCATCTCACCTTTTTAAAACAAGAGGTTCATGTAAATAAAATCTCTTTAAAGCAAACGTGCACCTTCAACCAACCAGTTCTGTCGAACGTCTCCCTTTACCGCCAGAGTAATTGAACGCTTACTTTCACACTTGTCTGACTCTAAAGTTCATCATGTCCCTGTCATGGACTCAACAGCGTGGAAAATGCAATTTTGACGGAATTATACGTTCAAAGAAATACTGAAAATGTACTATGAGACATTTACCGTCACCCTGGTAGCAAAATGCTTATCCCCCCCAGAGAAGCTGCAGTCTGATGTGATCGAGTGGAAGCACTGGACTATACATGTGCGATTACCTTCATTTGACTGTCAGTGAGACGCACAAATTCCCTTAAGTTAATGGGAAATATTTTGGTTTCCATCCTAATATCCCAACTCTCGAGAGTAGTCGGCCTTACGCTGTGTTATCATTATGATTAATAGAGCACTGAGGAACATGCTGTTCAGTCCCAAATGAATGTGAAGCTCTTGAGTGGGGCTGAATGTGAACATGGAAAAATACAGCACAGAAGTCCTCCTCGGACTTTCTCTTTTGTGGTAATACAAAAATAAAACTCACTGGGGTGGAAGTACAATAATATGTTAATTTGTTGTGTGAATAAACCAATGACTAGTCTTTACTTCTGTCCATCCTGGAGAGGGATCCTCTGTTGCTCTCCTGAAGGTTTATTCCCTTTTTTCCCTGTGAAAAGGTTGTTTAGGAGATTTTCCTGATCCGATGTGAGGTTAAAGGTCATGGATGTCGTATGTGTACACTACAGGTTGTACACATGCCCTGTTGGGACTCCGCCCACTGTTGAGACTCTGCCCAGTCTTCCCGAATATGCCTACTATGAACTGTTCATAAACTCTGTCAAATTCATTGAATGTGTTTTAACTCTAATATGTCCTTCTGTACACATGACATCTATTGTTCTCTCCATCCTGGAGAGGGATCCTCCTCTGTTTTCTTCTGAAGGTTTATTCACTTTTTCCCTCCTGAAGGGTTATTTGGGAGTTTATCCTGATCCGATGTGAGGTCAAAGGTCAGGGATGTCTATGTGTACAGATTGTAAAGCACTCCGAGACAAATTTGTAAACTGTGAAAATGACCTATACAAATAAACTGAATTGAAATTGAATTAAAGCCATCTGAGGAACATTTGTAATTTGTGAGAATGGGCTGTACAAAATAAATTGAATTCAATCTCCTTGATGCTAACGAATGCTAACGAATAAATGACCCTTCCTGTCACACACACACGACTACATTCTACTCTAATGAGGAGGCGAGCGTGAGCGCGAGGAACCGAATCCTCTGCGGCCGCGTGGCCGAACAAAGTCAACAGATGGCCGAGCGACGAGAGCCGATGCGCTCGTCATACATGCTAATTGACAATCTAGCAGGAACGCAAAATGGTCACGTCTTGGCGCGGCGCCATCGCTAGAGCGGGAGCCGGTGTCAACCTGTCAGCGCGGCATATTGAGCTAAATTGGTTTTTCGCGCAGCTATTAGCCGCAAGATGAAGTTGAACGGAGACCAAATTAGTTCTTAATTAGGTGGGTGCGTACGAGTCAGGTCACGGTGATTTTAGCAGGTGCCGTGCTAAACTTGAAGCCGCACTTCTTGAGATTGATTCAGAGCAGAACACACCAACTTTATTCGACCAGCCTTTGGGTGGTTTAATGATGTACGTTATGGCATTTATTAAGCATGGAAGCATTTGAGCTTGAGGCACTCGCGGTAGAGATTACGACTGCGATAACTAATCGAACGTCTCCTAAGATGGGGGCAGTAATGCCTTGTGTAGCCCGTCTGATGAATTACAGGAAGTGCAGGAAGTCTCCGGAGTTGAACAATTGAAAAGAGACAGGGGGGGGGGGGCGAGACTCACGATACAGCGGAGAAAAAAGGGAAGAGGAAAAATAACGATCGTAAAGTTACGTTATAAATTGGGAATGTTTCATGACAATTGTCAGAAACAGTCTGAAGTGAATTCTTCATCTCCTCAACAGAAACTTACTAAAGCAATATGTGATCGAATATAATGACGTATATATATTAATAATAAATTACTTAGAGGCATGAAAGAGGCATTAAGGACAAATATATAGAAGACAGTAAATGCAAACAAAATAAATAAATAAGGGACGGAAAGTATCACAATAGCTGTTACTTCCCCCCTTAGTAAAGATGGATGTGAGTGTGGATGTGGGTCAGCTCGGCCTGAAGGGCCTCCAGGGCCCGGGGAGGGGGGCTGTGGTACTAACTGTTTGAAAGTTATGGTACTGCATATGACTCATTTTGACTTGTGCGTCGGCTGCTGGCGTTGGACGTGACGTATATTAAGTATCGGGTCATTTTATTGCGGGTCATAAGATTTGCGATTGGTTGAGTTTCTTTCGGGTCCTCCGACTGGCTTGAGTCACGATCAGAAGCTCTTTTAGCTGCACGGGGGTCACGGGGTCGAGGTCAGCGTGGCCTCTCCGGAATTCTCTGTACATCATGTGATGCGGTCGGAGTTTTTGGGATTACGGAGATGTCTCTATTTTCAGCCGGTAGGTGATCTACTTCATTCCTCCACACCGTAATGGAAACAGAGAAGTAGTGCCTACCTCACTAATCATCATTAACTGGGGATTTTTTACCCCCGATGCCATCTAGGTCACCTCTTATCAATAAGTCACACTCTTACCCTCTCGTCCACTGACATTCAACTCCTGCTCCCCCTCCTCTCGCCCGTCTCTCCCCTTGACCGTGACGATAAACGCATAGCTGTCACTGTCATGCGACACTCATAAAGGCGCCACCTGTTGCCGTTGCATGCTGGGACACTTGAAGTCCTGCAAACTTGGCACCCCAAGCACCCCAACCCCCATGCGGGTATCCTTTTACTGGTGTCATGGGTCCAATTAATGCTGCTCAGTCCACTGCTAACACAAGGTAGATATTAAGCAGAGGCTGGAGGCTGATGGCTCAATGCTAGAAAGTTTCGGATCAACAATGTTGTTAGTCTTCCACCGTGTGCAGTCAGAATATATTTGCTATTCACATCTTAAAAAACAACTATGGATTTACATATATATACGTAGTAGAGCTTTCATACCGCACAAATGTACTTTACTGTAAGAGCATTAATCCACTATTTAAAATAGGCAGTTAAGTGCCTATTCATCTGCAATTCAAATAGAAAATATTATCAAAAATATTTAATTTCTTAAATAGTTATCATTTTATTTTTTATGGAAAACTGCAACTGCATTAATAATAAAAAATATGCCTGATAAAAAAAAAAAAAAAAATATATATATATATATATATATATATATATATATATATATATATATATATATATTGTAATGCCATAATCCTTACAAGGAACAATGCCAGAAGCAGCATAACACTATTTTAGCCAGACTTCATTAAGAAGCATCATGGATCATGGACCGTATGAAATATGGACGTAGGCTCTGTGTCGTCACCCACATAAGGTGTTAACAATGTCGTGAGGTGCAATGACCATATGTGTTCACTGCCATCTTTGCAGTGAACATACGGACGGACTCGCTACCTATACGAAAAGTGAGCAAGGAGGTGGATCGAGGGTGGAGCTGAGGAGATGGGGCTTGTCAAGCGAGCCAAGGCGGCTCCCACCTGTGACCCATAATCACGCATGACTTTCAACCTTAACAGAATTCAAACGAGTGAATTCTGTATATATTCTCGGCGGCTCTTCGAAAAACCAATGGGGCGACGTCACAGAGACTTTGCCCGTATTGTTCTCACAGGCTATGGCCGAAACCAAACCTTCACCGCGAAGACGGTAAAACAGTGATACGGATGTATTTCTTATACGATACTGGGAGGAGCCAACGACACTGTTTTTCTGCTGAGGTATTTCTGAAAGTGATGATGAACAGTGCCAAAATAATAAATATTCATCGACACATCTTGGGGCCAAAGAGGCAATCAACAGTTGACAGGTTTAATAAATATAATTGCTTTAAATAAAACAATATGTACTTCCAAGATTCTTCTGACCTCCATAGCAAGTCATCTCAGTCTCCAGATCAGAACCGCTGTAATCTCAGAGGATCTGCTGCTGCTCCTGCTGTGCAATGTGTTAATGCTCAGCAAGCTCAGTGAATTTAACATGATACTCAAGATTAGATTCTGCTAAATTAGTTTGTAAAAGCTTTTTGCAGTGGGGGAGTGAGTGTGTTTCACAGCTGCTATGAAGTAATTATAATTATCTTGGGTAAGTAGAAAATATGTCTCACGAATTAAAGGATATCTGAAATTTCTCTCACTTGTTTCCTTGTTATGTCACATTGCTAGGTCTACAAAGTGCATTTGATGTAAAATAGTCAAGTGTAATTGTGCGTGAAATCTTGGACTTAGTATCTTCAACGCAGCCTTAATTGTAAGCTCTGTCGCCCAGCATCAGTGGTAGTAGCTGTACAATTATGTAGGATCCACTCAGTCAAAAAAAGGTCAATCACATAAGCCTCTACAGTGGAAAGATAACATTCTAGCATTCATTAACAACGTTCCTGGTTAATGCAAAAAAGTGGCTTTGATGTAATCTACGATAAGCCCAGGGGCTTACAACCACGACCAAAAGGCATCCATGAGAATCCAGTTAAATCCTGACCAAATAACTGGGAAATTAACACGTGTGCTGTGAAAGAGATGATCGTCTGTAAAACAGCTGTCAGGAGATATGTTGAAAAAACATGTGTCCTTAATACAATCAAAGTCTTAAACATGTTTTTAAGCTGTGAGCTAAATTATATAACCATACTTTGATGATAGACATCAATGAGGGTGTTAATATATACATTTCTTCAAGTGTACTAAAACAAATCAGCCTTTCATGTTTGAAAGGGCACTAAAGACCATGTCAAGTTTGAAATCGGTCCTAATCTTGCGGTTCTGAGAGAGGCGGCAGTTTGGATTTATCTGCATCATGAAATCAAATTAATTAAAACCCTCTCCGAGCAAACCCTCATACTCGCCTTTCTCTACAGCGTATTATCATTTTTTACTTTTTGTGTAACCAATGTGTGACATTATAATCACAGCACAAGCCGGTTTTCTCCTTTTTGTGTACTGTAAATGAGCCTTTTAGCACAACACAACATCTGGTGAGTCAGTGTGAATGACTATCTAGCAATGCACCTTTCCCAAAATGTGAATTTTCTGCTTTTAGTAGCTGGCGAGTAAGCAAGCTAACGGTAGCTTGCTAATACCACCATGTGTTCATGCTAACACTGGGAAATGAGCGGAGAAAGCGGGCTGGTGGTTAGCGGCAGCGTTGGGTTCCTGCTCCTGACCGCTAGGTGACGACAGCCAGGAGACGACAGCTGGGAGACAACAAAATGTCCCCTTCCAGGATTACTTAAGTATCTATCTATATATCAACACAATAACTAGGAGACAGCTCGAGTTGATACAGCCGCCACGTGACGGTCTCTGGAGTTGGCGTGCGCTTTCCTCACAGGGAAGTCGTCTCTTGGCGGCGGGGAGTGAGACAGAGGTACGATGGGGTGTAATTCTTGTCTCACTTTTGGTTTGATAAACAAATGAATCCATTGAATTCAGTGCCCCGGGTCATATTGCTATTTTCCAAGCTACTGAAGCCATCATATTTGTTGAGGCTGTGTCAAGACATTTATCGTTTGTTTTTCAAGCTCCAATTTTCTTTTAGCATTAAAAAATATATATACTGTGTATATATATATATATATATATATATATATATATATATATATATATATATATATATATATATATATACATACATACAGTATATATTCAGTGGGTGGACCTGAAGTTATACTCATCAGTAGATGAAGTTTGCTACCCCTCTTGAAGACATTGAGATGCCAATAATGATATAGAAACTGTACTCGCACATCAAATCTAGATACCTCACCGTAGTACTTTTCGGCTTTTATATCGCTTTTGGGTTATGGAGATTAATCAGCCCCTCTGGGAATTTGAAATCCTACAAATGCATGACTTTAAAGCAAATTTACACAACTGGTTCATTATTTGCAGAACACTTCCATGTTGTCCAATTATTGTGAGGTGTTCTGCCCAGTCGGCCAAAATAAAATGAATGCCTAAAAATATTAATATTCACTGCCCTATTAACCAGATCAAAATGAATGGTAACAAATATATGCTTCTATATCCCAACATCTTTGTTGACTTAGTGCAATAGAAACGGATTTATGGAAGAAAGCGTGACTCACTTTTACTGCATGATCAACAACATTGTTTGAAGTTTGGACTTCCTCAAAATTCTGTTTTCAGGCAGCTTTTACTCCCTTGCTGCCTAAAATAAATTCACTCATTCAAACCTTTTTTTTAAACAGCTTCTGACCTTAAAATGTAAACGTAACAACAGAAGTCTTCTTCATGGAGATTACACTTAACCGGAGAGCTACCTTCCAGAATACTGGCAACATGCCCAAAGTATTCACAAGTCGTTATATATAACAATAACACTTAAAAAAAACTTCTTCCCAGACGACCGAGTCCGATTTTCTTTCCACTGACTTTAAACAATCAGTTATGGAATGATACATCTTTTGGCCTTTCGATGATTTTTATCATGGGTTGTAATCGGCCGAGTGTCACTGGTTTCCCCCTCTCCTGCCTTGCCCAGCGGATGATGGATGATACGCTGATCCAAAGCGTCTGCCCTGTTTTCAACTCGACGCCTCTGCAACAGTAAACAGAAGCGCCTTTTGACATTTGAGCCGCCGGCACATTCTCACATGAGCGGCCTCTAGATTTCTTTGAGATGTTGCTACGGCCTTTCAAGAGCGCCTCTGAGCTAAAGCGATAATCCTGAACATGTGTAACAACATTGGACTATTTTCAGCTGCAGGATGACATAATGTATATTTCCAGCTCATGGATGCTTGTACATGTACTGGCCAACCACCTCTACTGCGGGTGGATCCTCTCGCACACAGGAAGGTTCTGTGTACATTTCTGCAAGCAGCAACAAGGGTTTAAATGGATATTAAGAGCACGTGTTATTGATCAGACAAAGACAAGACCTACCGAATCCCAAACTACTCCAACAGGAAATCAACGGGGAAAAAAGTTGATGTACTGAACACACAGTCGCTTAGAATTGCTGAAAATAGGACTGAAATGTTCATGTAACACTTTTATGTTTATATATAAATTAAGAAAGAATTGTCCAATACATCAAACTCCTTAGATACCATTTTGTTCATCTCCTTTGATCAATAGTTAATATCGTATTTAGACATTATTAGATCGTCAAGATCTATTTCTCAAATTATTTTCCCTGATAATTATTATCATTAAGACATTACAACTGTCCAATCATTATCCTCAGTCGCCATGGCTACTGGACAAAGCACTCTCTTTGTCCCCCTCTTTTCTTCTCAGAGACCTAATTAGGCAGAAATACAGACAAATGTGTATATATAGGTCAACAGATGGGAAACATGAAGAGAGGAAAAGAAAACAAATTCCTGCGTTTTTGTCAGGAAACAAACTCTTCTTAAATCTGCTTATATTTCCATATCTTAAGTTAGGAAATACTGCGATTGTTTTTTAATGAATTGTACATCACAGAACTGATTAACTAGCGAGATGTTTTTGAACTCTGATCTCTCAGTGGAGCTCATCTGGATGTTTATGTTGGGCAGCAGAGAGGTTGTAGATGACCTCTTGTGACTTGTGAGCATTGTTGTAGTATTTTTTTGTGGTGTATTCATCTATAACTGTTTCTTATTCACACTTTATTTGTTGTCTTTTCACCACAGATAGAACCCATATATACAGAAATGAAAACTAATAACAACAGCAAGAGAAATACAAATCAATAAATAAAAAGGGGTTTGGTTTGCTCTTTCCTCTCAAAAGATAAATATAAAGATAAATCCTGAGGAACATTCAAATGTTCTTATCTTGTGTTATCGTTGACGCGTATGTCCATTTGTCCCACTTCTCAGCCATCGCTCCTCTTGAGCTCTTATTCTGTGAGTTAACACTTCCACATCTTCACAATTTTCAACCATCCATCTTGTGATGGTGGTTTTATGGCGTGCCATCTCTTCGTAATAGCTTTTTTAGTAGCTGCTCGCAGAATTTTCCGCAGATAATCATCCCCTCACACACTATTTGTTGTCATATTATCAAAGTAAAGAAACAGACAGGACTTAGGTGTGTCAAAGCCCGGAATTTTGACGATAACCATATGGACATTTCCCCAAAAATGTACAATTTACAGGCATATGGGAATGGTCTACATTTATAACAGTTTGATTAATTAAAGCATCATATAATAGTCATGATGATAGTCATATATGCACTCTCGCCTGTCATGGTTCTCAGTTGAAACTCAACTTCACTTTTGTCTTCTCACGTTTTTCAGGAAAGTAGTATTTAATCAGACACCGGTATATTTCTTGAATCAGTTACGATACACATTTAACAGATACAACCATAACACAAGGAATGCTAGTTTAGGTCAATTGATACCGCCAACCCCAAGAACTAAACTCCTCAAACGTACTGTTATCTATCGTGCAATTACTCCTTGGAACTTACTACCTCCTCGTTTAACTCACATAAGTAATAATTTGTCATTCAACAAAACAATTAAAGGCGCACCTAAGAACATTCACCACTTGACGTATTTTATTGTCATTAGTCATCTGATTTTCTTTGAATGAATTAAGTTAAATTGCATAACATATATCTTATCCTTCGCCTGTACTGTGCATCTGACTGCACTATTTTTTAATTTGTTGTACTATTGTTTCACAATATGTTTTGTATATTTTTGTATGTATTGTATTTTGTCCTTTCGGTGGACCCCAGGAAGATTAGCGGTCGCTAAGGCGTCAGCTAACGGGGATCCAATAAATAAACAAATAAACAAATGATGAGAAAGTGAACACACAGCAGAGTTACAATCTGTGAGCGCCAGACGAGGCCCGGAGAGGCTCTGGTGTCTGTCTGCGGCCGGCAGGGTTTTAAATAGTTCCTGGGAAAAGTGATCGTCAGTGCTGAGCAGCAGTGAAAACCATAGAGATCGAATGTCTCCTCCATATCAGAGTGAGGTTAAGACATGAAGGGCCCTGTCAGCGTTATGAAACGACATTGTGGATCAGCCGTTGAAAGCTAGTCGATTAATCTGTTCCTTCCAGTGCGGCTCGTCAGCCACACACACAAACACCACCGACCCGACGCCTCGTGTCCGTGTCATGGTGTGTATGGCGTTGCCACTAGATGGCATTGTTATACTTTGTTGTGTCGCAGTACCGGCTGAGGGCAGGTTCCCCTCCATGCAGGGGATTAGATTAGTACATTAAAAAATAAAAACTTGCGGAGTCATCCGGTCAGGATTTATAGATCCCGAGTAGCAATGCCTTTGAGTTTTTTAGGCTGGGCTCCCATTGCGTTGATGTAGTTGGTGTGTGGCCATGAAGTATCGATTGCATTATGAAATTCACTTAGATGATAAGTGGTGTCTTGGAATATGTATATACATAAACAGAGAGACCTCCATTTCTTAATGGTCATCCATTTCTTAGCAGACATGTAGCAGTGCAGTGAAGGCTGAGGTACGATTGGATTGCATTGCCGAGGGGAAAGGCTCTTCATCGACGAGGAACCAACTGCTCTTTGAAAATCACATGAACCATTTATCATGTGGATAATGTACTGGAGGGGACATTGAATGACAATTCATAAATTAAGTTTGTAATAAATTAAAATATGGAGATGACAAGCTATCACAGAGCCTTTTGTTCCTCTATATTGGCGATAAGGTCATCTCGACGAAACAACATTGCAAATTGCAAAAATATAAATTAATAATAGTTGGTAGTTTGAAAAATATATATTTAAACTTCTACAAACTGATCTATCAAGTATGCATCCATTAGGAACACTCTCTAACAACAGTAAAGGCTTTGATAACGACTGGATAACCCGTTTTATTTATTTATTGAGGCAACATTTTGAAACATGAAGCTTCAAAGCTGGACGTCATTTGCGTTAAGAGTAGTGATGTAATCACCCTGATGTGTGATTAAACAATAGGCTAATAAGATTAGCATATTATTATTTTCTACAAATATTATCTTGAGCACCAAACTTCAAGATTGTTGACTCCTAAAAGCGTGAGTTGAGTACATCTACTCGGGAAGTACTTCTCATCGATTGGTGTTGTATTATAAATACTAAGGAGAATACGTCACTAACCTTCCCTGCAATCTGTTGATTTGTGTCAGATAAAACTTTCCATCTATGTGCAGTCTAACATTTGAAGACACATTATCTCATCTCCCTCCAGGAGTCAATGTTATTATGAACTAACAAATGGTGAATTTATAGTAAATGGGTGGCGATGCATCCAAAGTCGATAATAATTGGTTTCCTCCGATGTAAACATTTCAATCCTTCCAGTGTATCCATACTATATACAGGTGCAGTGCCATTAGGTGGGATTCCATGAGAGTATCACAATAAAGTGTTAAATGTAATGGAAAAGTTCATATATTGATAGAAATGTGTCTAAATACAATGGAAACAGATTTAGGGAAGAAATGGTGATGTCCATGAAGCATGAGTCTCCTTTACTGCGTGATCTACAACATCGTTTGAGGTTCGGTTGTCGCTCTTTCAGTTGCATTATTACCCTCTGTCTTCCGGGTTTCATGGTAGTCAACAGGATAATTAATGTCACCAGATGTTTATCTCAATGGGCACAATATTAGTGGGTGGAAATGCACATTATGGTGCTTTTTCTTTAGCCAATTTTATAGTACTTACGATACTTTATTATTGCCACAAGACAGAGGTAATTGTTGGGCACAGCCTTTTATTTCCCTTTTTGTTGATTTGATTTTTTGGGCTTTTTTAAAAAACTATTAATACTGCTGAAGATAGACAGGAAATGGAAGAGAGAGGGCAGGACATGCAGTAAAGGACTGTAGTTCAAACCCAGTTGTGGTAAAGGACTCGGTCTTGGATCCGACATTGTTAAATCCATGGGATACTATTTGATGTATCACACATATATTATTCACCATAAGTCAGGATTTAAAAATGTCCATTCGCCTATTTTCTCCCCCTATCCTTCTTATTCTGTGCATGCCTGCAAGGAAATCTACATATATTGAAAATATATTTCCGATGGCAGCTGACTCCTATAGCCACATCCCTGGCTCTCCACGAAAGGTTTGTTTATGGCCTCTTCATGGTGTAGTGATGGATGATGGGATAATGGAATAGAGCACCCCATGTATGTTAGAACATTATGTTCTGTTTTTCTCCCCCCCGCCCACACCTTCTTCTTTCTTTTAGATGGTTGGCCTGTCCGACACCCAACCACCCTGACAGACTATCGCAAACCACCTCTGTACCGCGCCACAGCTTTTTAGTATATATCACAGCCAGCCCTAAGTACCAGCAAATAAGGCCAGGCAAAGCCGTAATTCATCATGTGATGCTTGGCCGTTGTATATCTCTCTGTCTTGGTCACCGTAACTCTTCCTCATAGCAGCCGATTGAGCACTGCAGTGTTACCAGGAACAGGAGCGATAACTCTGTTGTAATAATGGACCTCTGAGTAGCCATGATGATGGACGAGTCCCTGCTTGTAGGAATGTATTGTTAATAAAACACACTTCTTTAATAAGGGTCCTTTCTTCTGGAAGTGTCATGTAGGTGAAACCCCAGGAGAAATTAAATCCCCACGCTTCTCCTCTGTGCGTCTGAGCTGCCCAAGGTTGTCACTATGCAGAATAAATTCCTGTCTAATAGTGCTGAAAAAACATAATAAGTCTATTTCATTCACCATTTGTAGGCACATTTGAGCCACAAGGTGTCAGAGGTCAATTGTAAAAGGTGAGGCATTTATTTCAGCTATTCAAGCAGCGAGGCCCTTGCATGCCAATGGCGGTCTCTCGGTCCGTCAGTCGGTCCACCACTTTGGTTCAGAATGATGTATCTCAACTTCTATGAGATGTATGGCCATGAACTCTAGTCCAGACATTGAAGATCCCCAGAGGATCCACCCGACTGGCTTTGGTGATTTGCTTTGGTTTTCATCTGGTTCCACCAGCAGCTAACATGTCCATGTGATGCATTGGCAGACAGCTTGGTATCGACGTTCACGGGCCCCTCAGGATCAATTGCAATAACTTCCTTGACTTGTCATCTACGGTATCATCAGGTCCTTATATTATGTTTTACTTTTACCTTCCAATTAGCCTCAGCTGTAGTTTGTGTTGAGTTCTAATGTGAGCGTGCTAGGTTGCTAACATGCTAAACTGTTATAGTACATGTGCTTAACATTGTACCTGCTCAAGATCAGCACATGTGCATTGTCATGATGAGCATGTTAGGATAATGCCATGCACACTTAGCTAGGGTGACCAGATTTGAGTTTGTGAAAAAAAGGACATTTCGTCAGATTGGAAATGGTGAAGTATCGTACAAAAGGCTCAAAATAGTCATATTTGGAGGATAGTTATTGTGTATCTGGCAACCCTGAGATAACTTGTAAGGGTGTAGTAACTAGTTTGTGAAAGACCCAGAGAAACACAAATATCCGACGAAGCAAAAAAAGGTTTTTTTTTGATCTCCCCCTGACACATTTTTTAGGTCTCAAAAAGAGGACATGTCCAAGGGAAAGAGGACGTCTGGTCACCCTAACTTAGCTCAAATCGGCCTATTGTTCTAAACATACTAAACACTGGCTGCGTCTGAAGCTGGTCCTGGGTCCTGGGTCCTGGTCCTGACCCCTTGCCCTTGCTTCCTGCTTCCAGCATCTGGCCTGGACCTGGCCTCCTTCCCAATGACCTTGCCTCCTTCTTTGTGCCTCCTGCCTCAAAGGCCAGGACCTCATTGGTCCGGTCTCTTTCGCGATGCCTCCTACCTGGTGGTCAATGAATGTTGTAATTCGGTAACGCTGTTCATTCTGTACACATGACATCCATTACTTCTATCCATCCGGGGAGAGAGATTCTCCTCTTTTGCTCTCCTGAAGGTTTCTTCCCTTTTTCCCGGTGAAAGGTTTTTCTCTATTCTTTGGGGAGTTTTTCCTGAGCCGATGTGAGGTCAAAGGTCAGGGATGTCGTATGTGTACAGATTGTAAAGCTCTCTGAGCAGTGAATTTCCATTGTCCTCTGCAGGGGGAAATAGCAGTCATCAATTAGGGTCATATTCTAAGATTCCCTTTTGGCTTTGCTTATGCTGAATGCCTCTGTTCTGCATGTCGCTGATGGACCGTCTGCTGAGCCTTATAGTAATGGCCCAGTGAGACGCTTCCTCAGCTCTTCCTCTTGTTGTGGATCAGGTGGAGAAAAGGGCAATTGAAATAAGAATGAGGAAATCTGATGACCTTTTGTTACTTGACCTCTGAATCCCACAAAGCTATTCCGGCACACAAGTCCTCTTCTGGGAGTTGCAGAGCATGTACCGCCGCCCAGTCGACCCGAAGTGAAGGTGAAACAACTGAAGAGTCCAGCAGCTCGGCTTCCACCTGAAGAACATGAAAACAATCCTGTACCTGCTTCCTGCTTAAAACTCAATCTCAAACATAGTGGACTTCTGCAAAGAGAGCCTCTTTTTCCCTGTGACGGATTACAAGTTGAAGAGGATAAATATGGTTTCTGGAAGGAATTAGATGAGAAAAAACCTTCAACAATTGAGCTTTTCTATGTGAGGTAGAATTGCTAATGTAATGTGTTCTGCTGTCTAGGCTTTTTTCCTCACCTTGGAAATAGCCAATAAAGAAGAAAAAAGTACTCTATTTGTACAGTCTATCATATTCGATCATGAGAACCATTTATCCTGCTGCACTCTGGATCCAGATCAAACTTGCCTCACTGCAAATACACAGCAATACCAAAAAACATAATGTTTGTGAAATATGATCAACAAAACTCTCATACCAGGTGCAGACATATATTTAAAATGGTATGTATATCCATGCCGATGCAGTGTGAGTAGGCGAGAGTGTAGCCCCGAGGTCGAAGGGTAATAAACTACAATATTAGACTATTGTAAAGAGCATCTAGGCTGACTACTTGTCTCACTGTGTTGGTTTACTCACTTATTTTAAGCTCCTCGAGCTAAAAAGGAAGAAGAAAACGTTTGACATTAAAAAAGAAACTGCCCTTAATCCAGGATTCCAATGGATGAGTCCTTTTCAAGAAAGTAAGCTTTAGCTCATTGCATGACGTTATCGATGGTTTCTGCTCAGACGAATGTCTCCGTGTATCCGAAACACACTACCTTCAGCCTTTTCACTGGCCCTCACATTTCCTGTAAATTACGTTGTTTGGGCATCACGTTTCCAGCCGGCAGTGCATGCACTTACCATAAGTGTTGTTATCATGTTCTCTCAGCCTTGATGTCCAGCTCTGACACATTTACTGTAAAGCATCATTTCAGAATATGAGAATTAGGAGTGGAGAGGTGTCTTGAGACACCTTTTTGGCAGGTTTGTGGCACCGGGATTTACAGTGTGTCATAAAGCCTAATTATCTGTTTGGGCTCTTCAAATTGTTGTCCCTCTTTAAAAGTGAATAGAAAACATATTGCACATTATTTTACCAGCTTGATATGTTGTAACTGTGCATAATTTGACAAGATTTAGTCAGAAACACGCTGTTGATCTGATCCATAGGGTCTTATTGACCTGAACATATTATGTATGACATCATTCTGCCTTTTTTGTCTCTCTGATGAACATATTGAATATGTATTTGTGTACGTTCAGGTATTCTTACATTTTTCCCTGATCGAGTATTTGTGTAATATCGACTATTCCAAATCTAGTAATCGCACAATGAAGAAATGCAACTCATTGGTCCTAATATTAGATTCACCTGATTAGAAGAAGAAAAAATGTGATCATTTATAATATAAATCTCACTTAAATCTCACAACTATTTTTGCACAGTATAATAATTATAATACATTGCATTTATATTGCACTTTATATGTGAGCAATCTCAAAGTGCAGAATAAAACAACAAAAAAAGCTAAAATTGTAAGATATATTTAAAAGCAAAGCCCATAAAAGATATTTTAGCAGTAAACTTTCTTAAAAAGGTGAGTTGATAGTATAGTGTAGTATAGTATGGTGACTGGGGCGTGGTTCGGGGATTGGGAAAAAGGCCTAATTGGCCTCAGCTGTAGGGAATCAGGGGGATTGCGTTTCTCCCCCTATATGCGTCCCCCCCACCCCCACCCCCCATATACTCTGCAGAGGTCGCTGAGCTAGTCTAGAGTTCCTCAGAGGCGCCGGCGGCGGATAGAGATTCACTCTGAGATGCTGAAGGCTTTGTGACACCGTCGGGCTGTCTGGGCTGACACCGTTCTGCCGTGGAGGTTGGAGACGGGGCCTGTGGAGGGGGAGATTGGAGAGTTTCCTCCCATCATCACTGCTCAGCCTCCACATGAAAGTAAATGTTATGAATTTGGATAAAAAAGGGCCCTAACCAATAGTTTCACCTCAATTTGAATGTTAAACGCTTTGTAGCAGTAAGGTATCAGTTGAGATGCGTGCTGCTGATTCAGTATTATTGAAGTCAGCCTCTATCTTTTCTTTGAATTCCCTATCCTCTGCACCACTAATTACCACAACAATGATGCTAATCAGACATGCACGTTTTATTTTCCAACAATTATTTGACACTACAGAGCAAACACAATCCCTCTAGAGATCGTATCACTGTGTGTGCCCCCCCCCCCCCCACCCCCCCCTCCACAGCCTTCATCAAGAGCAATTTGACAGTAATTTCTGAGGAAAGGGAAGTATTACTCATTCGCTTCCCCCACCTGTGCCTGTAGATTATGAATTATGAGTCCATCTGATGAGGTTCATTCATTTCGCCGTACGTGCGAAAAAGAATGTTCATCTTCCTCTGGGGCTGTTTCCTCGTCAATGTCGTCAGTCATTAAAAGCCAGATTAAAGCAGTTTGTCAGCTTCAAGGACTCGTGATTGTGCTGAAACAAAAGCAGCCGGGAAGGCTCTCCGAGGAGATGACAGGCAGTGCAGTGAATTACACAACACCTGCAGGCTGTTAAAGTGATATACTCCACCCCAAACCTACAGTATCTTTTGAAATACTAAACTCTGTAGACTTGAACGACGGCTGTAAAAAGTTTTCCGTCTGCACTTTAATGAAGAAAAGAGGCTGTGAGGGGCTTAAAAGTCGTTGTGTCCACCCACATGCTCCCAAAAACTCCTGTTTCTATTCACATATCTTTGAATACGTTTCTTCTCACAAAACACAGCGGACATCACAAACCAAAGCAATCTCACTTCCCTATTGGTCAACGCGACGATGCTCGGTCAGTGCCCGTTGGTGTCTGAAACAGTGGCGGATGGTGACATTTTTTTTTTTGTAAAAAAACAAAGCTGTGAAATGTTTTCTCGCTGCCGCACGCACGCGTTTGGTCGGCGTCCATGAAATGGGGAGGGGCTTCTCTCAGTGATGATACATATATTATTTTTGGTCACATTTAACTTAAGTGGTTGTTGACAGGCTGACGGTCTCCCACACACATTTAGCGCGTCAACACGGTATATTTATTATTTCAATTATTTGGTATATAATGTTTTTTGACAGTATATATTATATATTTTATTTTTTGCATCTCACAATCTTAAGAGGGGCGGCGCCCTAGCGCCCTCTATTGACGCACCGCCACTGGTCTGAAACCAATGAACTCCGACGTCTACCCATCCAGTAGACGTTGTCCGACGGTTAGAGCAACCGACAAGTGATGAAGAGTGAGGCGGTCTGTGAAGAGCAGGGGGAGGGAAAGATGGACAGATCAAATAAGCACAGGCATTTGTGTGAAACCAAATAAATGTTGAGTTTATTAGTGTTGTCATGAATTGCATACACAGCCTGCTCGGTGTCAGTTAGGTAACACAAATAGGTATTTGACCTTTTTTATTAATTGTTACCAAAATCGTCCTATTCCATTCCTTGGGTGTGAAGGGGTACGTGAGATTTTTGAACAAAATATATTTTTAAAAAGCTTCCTTGTTTTTGTTTCTTTATTTGCATGTGTTTTTTTTGTGTCTTGTACTTCTCTATATACAAAAAATCTGAAAAATTGAAATATGTGTATGTGAGATTTTGAACACTAATAAAATATATTAAAAAAAAAGCTTCCATTCAAAAATCCTTTATAATAGTTATTTAAGTGTAAGTTCATGAACTGGATTACATATATTCTATATTAAATCAGACACTGATGACTCAGCGCTTTTGCAATCATTTGTCAGAAGACATATTTCAAAGGAGGGAACGTCACTGAATAGAAAGGTTGAGAACCACTGATCCAAACTATATTCAGAGATTTCTTTCATAGCAGCAAACTGTCTCATCATGTTCTTCTCTGAGCGTTGTTTACATCGCCGGCCTCTCGGGCGCCACCGGCTCGCTCCAGGCCGCCACTTTGTCACGCCGGTCGCGGCTGATAACGCCGCCATGACTGATAGCGCCAGGTGCTGAAAAAAAAGCGTCCGCCTTCCGGTTCCCCCTCAGGTAAACACTGGAAACCCCGCTGACCCCTCACTCACTCGCTCTGTTTGCACCGCAGACCTTCGTCATGACATATTCAAAACAACATGTCTTCCTCCAGACGAGTGGAAAGATGGAGGTGTTTCTGGTACTTCACTTTTGTGTCTGTAGACTTAGAATTCACCAACGTTTAGAATTGAATAATGACTCTTTTGAAAATTACATTTGGAGTATAATTTAACATTTCACAACACACTTAGTCATCATTCCCTCAAGTGTTTTCAATTTTTTAAATACGTATCTTCTTAAAGGCCAATATGATCTTTCATGGATTACAGTATTATTTTTGTTTTTGTCAATAGACTGAAACAAGAATTTTAACCATGCTTTATTCAATGTTAAAATTTCTGAAAGGATATTAATGAAACTGAGCATATATATATATATATATACATATATGTATATATATGTATTATATATATATTATATATATATTATATATATAATATATATATATATATATTATATATAATATATATATATATGTATTATATATATATATATATATAATATATATATATATATATATATATATATATATATATATATATATATATAAATAAAAAAAATATATGTATATTGTGGCAACCCGGGGGACGTGGAGGTGAGATTCAGAATAAAATCAGGAGACTCAGAAACGTAGTGCAAAATAAAGGGTCTTTTAATAAAACGTGTAGGGTAAAGGGGGGAAGGGGCATCTAACAGCAACAAAGGATTCTTCCGGTCGGGGTCTTTGGTCTTTGGTCTCACACCTGCTGTGAGACGGTTTGTAGCTCCTGTATGGGCAGAGCAGAGGAGAGAGGTGAGAGGGTCCAGTTACCTCTGGTCTGTCGCGACTCCTCTCCTGAGGTTCCACACTCCTTCTCTTTTCCTCTTCAGGCAGCTCTCCCCTGATGCCTTCCAGTGGAGGGAAGATATTGGCCGTTTCTCAATTCAAAGTACACGACTGCAGACTTGTGTTCTTTTGGAGTCTGGTCTTGGGAGTCTGGTCTCGGGAGTCCAGACTCCGGAGGACGGGAGAACGGGAGGACGGTCTTTCTGCGATTGGAACGGCTGCTTATTTGATGACGTCACCACATCAGCTGTTCTTCCTCCTGAGTTTATTCTAATTATTCAGTGTAAATTATTTTTTACAGTCGAATAAACAAAACATCCTAAAATGACATTCCGTGACTCAACAACAGTAGTATTTATAAAAAGTCATCTGTCAGTTGTTTATTTTCTCCTCCGCTATTGTTTCCGGTTGCTGGTGAAATGCATTGTGGGATATCTGCTGGCCAGAGTACGCACAAGTCTCCTGTGATGCATCCTCCGGAAAGTGGGAGGATCAAGTCACATCCGGGTGTTTTGACCGTGCTTTGAGAGAAGCGAACTTTGAATTGGAACATGAACTCCGGCTGAGACTGATGAGGTATCACGAGTCCACGAGGACACAAGTAGAGGAAAGGACACAAGTAGAGGAAAGCACACAAGTAGAGGAAAGGACGCACAAGTACGCTGATTGAGAAACGGCCATACTCTCCGTCCCTCGTTAGCTGATGGGCTGCAGGTGTGACCACTCCCATGTGCCAATTGGCTGTAGCACCTGCACTGGGAAGTACGCTCCGTGTCTGCCACAATGGTCTGCCACAATATATATATATATATATATATATATATATATATATATATATATATATATATATATATAATATATACAAAAATAATATTATTACATATTATATAATAATAATATGTGTGGGACAAATAAAGAAATATCTAATCTAATATGATGAAATTATGCTTAATTTGCATATCTCTAAGAATTCTTAGTCTAATAATTGTCTTAATGTAAGCAACTCGGGGTGTTCCATGGGGACATTAGTAACTCGCTCTAATGTTAAATTGTTATTCTGGCATTTTTATTTTTCAGCTGCAAAAGTATCTCCTTTTTCCTTTTTCTTAAACAATACTACTGCTGGTGCAACAACGAGGACGTCGATCAGACACAAACCGGCGTATTGATCCACTAATCTGTTGGACGGAGCTGCTCTCTGTGTGGGAGTGAGTCATCTAGAACCTCTAATTGGACGGTGATGATGCTGTCAGGCTACTGGCTGTCGCCCCACAGCTGGCTTAATCTATTCTCCTATCAGCGCTAAGCATACATCCCGTAGAGGTGGGCTGAGTTTATCACCTGTCCCTCAATTACTGTATCAGTCAGCAGGTCGGACGTGTCAGATCCCAGCAGATAGTGAGTGTGTTGCAGGGGCAGGAAGAGACGGGAGGCAGGAACAACAGAAAGAAAGGGGAAAAAAAGGGAATGGAAAACATCTATTTCCTTTGGCATCGGACACGAATACAGCCGCGTCTGCTTTGACAGCTATTCCCCCGTACGGCCTTTTAAACGGGTCTTTCTTTAGGACGTAATTTCTATTGGCAGCACAATGTTCACACGGAGTGGGAGTGCCAGGGAAACACGTGTAGGTTGTCACGCCACATGAGAGTCAGCGCCGTGATGTGTGTCTGGACTTCCACACGTATGCAGGAAGCGGTTTCATTTCCCAGAGTGCTCTCTGTGTTTGTCTTTCAGACCGTGTCCTTGTGGTTGCATCGTTCTCTTTCGACTCCTCAATAATTTGGCAAAGAATCCTTTCAAATAATGTAAATGGTTGAACCTTTTTTGTAAGCGTATGGGATGGATAAAGGGACAGTTCATTCCAAAATAAAATATAACAAATATATACACTACCGTTCAAAAGTTTGGGGTCACTAATGTCCTTTTTTTTCAAAGAAAAAGCACGTTTTTTGAATGCAGATAACATTAAATTATTAAGAAATGCACTCTATACATTTATAACGTGGTAAATGACTATTCTAGGTTGAAACATCAGTTTTAATAAAATTAAATATCTACACGGTTGTATAGAGGCCCATCTCCAGTGTTCTAATGTCGCCATAGAAGACTAACGGAGGGTTAGAATGTTAGAAAACCCTTTTGTTATGTTAGCACAGTTGAAAACAGTTATGCTGGTCAGAGAAGCTTTTCAACTGGCCTTCCTTTTAAGCTTGAAGACAATTCATATTTAAAATAAAAATCATTGTTTCTAACCTTGTCAATGTATTTACTATATGTTCTATTGATTTTGCAATTCATTGGATAAATAAAAGCGAGTTTTCATGGAAAACACAAAATGATCTCGTTGGGTGACCAATGGTAGTGTATATATATATTACATGTAGTGTAGTGTTTATCTCTCTAGATCAGGGGTGTCCAACTCATTTTCACCGTGGGCCACATCAGCACCACGGCTGCCTCTTAAAGGGCCGGTTGTACCTGAAACTCTGTGGAAACTACTCCCTAACGTATTGTTAAATAACTGTCTTTGCATTTAATTTTCTTTACAAGATTTCTCTAATATTATCACATAAATACAATTCATTTTAAACCTTCAAAATAAAAGCACAGGATATTTGTCATAAGTTTCTTGAAGAAAAGGTGATCGTATGTCTTTCAAGCCGTCAGGGGCCACATATAATGACGTGGCGGCCGAATTTAGCTCGCAGGCCTTCTGTTTGACACCTGTGATCTAGATTGTCTTGGTGTGAGTTGCTAATTTATTATGAAACTAAAACACTCCAAAAAAATACACTTGGCAAAGCTCTTCTTTCCAGAAGAGATCACTCAAGATAATCCACTGAGCCGACCACATCGGCACAGGAGGAAGAGTCCAATTCAACATTTTGGGAGACATGCCTGATCTCTTTATGTCCAAGACTTAGATGGGAATACTATTACACCGCATGGCCCAGTTCTCCTTAATAATATCGGAGGACGTTTCAAATGCAGAGAAATGAAAGTGTGCATTTCTATTTCTTTCTTAATGAGCAAGTATCTTAGTATACGGACTGGAGGTTTGTTTAATCTGCAGCAACAGAAGTGAGCGATCAACACATTTTTAATCTGTAATCCTTAGTAAACAGACAGTTAGATTGCACCAGTGGAGGTGATGCACAGTGGATGGCTGGATAAACTGTTGCACATGAACTATGAAACTACAACTTTATCTTTTTTTATAATTCTCTGCAGATCATACAAACAACATGCAGTGGGTGAGCTCTGGAGGTTGCTCATAGACATATGTTTAACCTTTTGACACAACCAGTGTAGTGACTTTTTAGGTTTTATGTTAATATGAGCTAACACCAGCTCCACGCTGCATGCATTAAAGCGTTATGAATCTTCGTGTATAACTGCAGGCAAAAAAGCAAATTGCGTTCTCAAAAATGTTGAACTTCGGCTTTTAAAGCTGCAGTAATCTGTATTGTTACATCGGCGATTGGTTGATAGCTGTGTGTGATGGGAAAAGGGTTGTGAGTGAGTAAAACACTCACCGGAGCGTCTTGCAGCTCTGTGCTCGGAGCTGGCGTCACCTCACTGTTAGGGTGTAATAGTTTATTTTGATAACTTCTGCAGAGGTCTGATGTTTTAAATTAATACATATAGAAAGATATTATAATAGAAATTATTAGGGAGAATATTGATATTGTTATTAATGTATTATGAAGCATAGGAGTAATGTTTTATGGCAAGAATTAACGTATGTTCATGAGAGTGACTATGTTAGTATTATAGATTGACGAAACCGGTTGAAATCCATGACGTGACTTACAATAACAAGAGACTTTTATTGTGAAAGTGACTTTAATACAAACAATAATAGACGGGACTTATATTGTGAAAATACTTGACCGTAAATGACGTCTTGACTCGGGCCAGTGATAAAACTCTGTGGAGAAGTGCCCGGTTCCAGAATACCTTACATCACCTGAATATGTTACTCAGGAGTTGATACGTGATGTCATCATGTGCATTACTTTTCGCACGCAGAGCAACAACTAAGATCCTCATATCTAGTCACTAAAATATACTAATCCTAAATATGGCCTGGCTCTGCCTGCTGCCCCAGTTTGTCTGTCAGAGCTCATTGTTCAGGATTCTCCAGACGAATCCTTCCGATTCCTCACACACTTTGCAGATGGCGGGCGATAATTATTAAGCTAGAATATGTCACTTTCATGGGCGCTGTTTGTCTCCCAGAAAGCAGATTGCACCCTCTCACTTCTCACACTCAACTGACACGTCTGTGAAGACGTGTCAGTTAAGCTCTGGATGAAAGATGCAGTGTGTGTGTGTGTGTGTGTGTGTGTGTGTCCATGACCTGCAGTAGATTTTATCATTTTGGCTCAGCTTATGGCTTCATCTTTTGTTTGTTTTTGGCTGTTGTATCATCTCCCAGTGTCATGGAAACACATATTACTCGTGTTTCCATGATGGCTACGTCCATCATCGGACTTTGTGACTCACGGCCTTCGTCACAAATGGATGAACATCCACTCGGTTTTGCTTTTTGAAATTTCTTGTTCAGAGCCAGTGAATTTAAAATGTACCCTGAGGCACAAAGCCACGGTGTCATTTGTACTCGCTGCACAGCGAGAATAAATACAGTACTCATTGTGACGATAACGGTTCTATCAGATTACGGGTGAACACTAGAAACACACTGGAATGATGTTAAGGTGGAGAAAGAGAAGCTAGCGTGGAGCAGGCTCCGTGTCCTCAAGGCAGGAGCAGGACACCAGGAGTTAAAGTTGGGTACGGGTTTGAAAAGGAAGAAGTCATGAAAGATTGAGCGATGAAAGGTTTTTATTTTTTTATTATTATTAACAGAGATTCAACAAAGATTTCCGAAATCAAGGTTTTTTTCTCACACTGTTAAATAAATAAATAGATAAATATTTGAAGCTCAAAAGGAGAGAATATTTAACAATGTTGTGAGTGTCAAACATCATCAAATACCTGAATGTTAATGGTGCAAACCAAATATATTAAATGTTAAACAAATTATTTCAAGGTTACGAATTACACACAGACCCTGACTCACACACACACACGCACACACACATACCGTGACTCACACACACACACACACACACATGCCTTGACTCACACACACAGACTTTTACTCACACACTCAGATCTTGACTCACACACAGACCTTGACTCACACACACATACCTTGACTCACACACACATACTTTGACTCACACACACATACCTTGACTCACACACACATACCTTGACTCACACACGCATACCTTGACTCACACACGCATACCTTGACTCACACACACATACCTTGACTCACACACACACACACCTTGACTCACACACACATACATAGACTCGTACACACACAGACCTTGCCACACACACACATACATTGACTCGCACACACACAGACCTTGACTCACACACACATACCTTGACTCACACACACATACATAGACTCGTACACACACAGACCTTGCCACACACACATACATTGACTCGCACACACACAGACCTTGCCACACACACATACATTGACTCGCACACACACATACCTTGACTCACACACACAGACTTTGACTCGTAAACACAGACCTTGACTCACACAGATCTTGACTCACACACACACATACCTTGACTCACACACATATCTTGACTCACACACACATACCTTGACTCGTACACACATACATTGACTCACACACACATACCTTGACTCACACACACCTTGACTCGTACACACAGACATTTGACTCACACACACAGACTTTGACTCGTAAACACAGATCTTGACTCACACACACAGACCTTGACTCACACACACATACCTTTACTCACACACACATACCTTGACTCGTACACACAGACTTTGACTCACACACACCTTGACTCGTACACACAGACATTGACTCACACACACACAGACTTTGACTCGTAAACACAGACATTGACTCACACACACACACCTTGACTCGTACACACAGACCTTGACTCACACACACACACATACTTTGACTCTCACACACACACACACACACACACACACCTTGAAGTGAACGTTAAATAATCACATTGTGGATGAGGTGCAGGATAACATCCCACAGAGGGAGAGGAGCTCCAAGCGGAGAATCTGCATCTCATTTGGACTCACAGGTTAGATGTGCAACGGTATTTTAAGTGGAACTGTATTTACGGACACAAGACTTCTTCCTGGTCTAGAAAATATGGGCATTTAATATTAATCTCAATAGAAGGCTTTTAACTGCCCAATCATTTCGGTGAAATGATACTCTCCGCGGTGGAAGAGAGAGTCTGCTGGAGATAAACATTCCCCGGTAGCTCATAATCCAAATAGTTTGCTGCCAACCTGGAAAAGCGTATTCCTTGTTGGGCTTTAATTCTTTGAGATGGGAAGAACAAAAGCTTTGAGGACACAATCAGAGGAAGTATTTCTCCGTGTTCAACATATTTGTCTGGTCGTATCAGAAGGGCCGCGCTGACGACCTGCCTGGAAAGCGGAGCGACATTGAAATGAGCGAGGAGTGGTTTCCCTTTGTGCACGGTGTGCTCTCTGCGTGGCTTCATTACTGTCGGAGCCGCCTCCCTCTCCGCTCGGCTTATAAAACGAGAATGTTGTGGGTTTTTTTTTGCCCGTGCGTCACATTTACCTGCAGTGTCATCCACAGTGCGACTGGTGCTGAGGGGGGTTGAATGGCGCGCAATAAATCATCATTTTAACAGCTTTAGGGATGGAGTTCGGCTCTATAGACGTGACCTACTTCTTATTAAAGTCCACACTGACAAAGTTTTGAGGTTTCATTTGTTTTACAAAGTCCCATAACTATATATATATATATATATATATATATATATATATATATATACATATATATATATATATATATATATATATATATATATGTATATATATGTATAATATATATCAATGAAAATGTGTAATAAAATAATATATTTAATGTTAATTTAAGTACATTATAGCGAGTTCTGTAAAATGTTTTACCAAGTTGTGTAGCAAATATAATTTGCCTCACAGATGTATTATGAAAAGTAAAAACACATAGATATTTAGTCTGTAAATGTTATGAAGACCAAAAAAAGCGACAAATCATGACATTTGAGAAGCTGTAACTGGTAAATAGTTAGCACTTATCTTGAGAAATGACTTACTTGATATACATATATATATATATATATATATATATATATATATATATATATATGTGTATATATATATATATATATATATATATATATATATATATATATATATATATATATATAAACAAGAGCATTATCACTTTTTTCATATATATATATAAATATATTATTTATATTATTTATATATGTTTATAAGTATCAGAGCACAGGTTCTCTGAACCGTATGAGTCAGTATGAGATACTGTATGTGTAGGTGCCCAAAAGAGAAATGTTGCAGTTCAGAGATGGAAATTCAATTGTTAGAGGTTATGAATATATTGAAGCATGAGCGATAACAAAATATGACTAAAAGATGGAATAAAGGAGGCGAGGCGCCGACATGAGCTTCTTCCCCAGCCTCCGTGTTCTCCTGTCACCGTGTCTCTCAGTCCTTGTGAGAGTGGCCTTCATCGTCAAGCTTCAGCCGCCTCCTCACTGGTGTGTTACCCCCCCCCCCAGGTTTATGTCCTCAACTTGTGGATCTCTGCATACAGCCCCCGTCTGGTTCCTCTGGTGCCCCTGGTTCCTCTCGTTCCTCTGGTTCCCCTGGTACCTCTGGATCCCCTGGTTCCCCTGGTTCCTCTGTCTCCTCTGGTTCCTCTGGTGCCCCTGGTTCCCCTGGTTCCTCTGGTTCTCCTGGTTCACCCTGGTTCCTCTGGTTCCCCTGGTTCCTCTGTCTTCTCTGGTTCCTCTGGTGCCCCTGGTTCCTCTGGTTCCCCCTGGTTTCTCTGGTTTCTCTGGTTCCCCTGGTTCCTCTTGTTCCTCTCGTTCCCTTGGTTCCTCTCGTTCCCCTGGTTCCTCTCGTTCCCCTGGTTCCCCTGGTTCCTCTGGTTCCCCCTGGTTCCTCTGGTTCCCCTGGTTCCTCTGGATCCCCTGGTTCCCCTGGTTCCTCTGTCTCCTCTGGTTCCTCTGGTGCCCCTGGTTCCTCTGGTTCTCCTGGTTCACCCTGGTTCCTCTGGTTCCCCTGGTTCCTCTGTCTCCTCTGTCTCCTCTGGTTCCTCTGGTTCCCCCTGGTTCCTCTGGTTTCTCTGGTTCCCCTGGTTCCTCTCGTCCCTCTCGTTCCCTTGGTTCCTCTCGTTCCCCTGGTTCCTCTGGTTCCCCTGGTTCCTCTGGTTCCCCCTGGTTCCTCTGGTTCCCCTGGTTCCTCTGGATCCCCTGTTTCCCCTGGTTCCTCTGTCTCCTCTGGTTCCCCTGGTTCCTCTGATTCCTCTGATTCCCCTGGTTCCTCTGGTTCCTCTGGATCCCCTGGACCCCCTGGTTCCTCTGGTTCCCCTGGTTCCTCTGGTTCTCCTGGTTCCTCTGGTTCCTGTGGTTCCCCCGGGCTCAATCAGAAGTGGACTTAACATATTGAGATGTTCCCTGTCTGTGTGGTAAAGACGGACAAGTGTGTTTTCTCAGTTGGTTATTGTTCTATATATATATTTATAATTTTATATATAAAAACGCGTTAAGTTAATAGTTAATACAATGAATGAAGTCTAAATCCACATTAATACTGATGATGTTATAAATCTAATAATGGGAATACTTGATCTTGAACTATGCTGTACTGAGACAATAAGATGCAACTTTATTCTTGCCAAAGAAGATAAATGGCCCCAAAACATGAAAACGTATTCCAGTTAACTTAAAGCTCAATACAGCCGACGGTACATTCAAGTCATTTTGCATAGTCCATTAGAAATTAAACTTTAATGTGAAATATGCATACATACATACTTGGGATGCATAACCATTGGCTAATACATTTTTCATAGATACATGACAGAATTAAATTTTCTTAACACTGATTAATATTTTTCCCCACGAATAGATTTTCATCCAACAATTACATCCAATAATATGGATCAGCTAAGAACCTGCTGCGTCTCTGAGTTCACAAAGCAAGTATAATAATGGCACGGGCAGATAGTTGAATAAAAATAATTGCATTGCTGCCTGTTAACGAGGAAAATGTGATGATATTCTATATATTTATATTAAAAGATCCCTTTATAAGACTTACTAAAACAGTCTATGTAACTGATATCACTCATTTATGTTGGTCCAATAACTCGTGCAAACATGTGAAAACACCTCACTGTTGGTAACATGTTCCTTCATCATAATATTTATATTTACAGTAAATCCCAGATGCTTCGGCCGGCTGTCGTACAATAAATGTGTATTAATCCGCCGAGGAAAATAGTCCCAGACAAATTAACTATTTACTCCTGTTTGAAAAATATTTGCTAAAACCTAACTTGCCCAGGAAATTACATATACATCAAACCAGGTATTTATAATTTTAGTATTTTTAATTTTTTGTATTTTCTATTTTTTTTTGTATATTTTTTTATTTTAATTTTTTATTTTATTATGTTTGCAACTTAAGATAAATTTAAATCTAGTACGAATTAAGACATGGATACATATTATTTATTTAACATTTAAAGAGCAGCAGGAACTCGACATCAACGCTTCAAGAAGAACGCCTCCTGCAGGTAAAAAATAGACGCCATCTTTATTCGGGATGCCTCGATCGATCCACTCCCTGTTGTTATCACCTGATATTAAGTAAATATCTGCTATTGAAAAGATGGAGTGTAAAAAAAATAAGGACATATAAGGGCTGAAGTATAAATGAAGGTGCAACACATGAATGAAAAAGTAGTCTGCTGCACATCAGAAGTCATAAATCAGCTGTAAACGAGCATCTATGTGACCACAATGTAACCGCTGTGTTATATAACACAATTTTCAGAAATACATATTCACACAGAAATATTGATGTATGTTTTTCCTGTAGGGAGGTGCCCTTCCATCATTTTCTCTCTTTTTTCTGAACCATCAGAACATTACTCCCTTTGATGTGCAATAACTGCAGGGTATTCATGAGCCAGTTTCCTAGCAACATACGCGCTGTGTATAAGATGCGGATCACTCATCCCTACTACCGCAAAACAAAAAAAAGGTTGAATGAAATATTAGTTGAATATCTTGAGGAGATGTGTGGCACAAACATGTCGTCATAGGAACACCGCAGCATTGTTTCCAGAAGCCTCGCTTCACTTATTATTTACTGTGTCCTCGTTATTTCGCTTGCAGTCGGCATCCTCAGCGAATTTTGTTTTTCTTCTCATACGTATCTTTTTTTCTATTACTTACTAAAAGTAATCACATTCATTAGAAATGTAGACAAATTATGTTCCCATAGAAAAATTAAAAAAATAGCTTTGTTATGGAAAAAAGATGAAGACTCTTGAAGGGTGCAGCTGAGTTATTATGTATGTGTATATATATATATATATATATATATATATATATATATATATATATATATATATATATATATATTGATATAAATAAATAAATATATTTATATGAGTATATATATATATATGTATGAATATATATATATATATATATATATATATATATATATATATATATATATATAAGAACTCAGCGGAACCCTTTCAAGATTCTTCTTTTTCTTCTTCTTTTCTTCTTCTTCTTCTTCTTCTTCTTCTTCTCCTCCTTCTTCTTCTTCTTCTTCTCCTCCTCCTCCTTCTTCTTCTTCTGCATTTTTCCATAGCCGAGCTGCTGCTGTCTGTTTACGACGTATAGCAATACACAATAGCAATACTGCAGAGCCGAGCGAGCTCAAAGGACCCTCGAGAGAAGCCCCAGCTTCTCTTAATCCGGCTCTATATTGGTGCTCAATTCTGGACCAATGCGGTCCTGGTCTCATTCTGTCATCCGAGAACACTTCTATTGTGTTGTGTTCAGGTGCACGAGGGACCGGACCGCATCCACGTTTGACCCGCTCAGCTATTCACACGTTCAGAAGGATTCTTCTTAGTATTGTCGCTGCGCGGCCGAAGATGCCTTTGACGCCTCGTCCGCAGCAATCAGACACCGGTGCAGATGATTCATGAAACGGAACATAAATAATTATAATGGTATTCCACCCACTTCAAGTAATTATAATCATCGGTTGGGAAATAAAGTAATTCATAGGTTTTATTGCCAAGAAAGTGTTGCCAAATTAAATTGACTCCAAGCAGAGGTTGTTTATTATAGCCGCAAAATAAAAGTACACATGTATATCTGGGGTAAGATAACACAGATCTATGTGTTTGCTGCATTTCAATGATGATGATTCCTCTCTTGCCTTATTAAGCCATCAAAAAGAAACGTTTTAGTTAAATAAAAGCAGCAAAGGAAATGGTGGTAATGAGGTGGAAATATCCACATGATCATAGACGCCATCGGCTTTCATCTTTTTATGAGGTTGTTTTTTTTAGGATTTTAAATAGGAAGATGATGGTGCATGCAGGCTGAGAGATTCTTGCTGTAGACACATTGTAGGTGGTATAGCCAAGTTGTGTCCGGATTATAGTCATGTACTAATATGATCCACAGTTACATGTATTACCCTACATTTATGTACCAATATTATCTACCAATTATCTACCAATCTGGCAAACTTTAAAAAGGAAAGGGATGCAGCTGAGTTCTTATACATATACATAAATAAATATTATATATAAATATAAATATATACATATATTTATATATATATATATAAATGTCTATACATAGTTTTATGTGTATATATATATATATATAAATATATAAATTTCCTCTCTATATATATATAAATGCATATATATATATATATATATATATATATATATATATATATATATATATATATATATATATATATATATAAAACTCAGCTGCAAAAAGTCCATTAGAAAGATGGCAGGACGAGGGTAATAAAAGTGGTCTAATTTTATTTAAGTGCCTTTTCCTGGATGAACATTATTTTCTTGTGTTCTTCAAACCATTTTCCATTTTTCCCAGGCAACACAATTTGTCTACATTCATAATAAATGTGATTACCTTTAGTAAGTAATTAAAAAAGATAGGTATGATTAAAAAAAATCATTAAAAATTAATACAAATAAGGATAACAGGAGTCTGTCATAAAGGTCATCGTATAGTATGAAATAAATATATATGTATTTAATTATTATTAATTTGTAATTCCCTTTGGTTCAACATGCAGTGCAGATATATATATATATATATAAGTAAGCCGGCTAACCGAATGAGAGTCCAGGTGACAGATGGCGAGTCTCAGCCAGGTAACAGAAGTTTCAATCCGCTACGAAGCAAAGAACTGACATCACGTGGAGAACAAACAACACGAGAAATACACAAGAAAGTAATCAGACAATAAGACGCAGGTGGGCCGACATGAGGGCCGAGGAGGAGGAGGAGGAGGAGGAGGAGGAGGAGGAGGAGGAGGAGGAGAGTCGGTGGGAGAAGCCGAAGAAGCCGAGCAGGGCGGCTGGAGCTCAGACTAGAGGAGGTGGAGATCACAAAGATGAAGAAACACAGGACTCGAGAGGCGGGAAATCAAATGAATCAGGATGAACTCAAGTTCATCACGATAGCAAAAAAACTCAGTTAAAGAAAGTCAGAGTATGTCATGAAAAGTCATCGTATAATAAGTTATTTAAGTCTACGTATGGTATATTGTAAAAAAAAAATGACAACACTGAATATTATTTAAATGTTTGTTTATTAATATGTCGCGAAAAAAAGGTCCTTAATTCATCTCATTAGGGGGAACAATGCAAACAAAGATTTAGTCATAACAAGGTAGGAATTAAATGAAATTGTGTGTGTGTTTGAAAAGACTTTGACCACACCCACTCATCGAGGTCATTTCAAGACTGTATGACAGGTTTAATTAGCGCCCTGAGATCCAGCCCTGTGATTGGTTCTAAATTATTCCCTATGTCCAAAACCTGTATAATAGTATTTTAAATAATTCAAATATCTCCTGTAATGGCGAAGATATGAGACATTATAGATTTAGGCGGCCTATTTAACCTATTTCCACAACAGTCATTTCTTAGGACTTTTAGTATGTTATTCACTTCATAGAACACCTGTGCCCAAATAAATTCTGTTGCAATTTTGTCCATTTCAAAAGATCGTTTGTTAGACTCCTGGGTCAGAACTGTATTCATCACTCACCACGAGGAATGGATGGAGGAAGAATTGATGACCTCATGCACATTGTTGGTTTGAGTTTGGCTTTTCTAACAAGAACATCTGATTTCTCCTGATTCATTATGATCTGAAGGTCAGAATGAGGTCATAAGTAATATCTCCCCCTGTAGTGGTCATGAAGGCATGCTTCTCCTTGTGTTGGGGCATTATTGATGTCCGACTCACACAAGAATCCTCGGAGTCCTCATAATCTGACAGTTTTTATTCTTTTTTTACTTCAACTGCTTCATAACTGTGTCAATAAAGTATTTTATTCTGACATGAAAGTGCATTTTTTAAGCCGAGTAAACTTTTTTAGATTTCTCTAGAGAAACGACCACCAACAAAATGATTTTGTTCCCCGATAATCGTGTCTGTGAGATTCATGTGGGATTGAATATATTTCTCTTTTTGGGTCTCGAGTAACAACAATGTAAATCTGCTTATTCGCAGATTACATTGAACTTTAGCCGAGTGTTATTTATTAATAATATATTCATTTACTGATGTATTTAGTCGCCATCCGACATCAGTGCCCCGCCACGTCTCTCATGCTGGATATCGATTTTTTTATTTGGCAGCCAGCCAGGAACAGTTTCTATTCCTGTATTAAATATTTCTTCCCTTCATTGCACAGGAAGTAAATTCATGGTGCATAAATATGAAGACGTGACTTACACCAAAATCTTCCAAAACTGTCACCGTCATAAATATAGAAATGTGATACCTGACGAGTCATATAACCAAGGCTAGAAATATACTTTAAATGGGACTTTATTTACACCTTATTCATTAAATGGTTCTCTTTTTAATACTGCGGTTATAGTTTCTGCCAGATTGGCGTGAAATATTTCTTTAAAAAAAAAATTATGAAAAAAATTGGCAAAAATCATTGCATCTTCTTCTTTTCTGTGTGATAATAATAATGACGGTGTATCCTCATCATTATTATAATAATTATATTGCCGATATTATTTCAGTCTGGAAATATTAGGTACCTTTTAGGCATGGATGTCACAAAACAGGCAGAACAGGAGATGTATTTAATGCTAAAAAAAAGTTACGATGGTGCTCCAAGATTGAGATTCAAGTTCAAGATATAAAAAAAAGGAAAAAGTACGGCGAATACCGCCATCTATTCCGCGAATTGCGTCTCGATGGCGAGGCTTTCAGTTGCACTTCCGACCGAGCGGGGGTCAGTTTAAGTCGTGTTTAGATTCAGAATTATGAAGCTCTTCGTCATTAAATACCGCTAACAAGAGGTTCTCCTCGGGAAAACAGGAAGGAAAGCCTTCGCTTGATCCGATTGGCTGCATTGGCCGGGTGTGACATTGATGAGACTCCGCCCACTGTTGAGACTCCGCCCACTCCTCCTCTCTGCCTCCATCTGCCTGATGGATCGTGGAGGTCTCCATCGGAATATGCCGACTACCAACTATTCATAAACTCTGTCATATTCATTGAATGTATTTTAACTAGGGCTGTCAGCGTTAACGCGTTAATCTATGCGATTAATTTGGCCGCGTTAACGCACTAAAATATTTTAACGTAATTAACGCAACTTTGTTTACTTCCGGTGTGCGTTGATGTTTTTGCACTTGTCTGAGTGTCAAGCCGCGGCAGTGTGTCTGACTCTGTTTCCGTTTTTAAAATTATGAGTTTTCCGCGAAAATACCGAGCAGAAATCAGTTTAAACTCGTGGATTATTAAATCGGGTTTCCTCCTGCGCTCCTTCCTCCCGGCTGCTGCTCCGTTACACAGACAGCAGACGTGTCGGGTGACGCACGGAAAGAACTCGTCACACGAAACCCTTCACCGTGATTGGTCAATCCGTTTGTCTGTCAACAACCAATGAACACTCAGTAAATCACAAGGCCCGCCCACCTCCCAGGTGAAGCTCATTAGCAGCCTGACAGTCAGAGAGACAGAGAACACGAGGAGGACAATGAGCCTCATGATATAGAGATGAGATTGTTCTGGAAGGTTTGATGTAGAACACGTGGGGTTGTGTGTCATATGCAAAAGACTTTAAAAGGTGAATTATATTATATTTTTGTAAAATGTATAAAATGCCCCCAGCCTCCAGAGTGACACATTTTAATGTGAGTCAGTTTCCAAAGCCACTGGTTCTGCTATTCAGTGTTAAAGATGACAGGACCAATGGTTCTCTAATGCACCTTGTTTTACTAATCTGATGTTTCACTGAAGAAACAATTTATCATCCACGATATTAAATCCATGGCTGGCCCTTTATAGGTAGGAGCCTCTCTGAGACACAGCTGTGTGAAGGTGTCTTTAACAACAAATACTATCAAACAAGTGTCTAAAACACACGCTGTCTGAAGGGATTACTGCTTCATTTAGAAGATTTAGTCTTTAGAAGAACCCCCCCGATATTTGCGATTAATCACGATTAATCGCGATTAATGAATTTCAAAATGTGCGATTAATTAGTAAAAAATTTTAATCGATTGACAGCCCTAATTTTAACTCTAAATCTCTCCTTCTGGTCACATGACATCTATTGCATCTCTCCATCCTGGAGAGGGATCCTCCTCTGTTCTCTCCTGAAGGTTTCTTCCTTTTTTCCCCCTGAAGGGTTATTTGGGAGTTTTTCCTGATCCGATGTGAGGTCAAAGGTCAGGGATGTTTATGTGTACAGATTGTAAAGCACTCCGAGACAAATTTGCAATTTGTGGAATTGGGCAAAACAAATAAACTGAATTGCGCTTGAAGTTGAGAATATTATAACTTTTAACCGCAACTGAAAAACACAGCAAAAAAAAGGCGCCGCGTGGCGTTTAAAAGGCGGCGTACCGTAGGGAATCAATGTTTTTGGCGGGCAACAGGTTTTTTAAGAGCCGCGTCGGGCGTGCTCGAGCCCTCGGGGCACCGACACGGGGAGCAGCGGCGCTGAGAGCACCGCTTGTTATCGCCGAGCCTTTTGTGCGGCGGGCTGGCGGTACGAGGGGGGCGTGGCCCCGCTGATGGCTCCTGAGAGCCCGCGGCGCCGCGGCCGTCGAGGAGCGGCGCAAACCGTTCATTTGATGTAATTCCATGTTTTTCCTCCACATGTTTTTTCCGCCTTTCCGGCGCTATTATCAGAGCAGGAATGGCAACACATTATTCAGAGGATGGCAACCATTCTCTGTCCTCCTTCAGGGCTTTAATCTGTATTATTAGTTTACATCACACACACACACACACACACACACACTCACACAAACCTGCCAATCCTTGAGCTGAAGAAGACGCCGCGTGCGACAGTGAAACAAAGTGTTCCTGTCCTCCTCGTTAGAGACGAGAGTCGGGCGAAAGAACCTGAAAACGGACGTTTTGAAGTTTTAAAACATGTTTAATAGAAATAAAGTTTTGTATAAAAAAAACGAAACATGCTTCACACACTTCATTAGTTTCCATAGGGTTTTACAAATACATATTCAGATAGCCAGGCACTGTATCTTTTTGTACATCCCCCCCTCCCCCCCGCCCCCCCACTGTAGGATTTCTCAGGACATAAAGCAGACATCATCAATCTATTTAATAACATACATTAACTTGCCATTTAATTTGGTCAGCACTCACATTTTATTCTGCAACACAAATGGTGTTGAAAGTAATACAGAGGGAGGCATGAAGAGCAGCATCGACTTCACAACACAAATGACCCCACAATGTCCCCCCCCCCCCCCATCCAGAGACATTAGAGGGCTTTATACTTTTATACGAAGCCGACTATTAATCTGTTCCGCGAGCCGAGGGGTGATTGATCGAGAATTTGTTATACTTTTTTTTGCAATTAGATTTTCATTTGTTGCAAAGCCTCGCACCTTCCCCCCCCGACCCTCGACCCCCCCCCCCCTCTTATCACGAGAGTGCCCCGAGGAGGAGAAGGAGGAGGAGCACACGCGTAGCGATGAATCTTCTCAGTAGCTGGTTCCATTATGGATATCACCTTCAGGTCATATTGCACAATCCTCTCAAGGTCACACGTCGTCTTAATTCCCCCCCCCCCCCCCCCCCCGCTAATGGTGGATCTCTCCGGCTGAGCGTCGACCCCTTCGCGTTCCCCGGTGCGACCGCGAGGAGAGCCGGTGGCAGTGATGGTGACGGGAGGGTCGTCCCCGGCGACGGCGTGCACGGTAACGTCGGTAACCAGCGAGCCGCCGTCCCCGAGCACCCCCGGGTGCGTGGAGGGCAGTGGCGGCCATCGGCCAGCTGGTAACGCTCATCGTGGCGCCGCGTAAGCACAGATAAATAATCACTCACTCAGACCGTCACTGTTGGAGATTTTTTTTTTTTTTTAAACGTACAATAGGCTCGGGCCCGACATATTGTTAACGACGCCGCGACGGAGTTCAAACGCATTCCAAAGATATACTTCTTTTCCATTTTTTTTTTCGAATTTATTTTTCTTCTTCTATTTTTTTCTTTTTTTTTTTCGAAACGACACAACACAGGATGTTGAAACTGGCATGCTCCAAAAATTGTCAGAGAGCGTCTTCCAGGAGTTCTCCTTCGCGTCGACTCAGTGGAAACCCGAAAGAAGAAAATGAATACAAAACGAAGTCTGGCACAGATATGTTGTCACGTTGAGATGATCCCACACTCCCGGAGACCGGAAAACACATTTTGGGAAATAAAAACAAAACCCCGCCCCCTTTTTACAAACCCATGGCCCTTGTCGTCATGCCCTTTTTTTGGTGTTGATTAATCCCTTGCGATGCGTTGAGGGTTTTTTAAGATTAATTACAGTTTCTGAAAAGCGGCGTCCGACACACGAGTTCCGTTCCGGTCGGCGCCGCTCGAGATGACAGAGGTTGTTTTTTTTGAAAGAGGGCGTGGCTGAAATGTAAACACTCAAAAAAAGGAAAGCTCCATCAGCCTCTGCCATGCAAGTATTTTTCTTTTCTTTTTTTTCTCATGTGTGTGTGTGTGTGTGTGTGTGTGTGAGGCAGACAGAAGATGGAACCCGTTATCGGTTCTGGTCCCCCGTTGTGTTCCTCCCCGCGGTCTCTCTCCTCGCGGATTTTAGAAGCGGGGGGGGGGGGGAACGCTTCCGTGATCTCCGTCCACGCACGCCGGCGACGTCACGTCCATCTTCTCTGCCGGCTGCGCGTAAAAACTCCACTGCATGTTTTTCTTTTCTTTCTTTCTCCTTCTTCTTCTTCTCTCTCTCCGTCGATGTGGGGGTAGTGGCGGGGACGCTCGTCCGTTAGATGGCGTGGTTGCTGTAGCTGATGTACGTCTGCTTGGTCGGGAAATCTGAAAGAGACGGAATAGAAACGAGAGATTCAGACGTCGTCGAGGACGACCATCGCGGTCTCCACGGGGGGGAGGAGATTGCTCAAAGGCACGCGGGCGTTTCCTTTGGCCTCGTTCTCCCGACGCGGCGAGACGAATCGTCGAATAATGGCGGGAAATGTGTTCAGTCGTCTATTTAGTCGGCGTGCGGCGGGAAGGCCAATCGTTCCCAGAGCGCACGCCTGTATTACCTCCAGCAGACGGAGGTTTTTAGTGAAGCCCCGCCCCCCTCTCCACCCACCACCTCCTCCTTCAGCTGTCAGGCTTCAACCTTCCAGTTGTTCCCCCCTGGCGGTGTCAGAGGCGGGGGCGGATGAATCCCGGGATCGCGGGCGCTTGTGGGAGGCGGCCCCGGACGGGAACCTTGACATACGGGATACGGCGCTTATTCAAATAGACGTGGGACCGTAAACGGGAAAACCCCATCAGGGTAAACGTCGGCCGGCCGTCAATCCTCCGCCGTCAGACGTATATCGCACCAACGAGGCCTCGCTTTAAAAGCGCCGCGCCAGCCGGAGCGTTCCCGCCTCCACGTGTGTTCACGTCTCTCTCTCTCTCTCTCTCTCTTTCTCTCTCTTCGGGGGCGTCGCCGTCAGTGTTTGTGTTCACGTTTGTGTTTTTCCGTGTTAAACGCTGAACTCGCTCTCCGCTCTTTTATCCTCCGATGAAGGGAAACATTTCTCACTGCTGTCCAAAAGGTATAAAGGACTGAAAACTGTTTGTTTTTTTAAATGTTTGACAAAAGACTCAATTTCCGTGTTCGTGGAGCCGGAACGCGGAGAACGTCTCCCTGGACGGACGCCACGGATCAACAAGTCGTTTATTTTTACTTCACCGGCGTGTCACCGAGACCTCAGGTAGGAGGGGCACTAGCGGAGAGAAAGGATGCTTATATTTTTAATTAAGAGCGCATCCACATTTATTTACAACTCTACAGCAGAAACGATCGGCCAATTAATTGATAAGTTAATTGAGCGTTGATTAAAGGGTTTTACTTTGGTATTTTATTATTTTAGTCACTTTTCAGCTGCTTTAATGAGAGGACTTTATCCTTTTCTCTCTGAAATTGGATACAAAACTGAATACTCACGAGGTTTAATAGAAACAAGCTTGTTGGTCAACAGGTCTTTTATGAACATTTATTGGTTACGAGACTTTAGAAAAAAACTTTATTTATGGCTGCAACACCAAAGAACAACGCAGTTATTAGAATTTGAAACATGTGAATTAAACAATTATTTATTGATCGTAATTGTCTGTGGAGTTAGGTTTCAGGTGGAGCCGCTAAATCCAACCAAACAATGACAAAAAAAGACAATTCAGGTTTTACTGAAGTATAATGAATCTATCATTGAACCACAGAGTATGTCCTGCAGTTCAATAATACGTAAACAAACAGCAGTGATCACTGGATCCAATGAGCTGTTAAATAACATGCCATATATATGTTAATAACTCATTATTTATGTGTTATCTCTGCATCAATTGTGTACAGCCACATCGCAGAATCAGTAACTTCATTTAAATCACTTCTTAAAACCCATTTTTATAGAACAGCTTTTAAGTGATCTAGTCTTTTTATGCAGGGCTTTGGTTCCCATAATTTAGTTTGTCTGTGTTTATCTATTTTAAATGTATTTGTTATTTAATTTATTTGTTTTGAATAAAAAAATAATATATACTTTTTAAATGGTTTCTTACTATTCCACTTGTTGTTGTTTGACTCTCTGTGGAGCACTTTGTAAACATTGTTTTTAAAGGTGCTATATAAATATAAATAAAGTTATTATTATTACTGGAGCCGGAGAGAGGAGGGAACAGAGGCTCCTCCTCCTCCTCCTCCTCTTCCTCCTCCTCCTCCTCCTCCTCCTCACCGGTGCACCTACTTTGCGTCTCGAGGCTCTCGCACAGCTCCGTCTTGGCCTCCCCGTTGGGCCGCAGTCCGGCCTTGGGGTTGAACTTGTTGGACATGGTGGCGGCGGTGACCACGGCCTTCAGGCTGCGCGTGCGCTTGGGCACGTTCTGCTCCGGGTGGAAGAGCACCACGTAGACCTTGGGCATGTAGAGCAGCCCGAGGGACACGGAGGCGCTCAGGCTCACGGAGATGGTCAGCGTGGTCGTCTGGATGTACAGCTGCAAACGGAAAAACACACACACACACACACACAGATTAAGCCCCTCCTACTGGGGAGAGACCGGGACGCAGCGTCGGGAACGCACGAGGGTCAAAGGGCAACGTCATGTTTCGAGGAAGGGGGGAAAAAGCCCCCATGATTTAGATAATTGAATATATGTTTGTTCTTTGTTGTGTGTGTACTGTACACCAACAAATATCTATATCTATAAATCTAATTTTTAATTATAATGTTTTTTAGAAATAAGTTAAAAATGTTATTTAAAAAATGTAAATAATCACAAAGAAATAAGAATGACAATTCATATGATTTTCTGATTTCTGTTTTATTTATTTTTTTATCGAAGAAAACACGTTGAATACGTAGACTACTGCCTACGAATCTTATTATTGCCATTTGTATAACTATTGCCCATATAGTTTAAGCCTAAAAAAGTACATTTGTTACTTTTGAACAAAGGTTAAATGTGATTTCAAAAGTTTCAAAAAGTGCCCCCAATTTATTTTTAAATCCCTATAGGTTTCAGTCAGTGGGGGCAAAAATTGCCCCTTAAAAATATTTGGATTCACTCTCTTGTCATTGCACACAGTCCAGGTACACAGGCAATGAAATATATTCTCTGCATTCAACCCATCCTTAGTCATTAAGGAGCAGTGGGCTGCAGTGATGGGGGTTCAGTGCCTTGCTCATGGACACTTTGACTTGCAACTAACGGGGAGAGCGGGGATCGAACCCACGACTTTGGGGTTGCAGGACGACCTCCTGACCCCACTGAGCTACATTTACTGTCCTGTCCCGATCTGATGAGGTCATCCATATCTGACCACGCTGTAGTAAAAAGTACTTTCTACCGCGCCGGCGAGACGATTCTACAACTATTTACAGCTCGTGACGTTACACATCCTATAAATCAGCATCTCATCTGCTTTTTTTTTTACGGCTTCCCCGAACCGGCCGAGCTAGTTTTAATACGGTCGACGCGGACGCGCGTTCGACGGCTGGCGGCGTCCGATTGGCTGCCGGCCTCGCTTCGTGACGAGCGAGCCAATAAAAAGAAGATGAAATGTCACACATGGTCAAACGCTCTGAATCACAGGGGAAGGGCGACGCTCGGCGCCCCTCGTCTTCGTCTTCGTCCTGTTTCATTGTTTGCGGAGCAGTGAGGCGTCTTCAGGACACTGGCGGTTTCTCGTGAGAAGAATTACTTTGGAAGTCTTCTTGCACAAGTTTCAGTTTATTGACCTTTATTAAAGTCAAAGCACACGTTGATGTTCTCGACATCAGTTCTGTAAAACTACATTTTCGCTTTTTATTGTTTGCTACCTCGTCGCGGTGACGGTGTGGTCACGGCACATCGGTAAGAGCGTAATTATGAGCGAGCGGGAAAAAAAAAAGCTACGATTTCTACCAATTGATGAAAGAAATGTCAACATGTCAACAAACTGTTTTAACCGACATTAAAATAAATCAGAGTATGAACACGAATAGAGACAAACAGCATTTTGTTGGTATGTGGTCACATTTGAAATTTGTAGAACAACAAAATAACCGTATTTAGGGCAGGTTTACATGTATAATTTGGGAGAGGGACTATGAGGTCAGCATGCTCTTCACCTTCTGGACAACATTACAACCAAAGCAACGCAGAATAAGCAGATTGAGTTTCTTCTGTGGCTGATGATCAATATTTATGACGAGTTTTAGTTCAACCCTCCTGTTACCGTCACATTTACTGACATGTTTTACCCTCGGGGTCAATTTGACCCCAGCAATTAAAACCTCCAGAAAATTATTAGAATTAATATTGTTTCCCAAGTTTAAGTGTGAGGTACTTTATGTTTGTTTGTTTGTTGACTACTTAAATAAGCCTTTAAATATATATAAAAAGTTGATATTTCTTATATCTTTGACACAGTGAAAAACAGCCTGGGGTCAAATTGACCCCAAATAACGTCAACGTTAAACATTGAATGGGATTAAATTGACCCTAAAGGTAACAGGAGGGTTAAATAATCTGAAAGCTGTTTTTCCTGATAAAAGATGCAGTAAAGATGGACCCGGACACTTTCAGGGCGATACCTGCAAAAAATATCATATCAGTAGCTTAAGAAATGATGTAGTTATAATTTGATGGGGCTAAATACTGTGAAAGCTGAGGCGAATGTCTCGTGACTACCTTATTATCTAATAAGAAAGTGATAATGTATAACTGAATCTGTACATTACATTCATGTTTTAAGTATATTCCCTCTAACTGGCAGAAGTCATCATCATCTCAGGAAAAGAATATTTGTATATGAAAACACGTTTGTGTTCTACTTCACGATGCAGATGAATGTTTTGTAAACAGCACGACGTTGTGAAATAGATCATTTCGGTGTAATTGTGGTTGGTTTATCTGTCGACTTGCTTTTAGGGCCAAAAGGAAGCCGTCTCTCCAAAACCCTGACGCTCCAGCATCTGTTCTGCATCTGTTGCTTTGGTAAACAACATCATCTATCACTACTGTTTTCTAGGTTCTCACTCAGCCTCAAGCGGAAGCCGTTTTTGTTTGTTTAATACATATAAAGGCATTTAATAACCTTTTTTTTTTACTTCCTGTCTAGAAGTGGTTTATTAAATAGTACAGCAACATAAGTATATTTCCTTAAATCAGAAAAAAAACAATTCCCATGAAGGAATGAGTGCTCTTTCCTCTGACTGAACGAAGCAGAAAGCAGATTTTCAAAATGAAACTTCTGCGGAAACGTATTTCAAAATGTGATTAAACCAGCGCTGACGGAGGAGCTCCAGGATGTGATCCTAACGCGGATCAGGATCCAACCTGTAGCGGCTCCGCTGTACGGCCCTGGAGCTTCTGTAACAGTTCAGCTCCACACCTTCCTTTTGTATTAGTTGTTTTCATCTTGTCTAACTATCACGTCATTCCAGATCCTGCTTCACATCTCGTCAGTCCAACTCCCTTCACCTGCCTCTGATCACCTCGTTAGTCCCTCATTACCTTCACCTGGTCCTCACGTCCTTCTCACCTGCCTCACCTGCAGCCCATCCCCTCGTTAGTCCCTCACTATTTAGCTCCCTCACTTCTTCTTGTCCTCTGCCAGATTGTTTTGTGTTCTTCATGACCAAGCGCTCCAGCGTTGTACCTAGTGTTCATCTGTTCCAGTTTGTTTTGTTCCTGCCGGAACTTTCAGTAAAGTCTATTACTTTCCAGTTCGTCTCCTGAGTCGTGCATTTGGGTCCACCCTAAATCCCGTCGCGACAGCTTCACCTGTACAAGGTTCAAGCTTCAAGGTTTTTTATTTTCCATCTATACGCATAGTTTTGCAGGGCTCTCCGAGTCAGCAGAGATACAAAACAAACACACTATTATTATAATTATAATAATAATAATAATAATAATAGAAATATGAAAAATATATTTTTAAAAACACTGTATACAAAAAACACACTGTCCATAGTGTGGTGAAGTGTAACAGTATTAACAGTATTAAGTACAGGAATAGGTTATCAAAAATAAATAAACTTAAGAAAGGAGAGTACAGAGATACTAAGTAGGTGAACAGGTACACTGTACACATCTGGATTGAATTATTTTGGGGCAGTACCTCTTCTCTTTTAGTGCCCTCCCCCAGTACCTCCTTACTGGTTTTCCATCAGAGCAGAGGAACATTTTGCTCCCCGATGTGACCTCTACCAAGTTATGAATATATCCTTTTAAATGATTCTGTGCTGCGCCTCCTCTCAGCCGGTCACACGCTGCATGGACCGCCGAGCCGATGGAGGAACAGCTGCAGTGGTTCCCTCCCAGCTGCAGGGAGTGGGAACCAGTTTGGTTCCCCGCCGCCTCGGGGACCGACTGTCGACCCCGAGCTGCCGGCAGCGGAAACGGAGAAAAACTCATCGCCCGCCGGCCGAGAGACGTTCCTGTGGTCACTTCGTACGAACGCTCTGCTAATGAGGGAGCATGAAACACACAGTGGAGGTCACCAGGGGCTCTACTCAGGGGGCGGGGCATTCATGTGGCAGCCAATCACGTCAAGACACCGCGGAGTAACGTCTACACAGTCGCTCCCTCTCTCTGTGTTGTTGTTGTTGTTATTGTTGTTGTTGTTGTTGTTGTCTGATCTTCTCCTTGCTTTGCTGATTGTCTTCCCGATCGACCGTGGCGCCATGTAGAGAATCGTAGAAAAGCATCTAAAGGCTAATAATTGTGTACACATTTGACCTTTTTAATTGAAAATATATTTTTTTAAATACGGCAAACTTTGTATATCTAACTATACATGTTATATATATATATATATATCTTTTAGGATTGTGATATAAAGGTTGATGTTCATTGATCCTTTAATCACAAACATGTTCACACAAACGAATAACGAGAAACAATATATACTATAACTGCACTCTAATTAACGCTAATAAACAATCACAAGCCTTAAGGGACACATTGATTTGGCTTCATGGGAGAATGTCGTGTTTTCCGCCCGTTATCGTGACTGCCGGAGCACCGTGAGGTCAAAGGCCACCGCCCGTCCCAGAGGGCCGCTCCGCCGCGGGCCTCATGACCACCACCGCTCCCCGGAGGTCCGAGATGTCGCCGAGCTCCCCAGCATCACTCTTCATCGGGCATCATCGAGGCCCGGCGGGGCGCCGCTGTGAATAAAGCGCTTTGCCTTTGTACCGGAGACGGAGACGTGTAGAGGGACCGCGGGGTGATGGTGGGGGGGGGGGGGACCCTCCTGTCTGCCACCTGGTCCCGTTGAACTCGCTGCAACTCGTCTGACGAGTGCACCAACAGATGTTGTTGTCGTTGTTGTTGTTGTCCTTGTCGAGATTACAATGCCGATAGTGTGATGGAGATTTAATGAATACAAATTTAATAAATACAAATAAATACAAATAAATAAATACAAATAAATACAAATAAATACAAATAAATAAACCATCCGTCGCTCCATTCACGCTCCGTCGTGGCGAGACCTCTTTGTGCGGTCCGTGTTTCATCCGACCCCGTTGTGCTGCAGCCTCGTCCCCGCGCCATTGTCCGCCGCCTCTCCTGCCGCCTTTGAAGCCGCCGCTTTACAACCGCTCGTCCCGGTGCGCAGGTGTCCCGTCTGTTCCCGCCGCCGCCCAGCGCTCCGCCAGATGTCCCCGTCTCAACGCTAGCGAGGGCCTCCTGGGGGCGTTTGTTACATGTATCCCGGCAACAGATGACACTCGAGTGACCCGGAGGAAGCGGAGCACTGAATGTCTCTAAAAGAGGCGGGAGCGAGCTGCCCTTTACAGCAGGTGTGTTTGCTGTGACGCGTTAATTCCTTAAATTTTTTTTTTTTTTATGTAACCTCTCAGCGAATCGAAACCCGAGTGGTTAGCTAGCCACCATGATGTAGTGAATATGGAACTATCCATCGCCAGAATACACGGTGCTAAAGAAAGAACTATAGGTTTAAAGGAAAATTCAACAATATATATAATCGTATCATATTAATACATTCCCTTATATAATATCTGGAGCTGAGGGGGTGGGGGGTGGGCGTCGCCAACAGTAGGAGGGGTGTAAATTAACAATATATATATATATACAGGACTGTCTCAGAAAATTAGAATATTGTGATAAATTTCTTGCATTGATGCAGTAATCCGTGCAAAAGGATTCCCAACCAAGTACTGAGTGCATTTATGGACATTTTCAATTGTTTGATTTTGTTTTGCTGTTATAAATCTTTTTTTTTACTCGGTCTGAGGAAATATTCTAATATTTAGAGATAGGATATTTGAGTTTTCTTAAGCTGTAAGCCATAATCAGCAATATTAAAAGAATAAAAGGCTTGCAATATTTCAGTTGATTTGTAATGAATCCAGAATGCATGACATTTTTGTTTTTTTAATTGCATTACAGAAAATAAAGATCTTTATCACAATATTCTAATTTTCTGAGACAGTCCTGTATGTGTTTGTATGAGAGATGCAGGAATGTGGATATTTATATTAATATGTATGCAGGTTTGTGCTTGTCTACGCATTTTTATATCTAGAGGTTATGTAATGTATTCAGAGCCCTTTATAATGTTCAATCTTTGTTTCTTTTCAGCCTTTGCTAAAAATCTAAAAAGTTCATTTCATTTCTCATTAATGTTCACTCAGCGTCCCATCTTGACCGAAAAATACAGAAATGTAGGAATTTTTGCAAAATTTATTAAAAATGAAAAACTGAAATATCGCATGGTCATAAGTATTCAGACCCTTTGCTCTGAATACTTTCCGTACCTACTGTATGTTCTGTATTTTATTTTGTGTATGTTTTTGGTCTGAGTACCTTTGTATACGTACAATGTGTACATCTTTTCTTTTGCATGAGCATATCTCGAAAACCAATACAAGTTTGATCACAAGTAAAAGCAACCTCTCAGCGAATCAGTGAGGTTTTATTTATTTAGGAGGCGGAGCCATCAACACTGGTTGCTCTGTTGTTAGGCAGGAAAAGAAGCCTGTTACACACATCTTACATATACTCTATGTTCTCTATCCCATGATGACATCATTTGTTCTTTATCTCTTCCCAGAAAAAGCGTCATAATACTTCCATCTTTTCTTATTTAGGGATTGATGCTGTTCTTTTATCTCGGGAGTTATTAATTCCTGAAACACAAAGTGACTTCCTGCGTGGTCTGACTCCACTAAACCATATTAGACTGTGAATTCTACGTTTTTCCGACTCCACACTCAAAAAAAACCTTTTGGTTATACATTAAATATGATTATTCCTCTCTTAAATGAGGAAAGAATAAAATCTAGGACATTTCCCTGCAGCAAGATTTCCGTTTTATCTTCCATTTCATGTTTCACCTTCACAGCGCCGAGGGGCGACGGAGAAGTTTCACTAAACTAAAAAGTGAAACTATCTCCTAGACATTGTTTGTTCAGCTTTCCACAGGAAATTATTATTAATGAGCGAACAATATCATTTGCAGTGCCTTTTATATTTCATCAGGATGAGAGAAGTTTCTCAGGGTTTGTAAGAAGAACAAAAAGTAGGACCTCACATACCCTGCTATATTTATTTATTTCCACTTTTATTTCCCTATTCAAAGCCACGCCAGCTAATGGATTACCTCATCCTCCGAAAAGGCAGCTCACTCTCTGTGATTCTGTAATTCTCTTTGATCTTCAGAGAGGGGAGATGGAATGATTAAACCGAGAACTCGCTGACATTCACGGCTGCTGTTGACATGCGACTTAAGATGTGCAACAGTCACGTAAAAAAAAAAAAAAAGAAACAGCGAACTTTGAACTCAGACTTTCTCTCCGACTCTCGCTCTGAATCGAGAGCCGCGGGTTGACATTTTGGGTAACATTTTCCCTGATATTTTTTTTCCGGTAAACGCGGCGTAACAAGCGGCATCTGGTGAGCGCAGCGGGTCTCCCATTGTCGTCGACGTGTTGCTGCTGTTGCTCAGCTTTAGTCCGAGCAGCGGGAGATCCGCGGGCGCCGAGAAGAAGGCCAATATGCAGATTCACAGCAGTCTGAACTTTGCGGCACGCAGCGCGTGGAAACAAGTCATTGTGCCGCCGCTCGCACGCCGGCGTATTCGCGTCACGGCTGCAGTCGGACGCAGATTTTCTGCAATGCAGTGGTCGGCCATACAGTGGGCATTATTCTTGGGATGCTGGGGGTTATACAATGCACACAATCACCCTCTCTCTCTCTCTCTCTCTTTCTCCCTCTCTCTCTCTCTCTCTCTCTCTCAAGGCCAGTGTTTTGATGCATTGTCTTGTTTAATCCCAGGGGGGAGGAGGTAAGGATTAATATGTTGCATCTGTCAGCAGCCATGCTGGCTGGCACTGCTGATAGTGGCCATGCCAGCGTGAGGACCCCCCCCCCCCTCACCGCTGTCTCCTCTGCTGAGCCCAAAACACCTCTTTCAAGTGGATCCACACGTTTCCACGGTGATTGTTTTAGGCCTTTGGCTCCACAGACAGACAGACCGTCGCCTGCCCAATGTGAGGTCCAAACCCGGCTTACATTATTGTGTTGTTTAGTTCTCATGCGCCCCCCCTTTTGGGATCCCACTTGACCTGTATCCTCCCCAGAGCTGCACTGGGTCAGGCACATTGATTTGAGACGGGGACGCGAGTGTGAGCTCGTCTTCGTGTCGACAGAAGCAGCTTCGGGGGGCTCTAATGCACGCCGCCTCATGTGCAGCACGTGAGTCGCGGCGTTACGAGAGAACGCGCTTCTACGGACTACTCTGTGTCCCATGCGGTGTGTCGTTGGAGACGCGAGGCTCCCACATGACTTCCTGTGACTTTGCTCTCGTCATTACGCAACAGGCAGAGGGGAGGAGGAGGAGGAGGATGAGGAGAGGAGCAGGGAGGTCTGAGTGGGACCGAGGGACACATTTAAACATGGTTGATTTCAACAAATAAGTTGACATGTGTGCTTTGAATACCAGAGTATCTTTTAAGTTGTGGTATTACTACTTATAAATAAATCAGACATTCAAATGTTCAAGCAAGTGAAAGGTACAAAGGTATGAACAGCATAATGTACTGTACTAGTTAGTGTACTCAAGAGTATTTGGTATATATATATATATATATATTCACCTATAGCCCCGAACAAATGTGTATTATAAACATCATACATATAATATATATATATATATTACATTTTTATTTATTTAATTTATTTAATTTATTTTTCTATTTATGCATTAATATGCAACTAGATTATAATGTAGCCAACTTAATTATACACTGTTATTCTGTTATACTGTTGTACTGGGTGGTTAAACTCAATAGTTCTTAATCTGGGGTTCAAAACCCCCAAAAGAGGTCATCAGACCAATGTGACGGGTCAGCAGGTGCTAAATAAAAGAGAAGAGAATAAAAGCGATGTGGTTCAACTCGTTAGTGAAGACACGGACGATCTGCGGCAGCGAGTTCAGGACGACAGGAAGAAGTTATTTTTTGTTTTCAGGACTCACGAGAACAAAAGGTCCGGGGGGTACTGGTTCTATCTATAACAATGCTTCATCATGTACCCGTTGATCATGTTTTGTATGCAAAAAAAATATGCTGCAGAGTAACGAGGAAACATAGACGTCAGACAAATATAGTGGAATTAAAAGCACACAGAAATATCGTGGAGTAAATGTATAAAGTACCTTAACATTGTGCTTGTAACAGTTCAGCTCCACACCTTCCTTTTTTATTAGTTGTTTTCATCCTGTCTAACTATCACGTCATTCCAGATCCTGCTTCCCATCTCGTTAGTCCAACTCTCTTCACCTGCCTCTGATCACCTCGTTAGTCCCTCATTACCTTCACCTGGTCTTCACGCCCTTCTCACCTGCAGCCCATCCCCTCGTTAGTCCCTCACTATTTAGCTCCCTCACTTCCACTGCCAGATTGTCTTGTGTTCATCTTAAAGCCCTCCAGTGTTACCAAGTGTGTTCATCTGTTTTGTACCTGCCGGAACTTGAAATAAAGTGAATTATTGTCCAGTTCTGTCTCCTGAGTCGTGCATTTGGGTCCACCCTAATACTCCTGTTAGTGCTACAGTTCAGTACTTGAGTAGATATACTGAATTACTTCACATGTTCTTCTGCTCTATCTGCACCGGCACACTCCTGCATTCATGTTCCCGACATTGTTGAGAACAAAAGAAGCAATAATCAAAGAAACAGAGAAACGTAAAGGCGACCTAACAGGTTCGGCGTTAAAAAACCTTTGAAGATTTCTAAAAGCTCTTTTGAGTTAACGCCACGACGGGAGGGGGAGGAACCCGGAGCGACGAGCTCACCTTCTCCGTGGACTGCGAGGTGCCGAAGAAGATGGGGATGAAGGCCAGCCAGATGATGCAGGTGGTGTACATGGTGAAGCCGATGGGCTTGGCCTCGTTGAAGGTCTCCGGCACGCCTCTGGTCTTGATGGCGTACACCGTGCAGGTGACCATGAGCAGCATGCTGTAGCCCAGCAGGCAGATGAGCGACAGGTCGGAGATGTCGCACTTGAGCACCCCGCGGGCCATCACCGGGTTCGAGGTCCTCTGGTCCTCGTAGTCAATGATGGCCTTGGAGGGGTCCACGCCGAACCAGATGCACACCCCGAGCAGCTGCACCGAGGCCAGGGTGAAGGTGATGGCCAGCTGGGAGGCCGGGGAGATCAGCTTGGGCGCGCTGACGGTCATGGAGCCCTGCTCGAAGATGCGGTAGATGCGGTTGGTCTTGGTGAGCAGGGCGGCGTAACTGATGCTCATGCCCAGGCCCAGGAAGATCCTCCGCATGGAGCAGATCCCCACGTCGGGCGTGGAGATCATGAGGAAGGTGGTGGCGTAGCACAGGAAGATGCCGGTCAGCAGCACGTAGCTCAGCTCTCGGCCCGACGCCTTGACGATGGGCGTGTCGTTGTAGCGGACGAACGTGCCCACCACGAACACGGTGGCCATGATGCCGACGACGGCGAGCAGCACGGGGAACACGGCCCACGGCGAGCTCCACTCCAGCTTGACGATGGGGATGGAGACGCAGCCGGTGTGGTTGACGTTGGGCCGCAGGTCGAAGCGGCACATCTTGCAGGTGAAGGTGTCCGCCTGGTACTGGTAGCCGTCGCAGCGCTCGCAGTGCCAGCAGCACGGCATGCCCTTCACGATCTTCTTGCGCTCGCCCGCCTGACAGGGCAGGCTGCAGATGGAGGACGGGATCTGGCGGACGCCGCCGGGCCACTGCATGGTGCGGACCTGCGAAAGGAGGCGAGGAGACACGGACGGACGTTAGAGAGGAAGACGGGGAGAGCAGAACCGAACAATCAGACCCTTTAGGAATGATGTCATGTAGAGGAAGTCACCCCTCCACCTAGAGGTCGAGGAACGTCTAAACAAATTCACTCGGGCAATGACGAAGACCCCAAAACCTGAAAACCATGAAGCCCGATAGTTTTAAACATTTCGAAATGATCGTTATTTAATTTTTAAGTTGAAAGATGCTGTATTTGAATTTATTGAACATCTTGAGTAACATAGAAGTGAAATATATGGTTTGTTACGTGAGGAAATTCAAATCCAAAATCTGAATTCTCTGGACTAAAACCTCTAACTTTGTTCTGCTTCACTTTTTTCAAAGTCAAACTTTGCAGAGAGGATGTTAACATATTTTAATATGATTTGTGAGAGTTGTAAACATTTCAACTGCCTCATTCCAAACATACAATCATCCTGAAAGTGCTATTTTTCAATTCGGACCTGACATTTTTATATTTCACCTGTGTGCCATCTTCATTTACTCTTTCCCAGTAACATATAGACTGATATGTACACATCTGAACAAAAAGATTATTTATTTGTAATTAAAAAGCCCTCGTGGTTGCAGAGACGCAGCCTTTTTAGTTTGGGTATGCACTTTTTGGAGCAGAGGCCTAAAAAAAGCTTGCTAACTTGCATGTTCTCGCTCACTAATTGCAATGTCTATGTTTATCTGTTTTCCTAACACTCTCCCTCTTTCAACTTTATGACACACTTTATCACAACGCCATACATTTTTTTTATTTTTTTTTATCAACTACTGGCTGTGTGAGCGTTCGCACCTGGCCAGATGTTCCCGTCTGTATGCGCCCATGCTACTTTGGTTTTACTTATTTACTTGGGTGGAAATGGGAAAACTAGGAGTTCAATGTCTTGCAGTTGGAAGTGAACATTGTCCAAAGGTAAAAGAAAACCTATTGTTTGTTCTGAAAGGAACAGACGCTGTTCCTCTTGGGTAAATTGTTGCCCGTGTTTACATTTTTCTAAATCAATACCGCGTCCGCGTACGATCAGAAGAGAAACGGATGAATACCTTCTCGGCCTCCTTTGAGGATTTACGGGCACACTCGCACGGATAAATGAAATACGTCATTTCAAACACGTCCGCTCTCTTTGAAGTTACGTTATCGCGTTTTTTTTCAATTGTGGCTGTTCGTTCACAGCCGGTAAACGTGTCTCTAAATGTGCATTTAATTAAGAACTCAAAGAACGCTAATTAAATACGGCTTTGGAGTCAGAACTGGCACCATCCGCAGTCGGTACCCACGAGTAAACGCTGCCCCCCCCCCCCCCCCCCTCCTTTTTTTTTTTTCTTCCGCGGCACATGTTGTTGAAAGAGGTAAAGCAGGGAAAGCTCCTCAAGCTGCCGCGTGTCTTCATGTGTACTTTCCTCTGGCCGCCCAAGGCTTCCTCTTTGTTTCGTCAGAAGAAGAATTGTGTGGTTCCTTTCTGTAATTTACTGTTATAACGCCGTTACTTCATCACACAGTATTATTTTTTTTGGGTGGAAGTTAGTGATGCCGTCTGGAGAGACGATATTAAACACGTCTGTCCCGAAGCTCTCGTGGTATTTCTTTTCATCGCAGTCCGCCCTGTTAATCATTTAAAGCGCCCGCTGGATATTTACACCTTTTGAAGATGGAACTATAAGCGCCATCGAATGTTTTCGGGAGGAGTCGCTGGGCAGAGTGCAGCTGCAGAGCCGGAGAGAACAACAGGTTTTTTTTTTTTCAGCGAAGGACTTTATGAAAGCGACACAAAGGTAACAGGAAGTGGGGAAAGGCGACGCTTACGTTGAGGTTGAGTTGATCCGTCCAGTGGCCGATTATTTTGTATTCGGCGGTTTGGTTTCTGATCTGGTATTGGTAGATCTCGTATCGCCCAGGAGCATCTCCGTTTTCATTGAAGAGCACCGGGTTTCCAGCGATGCCTGAATGAGAGAACCATCATCACCATCATCACCATCATCATCATCATGATCGCCATCACGATCATCATCACAAGTTATTATCCAACGAAACTAGAATATATATACAGCGTGACAATATTACAATGCCGAAGATTGCAGTAATGTCCTTTCACAACCCAACAATTCATATTTGGCTCCTTATAACCGTCATTAAGTCTGGATTCATGTTTTGAACTCGCCGCTCATACCTGCAATCGGCAACAACAATGTTTCTCTTTGGAAAGCGTTCTTTCTCGCATTGGAGAAACAATCATCCACTCAGAGCGTCGTAGGTGGGCAACATATTCTTAATTAACCATAAAAGTTACCTAACCACCAAGTTACCGCTAAGAAAATAGCTCATAAAATAATTTAACGCTCCTTCTAATCGCTGATGAATTAAAACGAAGTCAGCGTGGCGGATAAATTGATTGCCGCCAATTTGGATGAAGCAAAACAAGACCCCCCTCTTCACAAACAGAAATCAAAGAAGACAATTAAGTCTGATTAGCGAATGAAATCATACCCTCACCTCCAATCGAGTGTTTATGTTTCCTTATGTTAAGAATACTGCGGTTACATTTTTTACAAAAATTGTAGAAAGAAAGTAATTTCAACCGTGGCATTCAGGATAATCAGAGCTTTTAATCCTCTTGTTATGTAGCGGGTCAAATTGAAAATCTAGGAAAAATACTTCTAAATACTTTTTCTGTATAAAACTTCCTCTGCTTATCTTATTTAGTGTAAAGAACGTAAAACAGCACAGGTGTCTCATCTCTATTGATCTACATCACCCCATGAAAAAAAAATTACAAAATGCAAATAAAATTTCGAAGAAAATACATGTTGTGGTAGACTAATGCAATTTAGATTTTTTTTTATGTAGCTAAAAAATTGTTTGAACATGTATTTTTCATTAAAACGAGTGAGTGCTCCTTATTGAACTCTGATCTATAGAGGGGTAAATAACTAAATGCCACTAAAAACTAATTTAATTGTTAGTAATATTATTGGTGATGATGTACAAACTATATTTTTTTTGATTTTTTGGTTTCTGATCACTTTTGGATGATTCAACATTAACCGGGTCAAATTGACCCGTGAACATCACGGCTGTATGTAAGAAACAAACATAACAGGAGGTTTAAATCAACAATTCAACGAGCACACGATCCGTTTGATCACGGTAGAACGTTGAAAGGTTCTCCGTAGGGGGACAGGAAGGGAACTTCGTGGTATAATTGCTTTTCACATCAACTTGCACGGGGAGAAAAAAAACAACCTCTCTCCCCTCAAATGAAAGCTGTTGTACCACTAAATAAGAACAACACCTCCAACGTGGCCAATTGCTGCTGATGGATTTCTGCCGACGAGCCTCTTTCGGTTGTTGTTCATGCTTTCGTTTTTTTCCGAGGTAGAAGGATGCGGCGCCCTAATGCACGTCTCGATGAGTCAGCTGGATTTCACTCAGACGCCCACAGTTAATGATCAGGGGAGGACGACGCGGCCTTTAGAACGCGTGGAGGCAATATGCCTACCTACCAATATCAAGCACATCAACACTATTTGCAAGTTTGTGTATTTTCCATCAAAGTTTTTCCCGGCAAGTGGAGCCTGAATGCACCACGGTGGCTAGATTATGATTAGACGGTATTTAATAGCTGCATAGGTCTTTTCTTCAACTCCAGACCCTTCAGACCGACAGCTCTCCTTCCTCACTGAGCCGTCAGCTGGCTGAATATGCACCAGTTTCCATTGAACACACACACACACACACTCTCACGCACACACACACACCATGACATTTAGCTGACACTTTTATCCAAAGTGACTTACCATCCTGTTTCATTCATACACCGTAGACTCAGCTACAGGGAGCAACTCAGGGTTCAGTGTGTTGCTCAAAGACACCACATGAACTAGGGAGGGGATTGAACCTCCAACCCTCTGATTGAAAGATGGACCTGCTACCCACTGACACACAGTCGCACACTGACCCACGCACACAAACACACACAGACACACATACACAGAAACACAGACACCCCCACAGACTCAGAATTAAGCTCTGACTCCAGAGACGATCGAGTGGCGGAAAGAAGTATTAAAGATCCTTTATTCAAGTCCAAATACCAATGCCACACTATGGAAGTCATGCATTCAAAATATATATATTTTGTTATTCTTTCCGTCATTCAAACATCCTTTGTGATGAAGTTGTTTTTCAGTTTTTCTGTGGGCATGTGCGTTATTCTGCGACGACTTCGAGGAGGAGGAGGAGGAGGAGGAGGAGGAGGAGGAGGAGGAGGAGGAGGAGGAGGAGGAGGAACACAAAACAGGGAAATACAAAAAAAAAATGATGAACTCTCAAACTGAGAGATAAAGAGCTGCTTCTTATACAAGTGAGTCTTTTCAAAATAAAGGCATGCTTCTTATACAAGTGAGTCTTTTCAAAATAAAGGCATGCTTCTTATGCAAGTGAGTCTTTTTGAAATAAAGGCCTGCTTCTTGTACAAGTGAGTCTTTTCAAAATAAAGGCCTGCTTCTTACACATGTGAGTCTTTTCAAAATAAAGGGATGCTTCTTACACAAGTGAGTCTTTTCAAAATAAAGGCCTGCTTCTTATACAAGTGAGTCCTTTCAAAATAAAGGTCTGCTTCTTATACAGGTGAGTCTTTTCAAAATAAAGGCCTGCTTCTTACACATGTGAGTCTTTTTGCAATAAAGGGATGCTTCTTACACAAGTGAGTCTTTTCAAAATAAAGTCCTGCTTCTTGTACTTGTGAGTCTTTTCAAAATAAAGGCCTGGTTCTCGCTTCTGTGGAGCACTATTTAAGAAGTTACAGGGATTATCTGTATTCCTAGTGTGAGCAACAGGTTTGGGGATACCACACGTAGATGAAGGAGCTTTCTATCTATTGCTGTCCGTTCCTCTCACGGCGAGATGCTGAGAGACACATGTCGTGCCAGGAAAAGAAAAGACAGAGAGAGAGAGAGAGGGGCAGGTGTGTGCAGTGGTGGGAAACCCTCAGATCTCCACTTTACTACGCACTCAGAACAGCCGTGAGAGCGCCAGAGCAAACACACTTTCTCTCTCCTCCCGACGTGGCGGCGAGAGACATGAAAAACTCCCAAGAAGCTCGGTCCAATCGAGGCTCATTGAAGTCTGAGCATGGGAAGACGAGGGGGGAGCCAGGGAGGAGGAGGAGGCTCTGAAGGCAAGCGCAGCACGGAGACGGGAGGCGTTTGATTCCTCGGCTGACGGATGAGCAAATGAGCTCTTGAGAAGTGGAGGATGGAGAATTAAGCTCCGACTCCAGAGACGATCGAGTGGCGGAAAGAAGTATTAAAGATCCTTTATTCAAGTCCGAATACTAATGCCACACTATGGAAGTCATGCATTTAAAATGTTACTACAGGAAAAGTGTTATCAGCAGAAAATAAGTAAATTAAAATAACTCATGATGCAGTAAAATGGTCAGTTTAACTATTATACACGTTGTTTTTACTGCTGTGGATGTTTAAGGTTGAACACATTTTAACTCGTTTATCTACTTAATATTGCACAGGTGTACCCAACCTGTGCAATATTAATACACAGTGGAAAATAAATATTTATTCTGCCTGTGTATATATATATGCTACTGTAGATTCATACTGTTTTTCTATGTTTTCATCACGTTTAAAATAAAACATTTTAGCACTTTATTCTGTAAATGTCCCAACATCGAGATTAATAAAGTAAAGTATTATCTTATATTTTCATACTGTTTTTTTATGTTTTCATCACATGTTTAAAATAAAACATTTTAGCACTTTATCCTGTAAATGTCCCCATATTGGGATTAATAAAGTAAAGTATTATCTTATATTTTCATACTTTTTTTTATGTGTTCATCACATGTTTAAAATAAAAAAAATTGCACTTTTTCCTTTAAATGTCCCCACAATTAATAAAGTAAAGTATTATCTTATATTTTTACGTTAAGTCACAGCAATGACTGCGTTTTTGTCGTGGCGATGTCATAAAAGAGCCAGACGTCTCTGTTTTCAGATTGTTGCCGATGCGTTTTACCGGTAATCAAAGAAGGTTTTAAACAAATTTCCATATTTTAGGAAGTTTGACTATAAACTCCATAAAGAAAATACATAAAATCCCACTGAAAATCAACAAACGCGCTGATACACGGTGTTCTTACTGGGTGTGAAGAAGTGTAATCCCAAAAGATTTGAAATAAAAGCAAAAGAGGAAAAATGACAATCTTTGTCTCGCAGGTGGAAGTGGAGTAGAGTGAAGTACCTGGAAGTTGTACTGTATAGCATTTGAGTAAAAGTACTTCACATAAAGGCTCCCGGACTACCGAGAATATCCCGGCGGAGCGAATGCTTCCGTCAGATTACTTTCCCTCTTTTCCAAAAGGTTATCTGTCATGAGCCGGCTTACCGGGTCCCCTGCTGAGATATCACGGATAAATGGATCGGCGAGCGTGCCAGGTGTGTGGCCGCTGTGAGCGCCTTTGTTTTGAATAGAAAGCTCTGTGACATTTGACCTTTTGCAACAGAGTTTCATATGCATGTCATCTAACTGGACTCTCGAGTGCTGTGCCGCTCCGCCGGAGGAAGACACGGGGGTTATTTTTAGTAGACGTTTCCACTCCGACGGCCGGCAACGGACAGGAAAGCGTAACAATGGGCGCTCGCTGGCTCCGCCTCCAGAATGATTCATCACAGTAACATCAAAGGCGAAGACTGGCCCCGCGTGTTTACTGCATAACGGACTAACACCAACCACAACACACACAGAAATATGATCCTTCAAAAAGATAATTCACAATCCAGCATCAGCCGTTGAGTTGTTGTAAGTAAAACTTTGATATATTGAAGCCTGCTGATTGTGTGTGTGAGATTGCTGTGATGATGTCATCCCAAAGGTCACATTGAAGTCAGATAGTCGTTTCCATTCTTGGATCAAATGTACCCGGTGCTCCCGTGTACCGTTTCTTATTTTTAATATCGAATCTACCTCTAGTTCATCTTTTTTGGGCAAATCTTGTCTTGTTTCCGTCGTCCAAAACTGAAGGAATCAAACCGTGTTAAAGGGAGCGATTAAAGATGGTTGCAATTGAAACTAAAAACTGAATTTGTGCCAGTCTGAGTTATATAAAAATTAAATGATATAAAGATGAAATAAAATATTTCACACTGAGCCGGCCAATTAAAATAATCTTGACCGTTAGGTGAAGCTCATCTAGACGGAGACCATCAGGCGGCGAGCGAAGGACCAGCGGCCGCCACACGGACTGATACATCGGGCGGCGTCCTGCCGCACGCTAACGGGTCACTAGCAGCTCAGCTGGAGGTTAAGGATGTCCGAAGGGTTGTTGTTGTTGTTGTTGTTGTTGTTGTTGTTGTTGTTGTTGTTGTAGAGTATTGACTTGTTCTACCTGATTTACTCCATGGCTTCACTTTGATGTGAACAAGTATTGAGTATCAAGTGGAAGCAACAAAGACAACTTCCACCATTCCCATATACTGTGTATACTGTGTGTACTGTATGTTCTGTGTATTATGTGTATTCTGTGTATATTCTGTGTGTACTGTGAGTACTGTGTATTTTGAGTATTCTGTGGGTACTGTGTATACTGTGTATTCTGAGTATTCTGTGGGTACTGTGTATACTGTGTATTCTGAGTATTCTGTGGGTACTGTGTATACTGTGTATTCTGTGTATTCTTTGGGTACGGTGTATTCTATGTGTATTCTGTGTGTACTATGTGTTGTGTGTATTCTTTCTGTGTGTACTGTGTGTTATGTGTGTATTCTGTGTATACTGTGTATTCTGTGTATACTGTGTATTCTGTGTATACTGTGTATTCTGTGTGTACTACGTGTTGTGTGCATTCTCTCTGCACACACACACTGGTCCTGTGTGACGCGATGGCTTTTCAAATCGTCCATTCAATAATTTTAACGAAATACTTTCTTTTTACTCCTCAGATATGAATTAAACATTGAATTGACATTTCACTAATACAACAAGTAGGTATTAGAATGACAGATGAGCTGAAGAGCAGCAGTTCAGATGAATAATTAATCTGGACAAACACGGCATACTCCAGCCTCTGAGGGGGGGGGGGGGCTCCTGAACCGCTTCAGTGTCTCATGAAACTCAGGACAGCTGCTCTTTTCGTCAGAGCCGTTCATTATTAATACGTCAGTCGCGATGTGAACTTGACTGATGGCGCTTTAACCTCCGGCTACATGGAGGGAACGGAAACTGGGTCAAACGGCAGAATGAAGCAAAGAGGCGCCGATTTGTGATGAGTGAGACGTTGACGTCGTCTCCATGGCGATTGCGTCAGAGACCGTGCGGGAGAAATAAAAAAAAAAGTATGTGTTTGGGATTATCTTTTACGGGTATTTGCATTTATTGTTGTTGTGTATTTTTTAATACAATACAATGTTATTCTATATAATATACAAAATAGAAAGACTGAAAGGGCAGAGGTAGAAGCAAAATGTTTATATATACCTATCCCAAATTATTATTATCAAATAAATCAGGAAATTAATATAAAATAAAGAAAAAACACTATACATAATATGATTTGCGATTTTAGAGGGAATGATTATTTCCTTTGCATCCTTCTCATTTTCAATGAAACACGCGTGATTGTGGCGTGATTTCTTTTACTTTATTCTGGAAATGTCCCCACATCGGAATTACTAATGATCCTTAATTCAAGTCAAAATACTGATTCCACACTATAAAAGTCCTGCATTCAAAATATTACTAAAGGAAAAGTATTATCAGTAGACCATAGTTTAATTTAAATAACTCATGATGCATGATGTGGTGTACCCCCCACCGGTGCAATATTAATACACAGTGGAATATATATATATAATGTTACTGTAGATTCATAAGTTTTTTTTATGTTTTCATCACTTATCAGATTAATAAAGTAAAGTATTATCGTATGTTAAGTCAAACCACAACAATGATGCGTTTTACAGGTAATCAAAGAGGGTTTTCAACGAATTCCCTTATGTTAGGAAGTGTGACCATAAACTCCATAAAGGAAAACTTCAGAAAAAAATTAATATATAAATCACATAAAAAATAAACAAATGCGCTGATACACGGTTTTCTTACTGGCTGTGAAGAAGTGTAATCTCAAAAGGTTAGAAATAAATGTAATTGAGGAAAAATGTCAATATTTGTATTATATATGGAAAATGGAGGAAAGTGATTTTTTTCCTACGTCTGAAGAATATGAAGTGAGGGCAGCCACATGAGAATTAAAATGGTATTTAGAACTGAAACGGAGAACGTTAGCGTGCTCCCTGAGCGCGTTAGCTGCAGACTCTGCAGCATCGACTGACCGGCAAAGTTCAGCCGGCGGATGTTCCTCAGCAGGTGCGTGCCGTTGATGGGGTCCATCTTGGCGCAGAGGCCCACCTTCCCCGGGCAGAGCTCCTGGTGCATGTGGTGCAGGGCGTGCGCCATGGCGTAGACGGCGTCGATAACAAACTGCACCTTCCCTTCCTGCTCATAGTTGGAGTCCTTCCCTATCCGCTCCTGATCTGCAAAAGGCGAAGGAAAGGAGGAACGTTATTATGACACCTGGGTGCTACATCCTGTGTGCGCTCACTCGATTAGCTCGCCGCTAACCGGCTCAAGTGGGAGGGTTGAGTTTCACATCTGTATCCATGTAGTTTAACAATCTCGGGGGGGGGGGGGGGGATTTTAAATACTGCATTCATTATCCTATCAGCCACATCACGCAATCAAGAAAAAAAAAGGAAAATAGCGCGTTCGCTTAAGGACTCGAGTGGTTTCAATGAACGCGAGCAGCTTAAAGAGTTATCTGTGTCTCTGACCCTCGTGTGAAGGAGGCTGGTGATGAACGGCGTATTTAGGGGCTCGTACCAGACGACTAATATCCATAACGGCAGCGAAACATTTCTTTTCTTCTTTTGAAGTGATCCATCTTGAAACTCAATTATAGAATAACTTGAAGACGTGTAAAATTGTGTAAAAATCGTCTTTTTTTTGACACTTCGAAGCCGAAGCCACACGCACACACACACACACACACACACACACACACACACACACACACACACTTTGGACCAGACAGGGTTCTTACACATTTTGACCAATGGATTTCCATGACTTTTCCATGACTTTTCTATGACTTTTCACCAAATTTCCATGACCAAATCTCGGTATAAACATCAACATTTTAGAAAATGCTGCGTATTAAGAGCGTGTGCCGGCTTATATTTCGAGCGTCTTTCTTTAAAAAATATATTAATTATTTCAAACACAGCATAAATAACAAATTTCCATGACTTTTCCAAAACTTTTATGATTTAAGTTTTTTTCCATGACTTTTTCAGGCCTGGAAATGACCATTTTGAAATTCCATGACTTTTCCAGGTTTTCCATGACCGTAAGAACCCTGCCGGACCATTCCGCGAGCCTCTTGAATGGAGGAGGGTGCAGCTCACAGTGGAGAGGAAGATGCATTGCTCCTCGGTGGGTCTTATTCCTTCTCCACTGAATGGATCTTGCCTCTGGCAATTAGCTAGGAGGTAAATATCTGGACCGCTGCAGAGGAACAAATCAATTCCAATTTCTAGAGTGCAAGGTTTTCTCCTCTGGGAAATCTCATCGGTTAAAAAAACCCAAAGTCTTCCTCGCCTCTCCGTGATTCGGTACACATTAGGACTCGGACCCACGTATCTATTCCATTAGCCATTACTCGCGGCGTACGCCTCGCGCAAATTTGCCATTAGCAAACTGTAAAAAATAATAAAATAAAAGCGGATATGTGTTCCGTTGTGATCGAATCCTGACCTGCTGGGCTGAGTGTCCGAATTAAGTCAGAGAGGAATCAGAGAGCCCGGAAACGGAGGCGTCCATCCACCGGACATGGATAATCCCCTCATAGGCTCTATGTAATAACTTGTTTATTAATCCTGGCCCCCTGGGTGCTCTATACGTGTTTTTGATTGTTAATGGTGGAGTGTGTGTGTGTGTGTGTGTGTGTGTGTGTGGGGGGGGGTTACACCATGCCAATCCCAACTTCCCCTTTCTCCTCTCCAGCTCTGCTCAATGCGCACAAGAGATTATAACAAGCAGGTGTTTTCAGTTGAGATTAAAAGTAGACTAATTACCAGGGATGAGCTAATGATGGAGCCGCACATATTTATATACATGCCAAATGGATTTATTAATTAGGCTTTGCAAGTTAATAAGCACACAGCAGGGGGGGGGGGGGTGCCGTTGTCATTTCTAAAATAAATGCTCTGATTGTCGGCGCGGAATTACCTGATGGTGTTTGGAGCGGTATTCTATCAAATCCTGCACATCAATATGAAATAACTCCTAATGTGGCGAACACGATATCAACAGCTATTAGTAATACCGTGACATGCGGTGCAGATGTGTGAGGTGCCCACAGGATTAATACAACTGTGTTAAAACAAATTAGAATTTGGGTTTAACGTCATAAATCAGCGTCTCAAACCAGAGAGCTTTTATGAATTGACGCTGTATGAAATGCAAAGACTGTTATTTGGCATCTAGGAAGTTAAGTATCTTTACCAAGTAAAACTAAATATTATTATTAAATATTACTATTTTAAAATGATATATTTTAATTTGTTGGGATATGGTGAAATTTAAAATTAATTAATTAATTAAATATTGATGATAATTGATGGTAGGAACAATATAATAAATATTTGGATTTTTTAAATTTCTTACAATAATTAAGTTTCTTAATTTGGAATTTATTAAACAACATTTCCATAATGATGATATCTGGGCTCCGGGTATCGGACGATTCCGAGTACAGCTCTAATGCCAGTGTTAAATTAATAAGCTGTAGGTCTGGGATCTCCCGTATGGCAACATCAGGTTTAATATAACAAATAAATGCATATACATATACTTTAAATATAGTGAATTGTTATTTATTTAAATAATGGTGTCCGATACTAAATCACTCCATATTTATTAACTGATCCAGTCGTTTGAGTTCATACTGGAACAATATCCAACATCAGTTCTGCTGCTGCTCTCATTACTCATGACTTCTTTGTCCACAATGTTTTGTTGATAATTTTCCTTCGTTTGCAAAAGCAAATATATATTTTCTACCATGAAAGGTTTCAGTTACAAAAGCACTTTACGTCGCAGAGTTAAAACAATAACAGCACACAGCAATTTGCCTTTGATGTTGGGACGTCTAAAAACCCCAAATGTACATTTGATGCAATCATCTATCTACGAGGTACGTATTGGACGACCTCAAAAGTATCAAGTCACAGCAATATACACTAACACCATTAAATAAAACCTTCATATGTATATGAATGATTGTTATTGAATAAAACATAATAAAACAATGTAACAGCAGGACAACTACTGTAAATACATGTTTAACCTTGTTCCTGCTTGTTTATTAATTACCATATAATAAAGAAATAAGTGTTTCATTTAATTGGTTGAGTGTTTACGTGGAAATTGTGACATTTCCCTTTAACCTTTAACAAATGATTAACTGTGCGTGTATGTTAACAGCATGACTCAGTGTGCTGACCCAAGTAAAGTTGATGTCAAAAGATGAATCCGTCTTCCCGCCTGCGGGGAGGTTTTACGGCTGAGGGTTTCCTATAGCGACGCATTGCTAAACACTTTGAGACAAATCCGTCATTCTTTATGCGACAGCTGTCGTCTTCAGGTGCGAGCAATCTTCCAAAAAGCCACTTCAATCTGAACGAGTGCCAGCAGCCCCCAACTCGGCAGGAGTCTCCCTCTGTTAGCCGTCTTTTCGTTTTACCACGATCTCCACAAGTCTCGCTTCAGACCAGAGGGGTTTTGATACCCCCCCACCCCCGATTATCACATGAGCTTTTTGAAATGCATGAATTATGGTTGGAGGTCACGGCTCAGTAATCAAGGGCCACTGGGCATCGATTGTCACTGTTTGGCCTACATGCTTATGCCATTGGGACCACATGAGAGCCTGAGAATGGCAGAGAGCGGGGACACTGGCCACCCACGCTCACTTTGTATTGCCTCTCCTCTATAAGTCCCCCCCCCCTCTCTGTTTCCTTCCCTCACTCGCACTTGTTGGCATCTCGCGGCTCTTTCACAGGCGGTGGGGGGCGTTTTTTTTTTTGTTGCTTTCAGAGAAACCCTTTAAGATGAAGCGGAGTGTGGGCGTCTTCCACTCCGGAGGTGTCACACCAGACCTCCTGTGACAGCGCGTGGGGGCTCAGACCTTTGACCGTTTTGTTCATCTTGCGATTGGCCACAGGCCATCCGCTCCGCTCCTGCCAACACATTTGGGCTGCCTCCTAAATTAATCTGACGCCGTGCCGCGCTCGTTTGGTTCATCTCACAATTTGACTTTATAGCTTCCCATATCTGAATTGACAGCTAAAGCTGATATTTACTTTTGAAGGTTGGGGTTTACACTTATTTTCCTTATTGAATAATCTTGAAAAGATGTTTTCAATTTAAAGATGTTTACTTAAACTGTACAGTATCAAAAACAGTGAAAGATGTCAATCACAATGTTCTAGAACCAAAGATAATGTCTTCAAGTAACTTGTTTTCCAATAAATAAGCAGAAGATGCCAATGTTTGGCTCTTTTTCTTCATGAATCACAAACTTTGTTCTCAAAGCTGTCGATCAAGCAATGGAAAAAATCGATTGGACTCATACTAAAGGGTAAAAATATCCAAATTCAGTTATAATGAGTGTATTTTACATTTAATATGTTACAAATTACAAACATTTGTGTATTTATTTAAAAAGCCTAGAACAAAAGCGTTGTCTTTCTGACTCGCTGACCATGTGACGTCCACCTGGTGTTCACATAATGCCTCCAGGAAAAAGTCTCCATATTGTCCTCAAACACCTCCAATGTATTCTATGTTGCATTTATTTTCATTATACAAAAAAAAAAAGAAAAGGAGAAGAAGACCCATCTCTAACCCAATGCATGCTGGGAAAGCCTCCAGCTTCCTGCAACCATGAACCGATTAAGCGGTTTAAAAAATAGATGCTCGGATGAAGAGGCAGAGCACACGCCTGGCTTATCTTCATTGCCGTGCTTCCTGCTGTGCCCACGTCGTTAATATGCAGGAGGAATAAGGAGCCGGTGAGACGGGCCTCGTACCTCACAGCTCCTTTCCACACTAATTTGTACATCTCCTTCGTTCCCGTACAAAAAAAACACGTCTCCCAAGTCCTCGATACCCTCCTTATCCTTTGAAGCCTCTCAGGACGCCGCGAACGCCCTCCGTGTGGTTTCTCTCTCCGTCGTCGACGGCAACCCCTCCTCCTCCGAGCGAGTGTTCACCATGCTCCGAGTCACGGAGGTGACCCCTGCACCGAGGGGTTCGCGAGGAGTGAATTATGGAGAGAGTACGGGAACATTAAGAGTACACAAATGAGGCAAAAGTGTGTATTCTCATTGAAGGATCATTTGCGTGTGCATTAACGGCGTCTGGGTATTTGATGTCTTACAGCACTTGTGATCACTTCAGTCAATTATTTGGTTGAGTGCTCAAGAGTTAGTGCGTCTCATAATCCGTTTATTCAACATTGCGGTGAGAAATGTTATGTTTCCCCCTTTTGCGGTTTTCATTTGTCTTGTTTACACAACTGCAGATATATACAATCCAACTCTGGTGAACAGACTCAACTTCTCAAGCAGCCCATCGGTATTATAAGGGAAAGGTCTGGTGGTACGTTATTATTCTCTCCCCTGTTATTAAAGACACTATTCTATTTTAGCTCTTTTGTATTCTCTTGGCTTATCAATAATGTTTTTAATGGTATCTGAATGTCCTTTTATTCCGTGTTTCTCGGTGCTTTCAATGTCTAATGTTCTGCTTATTACTGAAATGTGGACTATAAATAAACTTTGTTTTTGTCTTTTCAAGGCAAGACTAAGCAATGTACTGCCTTTGTGTGAATATATATTCTATATAAATATATATAAATACATATACATATATATTGAATATAAAACCATATTCATATATAACAATATAAAAATATATACATATATATATATATGGATACATATAAATATATTATATATATGTATATATATACTTTTATTACATATAGAATGTATGTGTGTGTATATATATTTATTTTTTTATCTGTGCCATAGAACTCCATTGTTGTATGATGAATTTCATAGAGTTGTGGACTAGGAGTTTATTTATGACCCCAAAAAAGAAGTAATATAAATCCTTTTCGTGGCTCCAGACTGAGCTGAGCAAAGTGTGTCTAATAGCCTCGAGCGTCCGTTTGGGGCTGAACACAGATGATGTGCAGATGTGGCGTTCCTGCAGAACGAAGCGGCTCGTGTCTCTATCTCAGTCGTTTGAGGCGAGGGGCTCGAGGCGACTTCGGTGAATACCCCACTGAACCGTGGCGTTGTTATCTCTGTCATGTCATGAGATTTGTTGACAGTATAGGAAGAATAGATCATATTCTCAGACGTAGTCCTTTAAAACCTGGTGGGGTATCCAACTTTCTTTTACCCCACTGTTCTCAAATAAACTAATAGAGATACTTGTAACTATCCCAGTAAGCCCTCTGGATTCGGACTCCGGGGACAGATGCGTGAAACTCTTCAAAAAGAAATTCCAGACCAAAAACAGAAACACACCGTCTTCAGGCCACATCTGACCCCCCGTGGATACACCACCGTTCCACGTGCTCCGAGGATGTAAACAAGCGCGTTGAGGTTACCCAGAGCGCCGCTCAGACGGCACGCTCCCAAGCCGTCCCCGGAGCCCCCCGGGGAGCTCGTCCGTGTTCTCGCCGCCGCCCGCCCCTCCCCCGCTGGCAGCGAGCCGGGGGTCGCTGGTTCCAATCTCCAGACAAACCCATCTATCGGTATTAGCTAATCCGCCTGAGCGTTTCCCTGCGGCACACGTGACCCGGCGCGTTCTCCCCGAGCGGCGGGGATGTGGAGACGTCGCCGGCGGCTGCTTTTTGAAGGCCGGCTCCTGAGTAAAAGTTGTTTCTTTCCCTCTAGTGCATTTTAGCGAGTGTGTGTACGGTTTTCCGCAGGACCGTTTGTAGCCAAGATCTTGCTTTGTTGAATCATGAGTCTGTAAATAAATAGGAAAGCAACAAGACGCTCCTGAGTTTTGAGGCTCGACACAAAACTTCTCAACTCTAAACAGACTTTATTACAAATTTACTGCAAATATATAAACAGATATCAACCTATTCATTTAAACTGTGTGTGCGTATATATATATATATATATATATATATATATATATATATATATATATATATATGTGTGTATATATATTGTATATATATATATATATATATATATATATATATTTATATACATACACATATATATTTATATATATATATATATATATATATATATATATATATATCTACAGTTATATACATATATATATATACACATATATGTTTATATACATACACATATATACATATATATCTACAGTTATATACATATATATATGTATATTTATATGTATATTTATATACACACATATATGTTTATATCATATATTTATATTTATAGAGAGAACATATATATATATATATACACAAATACACCTATTCATTTAAACTGTGTATGTGTTTTGTTTATTTATTTATTTATCTATATATATCATATATTATGAGTGTGAATAAGGTGGGTAAATGGTAGTCGTCTCCTTCTTGGTATATTTCATCTGACGATATTGAGATAAGTTTTAGAGTCAAACAATCAGGTGGAAATGTGTGATGAGATGGATATTCCGTGAATTAACTCCCAGACAAACCAAGGTTTCCATCACATACATACAAATAGGCTGGAAATTCAATATCACCATAAAGCAGTCCTGCGCACTGATTGGTCTGTTGCCATCGCACATTAAATGGAGAGTTCACCATTAACGGGGAACACATTACTGTCAGCTTGTGGCATCTCCATCTCATCACCCCACAATAACGACCAGCCACTACCGGGGCATACAGTATTGTACGGTAATGGAACTGGTGATGGAAATGTCCTCTTATGTTCCTTCGTAGACACTATTAGTTTTATTTTTAGTTCGGACATCAGCCGCACGCCTCCGATGTATGATCAAGTGTGATTCATCAACATGGGGAACACGGGGTGCGTCTATCTGCATCATTTCTCATTTCACGAATAATTAAGAACAATATGGGAGAAAATGTAAGAGAATGCTGCTGCATGAGGCTCATAGTACTCTGCTAGTTGATTAGTTTATCCAGCTAGAGAGAGAACACCTGGCGTGTGATACTTAACCCTCCTGTTACCTTTGGGGTCAATTTGACCCCATTACATTTTTAACCACTCTAAAACAATTATTGAAATATATCAACATTTTACAAACATTGGTTTTGGTTGTATATTTTTGTTTTATTTAAAGGGCTATTTAGGTCGTTAACAAACAAACATAAAGTACCTGACACTTAAACTTGGGAAACAATTTAAATTCTAATAATTTTCTGGAGGTTTAAAGGGTAAAAGTTGAGAGTGAATCTGAAAGTAATAGGAGGGTTAATAACGAGAGGTCGGTTGATGGACTTATTACAGACTTACACACTGGGAGACCGACTGAACATGGAAGTCAAAGTAATAACTAATCAATAAATAAATCTAGATCATTGACGTCAGACTCATTGTGTTATGAGCTAATCACTCCAGAACAGTGATTTCAGTGAAACGTTGTTATGTGTGGCGTGTAAAATGATGATGACTCGTTTTTTTGTGACGAACAAATACAAATGAAAACTTAGTGGTTTTAATGCTTCTAGTTAGTGGATGCACATGTCGCAATAGAACTTTCATGTGTTATTAATTTTATTAGAAGACTAATGGAGGGGTCGAAAACCCTTGAAAACCCTTCTTATGCGAGCGCAGCTGAAAACAGTTATGCTGGTGAGAAAAGCTCTAAAACTGGCCTTCCTTTGAGCCACAAGTTTGAAGAACAACATTCATATTTAGAATAAAAAGCATTCTTTATAACCTTGTCAATATATTTTCTATTAATTTTGCAATTAATTTGATAAATACAAGTGTGTTTTAATGGAAAACACAAGATTGTCTTGTTGACCCCAAACTTTTGAAAGGTAGTGAAAATGGACCTTGTTGAGTATTATCTAATGTCCAAGTTCTTTAATTTATTGTTCACGTTGTGCTTTTACTTTCGATTAATCTAAGAAAATCCAAATTCTAAAATCTAAAAGACAATTGTTGTTCTACAGTTCTGTCGTTCACATACTGAAAAACCCGAAACCGTTGTGATCCCACATCAGTGGCTTTGTAATTTCAGCTTAACCGTTAACCACATTTTCTTTAAATGATCTTAAATGTGATCAAAGCAGAGCTCCAGCAGAGAGGAATAAATACCACTAGTGCTCATCATAGATGTAATTTCTCTCGTTGCGATGTACGGTAACATTGTTGAGCTAGCAGGGTGAATTATCATAGTATTTACTTTTATCATTGGCAAATGTAAAAAGTGAAAACCGAACACAGTACGCGGCGTGTTCTTTCGAGGGTCCCTCTGTGAAGATGATGCGTTCACGGGCCACCGAACCAGCCGCTCGCATTAGCCGCCCTGCAGGCGCCGAGCGGCTCGTCCCACTGCACCGCCAGCCGTGTTGCAGAAGCAGGATGTCGTTAACGATGAATACGCTCGACCACTTGTTTGACTAAGAAGATGTACGCTTAGGTCGGCACAGATGCAAAAAATAGAAAATAATATGTATAAATATGCCACTTGTGTAAGAAGCATTGTTTCTCACATCATGTTCGTCACACATATTACATTCTAGTTTTACACTGCAGTCATTGTCACCATTATTATATTTATGTATATGTATATATATATATATATATATATATATATATATATATATATAGTTTTTTTGTGTTTTTTTTATTTTATATTTCACTTTGTGCACAGTCACTGTTTCTGTTTCTTATAATTATATTTTATTCTTGTGTGTTTAGTTTATTGGTGCTATTGTAACAACAAATTTCCCCTTGGGATTAATAAAGTATATATCTATCTATCTATCTATCTAGTATCTATCTATCTATCTAGTATCTATCTATCTATCTATCTATCTAGTCATAATTGTGAAGCACCTTTTATATTGAGCGTTATTAGTGTAGGACACTGTTGTTACAACTGAGTTTTAATTCGGACCTGGGCTAATTAAGCCCCGGGACTATATTATCTTTTAAATATATGTCGTATTACTTAATTGGTGAATAAATGTGAATAAAATGTGCAGTGTTTTTCGCTGAAGACGGAGTGTGCTCTGCACAGCTGTACCGCGTATGGCACTGAGCCTGCAGCTTTAACCACGCAGCCCAGCTGAGCCGTACACTTGTTATGGCCGTGTGGGTAAACACTCGACTCAGCAGAAACTCGGAGCAGCGCTCAGAGGAGCTGCGAGATTAACTGTGAGCTTGAATATAGAATCTAGAACCGCCCCAAATCCACAGCCAAATGCGTCCCCGGAGACATCAGAAGAGCGTTTTTCACGTCAAAGTTTGAACAAAAAGAGCGTGAAACAGCTTCTTTTCTTCATTTCTTTTGTCCCTAACCACAAGAGGAGAGTATATATCTTACTTGTGCACTTCTTCAGCCCGGACCCTTTCTTCACGGCGTGGCGGCTCAGCTTGCAGCTGAAGTTGTTCTCCCAGAACTCGGCGAACCAGATATTCCGTCTGTTGTTCTCCAGCGTTCGGCTGATGAAGTAACGATCGAACCCTGGACGGATCATTTCATTGTCATCGACACAGTGTGCATCGGCGCGGACAACCGCTATTGTGTTCTACAGTCAAATTGATCCCACTCATCTTGTTACGTTCTTTTATAGCTTTGCTTGAATGCATTTTAGGTTTTAAACTTTCGATGAGCTCTGCAAGAAAAAATAAACAAATAGTCTCGTTCTGCAAACACACACACGGCCCCCCGCGGCACATCAAAGGAATATCTCACTTCGATATGCACGTGGCTTTATCAAAGTCAAAGTCAAAGTCAGTTTTATATGTCAATTTGCATATGTGCAAAGATACAGAAGATTGAAATTACGTTTGTCTTCTGTCCAACATAAAGTGAATTGAATTGTGCAACATATAGACAACATAAATTGCATAGACAACATAAAGTGCATAGACAACAAAAAGTGAATTGAATTGTGAACATAAAGTGAATTGTGCAACATATAGACAACATAAAGTGAATTGTGCAACATAAAGTGAATTGTGCTACATATAGACAACATAAAGTGAATTGTGCTACATATAGACAATATAAAGTGAATTGTGCTACATATAGACAACATAAAGTGAATTGTGCTACATATAGACAATATAAAGTGAATTGTGCAACATAAAGTGCATAGACAACATGAAGTGCATAGACAACATAAAGTGCAAAAATAGTAAAAGAACATGTAAACATATAGACAACATGAAGTGCATAGACAACATAAAGTGCAAAAATAGTAAAAGAACATGTAAACATATAGACAACATGAATTGAACTAGCAGCATTCAGACATGTGAGTCAGGATACTTTACAAAGCGCTCGCCCGTACCTCTGATGGACTGCCGCTTGGGCAGGATGGTGACGGCTCCCTCCGCCATCTCCTCCTGGTGCACCACCGGAGAGATCTTTGAGCCCCAGCTGTCCGACCCCACCCAGATGAAGTGACCCGTCTGGTTGGCCTTTTTAGCCGCGTGGAGCAGCCGCCTGCGGAAAAAAAAGGTGAGGAAACAGATGTTGCGGCGGATAAGGTCAGCACGCCGGTCCAGCTCCACTTTGATTTTGTTTTGCAATCGGCCACGGGGCCGGGGCGGCGTGGCCGGGGCCGGGCGCCGTCGCTCTCTGATGCCGTTTCTAATCTTCAATGGGCGTGCTGTGGAGCTATTACCTGATATCATCTTCGTTGGCAAAAAGTATGACGACTCTGGCGTTGGGGTTTTCTCGGAGGCGTCGGATGACCTTGTCGAACTCTCCCTGCTTGGGCTCCCGGGGAATCTTGACGGACTGGGAGATGCACACGCCCCCTAAAACACACGGGAGCGAGCCGGAGATGTGTTTTAGAGAAACTGGAGGACATGTGCCGTCGCAGAATCAAATACAAAATCCCCGCAATGAAAGTACAACATGAATTAAACATGAGAAATCTCGCATTTTAATTCAATTCACACAACGACAATGTAGTTGGGCACAAATAAACAACGAGGGAGTGAAAACAAGAGCTTTGAGTTGTCAGGTGTGAATAAAAAAGAATTAAACAGATGGTGAAACGCTGCATTGACCAACAGGTTAGAGTTATTACCTTCGCTTTGAAAATGTGGAAGGTTATATTTTGATCTCCGTGTATTTAAATATTTATTTGTATGCGTGTTACTCGCATAACTCAAAAATTATTAAACCGAATCGCATGAAATTTGGTGGGATGATTGGTTATTGTCCGGGGACTATTTGATTAGATTTTTGGATGGATCAGGTCAAAGGTCAAGGTCATGAAAAGGTCAAAATCCGACTGTGAGATGACTGTGTGTGTGTATGACTACTGGACTCTGGAGTCTGGACTCTGTAAGCAACTTTGGGTATTTAGAAAAGCGCTATATAAATCGAAATGTCATTATTATTAAAATCTTTGTTTTACTATCCAATTGGCATGCAACTAATGCAAACAGTTTCATAATTCAACGCCCACTCTTGTGGTATACGAAGGTATGCGCTCTACCGAGTGCCTGTTCTAGTTTAAAACATGGCATATCAACAGTATGCTGTTTATCAGTTGGGAATGATGTGATTATTTGTTTTAGTGTGTATGCATATGATGTTAACCGGGCGTTATACATTCCAGTACATTCAAATGTGGATTTTTTCTCATACTTTAATGCAACTGTTAACATAAGTGCGTTGCACTCCTTACTTTTCCTATGATTCCCAAATCGATGCTATTGTATCTTCAAGGTGTAAAATGCATTTACATATAGAGGTGTTCCCTTTCCAATAACAGGGAAGGATGGGTTATTGATAAAGAAACAGCAAGCTTCACAGAATCCTTCCGTTCTGGCTTTTTCCAGAAAACCAAACATTTTCTTCGCTCTGTTTACTATTGTTTGTTTTTCATCTGCTAAACATGTTGACGTCCAAAAAGGCAGGTACATGCTTCATCAAGCACAAACATGTTAATGAGAGCAGAATGTTTGCGGAGGCATGAGTCTGGAGCACCCTGTTCTGTCTCCTCTGTGTCTCCTCTGTCTTGATTTGTTAATTCCCTGCACCTGCCCTCAGCCACTCTCGTCTCGTTAGTGTCTGATGTCGTACACCTGTGTTTCCCCCCTATATATTGCGTCAGTCTTTCCCTTGTCTCTTGTTGGTCTGTCGTCTCTAGTTCTGTGTCCTTTTCCCGTCGTTCTGTCCGTATTCCTGGTTCTTCCTGTTGACCCCGCCTTCCCTGAACCTGGATTCTCTGCCTGCCCCTTTTGGACCTTGTTTTTTTTTTTTTTTTTAACTGTTTTGCCTCATTAAAGAGTGTTTTTTTTTTTAAATTCATATTATAATGATAATAACTATTTATATAGCACTTTTAAAAACAAGGTTTACAAAGTGCTCTACAGATAAACAAAGCATAAACACAACTTAAATGGCGGCAAACAAAAAAAGACCATACCATAAAAGCATTGAATACAACTTAACCAAACAAATAGGCAATAAAAACAATTAAAATCGTAAAAGGATGACATCACTTAAAAGCAGTTGTATAAAAGTGTGTTTTAAGAAGTGATTTAAAAGAATTAATTGATTCTGCCAGCCTTATCTCCTCCGGTAGGTCGTTCCAAAGTCGAGGGGCCCTATTTGCGTCCAGCTTGTCTCTCTGCGTCTGACTCTCACCCCGTCACAAAAACCTGACAGTCATCGCACGACACCAGCACAGAGCGCGTAGGCAATCATCCCGAATCCCCACCTTTAGACCCAGAACTCAGACGCAGCACACTCCGGACACGGCCGACTCTTCAGAGGACCCGGGAACAAACGGAGGAGGAAGGATGCCGGGATGTGTTTTTTTTGTGCCGGCGCAGCAATGTTTCCAGAGCTTCTCCAACAGCATTTCTTGGGGGAGATTTAGAGTGCCTCGGTGTGGCGCGTCGCTCTGACGGATTGCTTCCCAGCATCCTGCAGCTCTCAGGACAGCGGGGACGCGGCCGAGACGCGTGTCAGTACATCCTGTACGCTCGGCCAAGAGCTGGACGCCGGTTTAGAGTCGGGGAAGCTAATATATGTAATTCATTCTTTGTGTTCCCGCTGTCAGAGGAAAGATTTAAGATTAACTCTCCGGCTCGACGTGGCGTTCTCCCAAAAGCTGTCGGAGGAAGCAACCGAATGATTTCCTGCAAATTAATTAAAGTAACACCTCCCTCTCCGTCAGCTGAGTCATGTCGACGGAAGATAAATAAATAAATACGACGGCAGGAAGGATTCGATCATAGTTGTGTTAGTGTTGTGGATTATTGTCCTGTGTGCCCATTGGTGGTCTAGAGTAGACCAGTGGTTCTCAAGTGGGGGTACGTGTACCCCTGGTGGTACGTGAACGCACTACAAGGGGTACGGGAATCAGAACATATTGGTTTGGGGTCACTTATAAAAAAAGAAAAACTAATAATGTCTTTATTTTAAAATGTAAAGTTCTTTTCAATGAAGATAACATTGAATTAATCAGAAATGCATCTCTCTACATTGTTAATGTGGTAAATGACAGCTCTGTTTTTTAATGAAATATCTACATAGGTGTATGGAGGCCCATCTCCAGTGTTCTAGTGGTACATTGTATTTACTCATTGCCTTAGAAGACCAACGAAAGGGGTATAAAACCCTAATGAAATTATGTCAGCACAGCTGAAAACAGTTATGGTGAGAGAAGCTCTAAAACTGGCCTTCTTTTGAGCGACAAGTTTGAAGAACAGAATTAATATTTCAAATAAAAAATATTATTTCTAACCTTGTCAATGTCTTGACTGCATTTTCTATTCATTGTACAATTCATTTGATAAATAAAAGTGTGAGTTTTCATGGAAAACACAATTGTCTGGGTGACTCTCAACTTTTGAACGGTAGTGTACATATATCTATTTAAAATGAGCACCCATTAAAACCCTTTGAATAAAAGTGAAAAGAAAATGTAAGTCCATAAACTGAATTGTATATATTCTATAATAAATCAGACAGTGATGTCACAATGCTGCATATTACATTTTTTTTTTACTCTGAGTTACTTTGCTGAAAAACACATTTCACAGGAAAATATTTCATCTGCAAATAAAGTTTGAGAAGCAGCGGTCTGGACCGCTGTCATCCTGCGGCCTCCCTCCCTCGTGCCCGGCTCAACGAGGAGGCGGCCAAGTCCAGACTTAGCCGTCTAAAAAAAAAGAAAAAGTGTTGAGGTTGGAGACGGAGTCCCCCGTGTGGGATGAAGCTCTCTCAATCTCTCACAGCCGTCACCAAAACTTGTTAAATTTGAGAAGCTCGGACAGAATTTCTGACCTTGGTTCTTCATTTTTAATAATGAAAAAAAGAAAACTGCGACGATCCTGCGACGAGAGACGTTTCGAGAGTTATTTGCAGAGAGTTTGTGGAGAGACTGACGTGCCCCGACTTACTCCGTCCAAATGTGTCATGCGGCTCTGTAGCGACTCTCTCTCTCTCTCTCGCTCTCTTTTTTTTTCAGCTTGGATTACAGCACATGAAATAGATTTTGTAAGCTTCTCTTTCTTCTCCAGCTCAGTTTTTGACTTAATTAGGCAAAAAATGCGAGATAAAGGCGGGACAAGAGATCAAGATCTCTCCCACCAAGTCAAAGCCATATTTTAATAGTATGTTCTTCACTGCAGCGAATGGGCGTCAGCTTTTTGTAGTTTTTTACTTTGCTTTCTTCTCATAAAGAATATCTCAGTTCCAATAAAGATATGTTTATCCATCCCAGAGTCTGAAAATGAAACCATACAATCTGGGCTCACAGTAAGAGCACCATATTTCATTGCTGCTTTTAATACTTCAGAATAAAATGCCTTTACACTTTTTCATGTGTTGCAATAGTAGAAAACAAAACAGACCAGATAATTTTTTTTCCCCCGTCTCCATCCTTTGTGGATGTGGCTCGGTAGCTATGTGGGAGGATCCCGTCTGCAAAGCTCGGATTGGTCGATTGTTCCTCTGACTGAGGGAAACGGCAACAAAAAGGATTTGGTTGGTGATTCAGTGTTGGAACTGGGTTAGAGATTAGATTAGTAGATTCTTCATTCTTTATAAATAAACATGAATAGTTTGTGGATTAATGGCTTCTAGTGCAGCTCTGACAAGTCCAATGTTCTGACGGGCTGTTAGGAACAAGAATTTGAGTTTTTTTCAGTTCCTCCAACACTTTTGGGATGTATTACAGATTCTGAGCCGGGCGTCCATTGAGTGTTTGATCCAAGAATAGATTTTTGGTATCCCTAAGAAAAATGCTAAAAACTCACTTTCACAGTTTGTTTGCTACTCACCATCTTTGAGTTTCCTCCAGACAGCTGAAGGGAGTGTTTGTATTGACTGCATCACTTCAGCCGTGTGTGTCCGTGTGTGTGTGTGTGTGTGTGTGCGCGATGACCCACTTGTCCAGTTAGTTGACTCGAACAGACACAATTATTGTCCATTTCGGGCGTTTACTCAAATTCCGGGGTTTAGCTAAGTGAGAAGCAAGCAGACCCCCCATCTCCCGTTGTCCTCTCGGCGCCGCGTTCCCTGAAATGATTGGAACATAATGTTGACAAATAGCTGCGTCGGGATCAGGACCGCTGCAGACGTGTAATCCGTCTTTGCCACGACGGCTGAGCGGCTTTCATTTTCTGCTTTTCATTTATATTCCGATTGGCTTCCGGATAACGAAGGACACACACACGCGGCGCGCGAGATCAAGTCCAGGCATCGACCAGCACCGCGTTCTCTTTGTGTTTGAATTATGAGAACGGCAGGCTCTGTAACCGCAAAATAAAATGATGATCTGACGAAGAGATTTAAGATGCAGAGAGGAGCTCTGTTGATTCAAAGAGGGAGATGAGAAAGTGTAAAGCATGTGTTACATGGCCATCATCAGAGAGCACGTTCAGGGACAACCATGTTCTCTCTCTCGCCCACCGGTTGATACACGTGTGAACATATTAAATGAAGTAACTATGTACAATCTATACTTATAATAAATCCATTGGGATGTCATTTCCACAACAATCCACACAACAATTAACTGTAATACTATAATGTCAATGTATATTAAAGTTAATATTTAAATGTTATTTGAAACAACTTCAGTTAACCTCAAAGTTGCATTATTTTTGCGAATATTTCAACTTGAGATGAATATTTGCGACTCGCAATTTGCTTTTAGTGTGAACGCACCTTAACAGCAACGTTGCTGTGGTGGCTGGGGCGTGGTTAGGCTCAGCTGTGGGTTGATTATTCACACTATTCGATAACATTCATTTAAATTTCAATAATCAATGGATTATTGAACCACGGATTATTCGTCAGTTGCAGTTAACATCCAAGTCCCTCTAAAATGTCATTGTTTCATAATTTTATCCCTTTAGACATTTGTGTGGAATTGTGATAATTAGCATAGGAATTATTGAGCAATAGCCAAACACGTGTTTTGTGAGCTAATTAAAATATAATCAGTTCATCCTTGATCTCAAGAAATGAGTTCAAGGTTTTCCTGAGATATCAAGTTAATGAACAATGGACTGACGTGAGATCACCGTAACTTTAACCTTTAACCTAAAATGCACGCATGTCTGAATTCATGAACCTTCGTATCTGTGTTCATGAGGAACATTTTAAGTATACAGTATTGTACTGTGTTGCAGCTCCTTGTAAATCCGGGATTACAATTCAACGATGCTGAACTCCACATCAGGTTACAACTGCTTTTTATTGTAACAGCAACTTTAGTCTCACTTCCTTTGTTTGGCATCAGCAGCAGCACATTTTCTACTGCGTGGCTTTGGTGTGAAAAAAACTCAAGATAAAACATTCTGTAATTTGCTGCTTAAATCACGAGCTTGCTAACCTTGCAGCGGCCCTAAACACACAAAAGCGTCTGTTTTTTAATTCCATTGAAAACCTTGGCGCCGCTCTGCGCTCTAATTTGAATGCATTATGTAAAGACCTCTTAGTCAGGGAGCAAAGTTATTCACAACAAGACACAGCTGTCCTCGCGCCGAATACTGATAGCACGAGTCAGCATTAACGACCAGTTGTTGCTTGAATGGGGAGGGTGTCTGTCGACAAGGAATTTAGACCTTGTTTACATGATGGGAAAACATATATTTTCATGCGTTTTGGCCTTTCATTTACACAAAAACTGAGGTTTTATCACGGAAAACGATTATTTCAAAAAATCCGGCCAAAGTGGAGATTTCTGAAAACTCTGTTTTTGTGTTTGCGTGTGAACGAGGTCAAACAGAGTTTTAGGTTGTCAAACGTCACAGTGTGCGACTAAAGATGATTCACGTCATGTGAGCGTCCTATGGGACGTATGCGGACGGCGTATTTATGCGGGTTCATATAAACAGAAAAAAACAACCTTGTGTGTACAACGTTATTTTTGAAAACCGAGGGGCAGTAATATTTGTTTCTGTAAATACTATGTGTAAATGAGGCCTGACTAACTATCATGTCATTCCAGATCCTGCTTCCCATCTCGTCAGTCTAACTCCCTTCACCTGCCTCTGGTCACCTCGTTAGTCCCTCATTACCTTCACCTGGTCCTCACGCCCTTCTCACCTGTTGCCCATTCCCTCGTTAGTCCCTGTCTACTTAGACCCCGTTTACACGATGGGAAAACACATTTGTTTTCATGCGTTTTGGCCTTTCATGTACACAAAAACGGAGGTTTTATCACGGAAAACGATAATTTCTAAATACTCTGTTTTTGTGTTTGCGTGTGAACGAGGTCTAACAGAGTTTTAGGTTGTCAAACGTCACAGTATGCACTAAAGATGATTCATGTCATGTGAGCGTCCTATGGGACGTATGCGGATGGCGTATTTATGAAAGTTCATATAAACAGAAACTTTTTTGAAAACGAGCTTGTGTGTACAACGTTATTTTTGAAAACGTAGGGCCAGAAATATTTGTTTCTGTAAATACCCGGTATGTGTAAATGTGGCCTTAATAACCCCTTCGACATGAAGAGGAGGTAACGCGGCACGTGAACTATTCACCATCATAATGTTCTCGGCAGCTGAACTGTAGAAATAATAAAACGGCAGAAAAAGTCAGAAAAGTTCACGCAAGGTTTTTTTAAGCGCTGAATTCGGAGCAGGAAACCGAATCCTGAGAAACTGTTTGATGCTCAGATGTAACTTTGTCTGTGATGCTTTTTACCTTCCGACTGCATTTACAATACAAAGAGGAATCGTACTCTCGCTGTTGGCATGCTTCGCGTCAGGAGCTCGTTTTTTTTTTTTGAGGATGTGTGAGGAGATTTGAAATGACTTCCTCCTGCAAATGACTCCCTTCCCTTGCCAAGTGCATACTTTAACTGCCTCTGTGGGTCCCACGTGCCAGAGAAAAATGAAATTCCCGTCCAACAAAGACATTTGCTTTTCAAAATAAATTTCAAAGACATATTTTTTTTTTAGCGTGGCTGGTTGTCGACTTCAATCTGCTGCGCTGCGTCAATGCTCAGTTCAATTAGAGCAAAGAAATACAATAGTATTAAGCCTGAAAACACAACTGGTTGTTGTCTCCGCTCCACTGAGTCTCCTAATTGTACATCTTTCCTGTTATTCGTTCACCGCCGTGTCGTGTTGTGTGTTTAGTCTGCGGGGCGAGTCGAGTGAATAATGCACCTGTCGGATTGACTGTGTGACTGGGAGCTCTGGGGTTGCGCAAGATGGTTTGTCTAAGACTTCAGCTTGAGATATTATCTTAAAATCAATAGCACCAGGGACTACATCTTCACAGAATGGAATAACATTTGTTTATATTTCAAAACAATAGAACATGCAGTTGGGCCATCTTCATGTTGGAGTGCAACAGCTACTCTCAGCAACACCACTGAGGACAAATAAGTGAGGACTAAACATGTATATCAGATTTGATCTTATTTATCTCTGCATGGGAGGTTGTGTTTATAGCCTTGTTTGTTTGTTGTTGGCAAACTATCTCTAAATAAAATATTTTTGACACGTTTTTTTGTGCAAATCTGGACCGGGACACAGTAAAGTGAATGCATATTATGCTATTGTAAGATTAATATTTGTATTTTAGGTTTTTACTAGAACATGTTTACAATTTCAGTCCGGGAGGCAGACACAGTCACCACATTCAAGAGTAGACTTGAGACTTTCCTCTTTGACAGAGCTTATAGTCAGGGCTGAATCAGGTTTGCCCTGGTCCAGCCCCTGGATATGCTGGTATAGGCTTATAGCTGCTGGGGATGTTTAGGATGCACTGAGCACCTCTCTCCTCTTTTCTTTCTCCTATGGATGAATCTTCATCTCTCCATCACACATGACTAACTCTGCTTCTCCCCGGAGTCCTTCTGACTTCATGTCTCATGGGGTCATCGGACCCTATGAGACGGCATAGATCCCATCTGCTGATGGACCTTCGATGGTTGGATCGTGAGCTCCTGTCGCCAGCTGTGCCGCTGCCCTGCTGGGACTCCGCCCACTCCTCCACTCTGCCTCTATCTCCTGATGGATGGTGGAGGTCTCCATCGTGGAATATGCATAAATATGAACTATTGATAAACTCTGTCAGATTCCTTGAATGTATTTTAACTCTAAATCTGTCCTTCTATACACATTACATCTATTCATCTGTCCATCCTGGAGAGGGATCCTCCTCTGTTGCTCTCCTGAAGGTTTCTTCCCTTTTTTCCCCCTGAAGGGTTATTTGGGAGTTTTTCCCGGTCCGATGTGAGGTTTTGGGGCAGGGATGTCTATGTACAGACTGTAAAGCACTCTGAGACAAATTTGTAATTTGTGAAACTGGGCTATACAAATAAACTGAATTGAATGATTTAAAAAAAGATTTGGCATTTGCTAAAATAAAAAGTGTCACATACGTATGTACAAAAGCTTAATTTCTTTCCACAACTATATGTATATATATAATAAATAATTATTTTTTTAATGACTGACATTCTTTATTTAAACCTTTTGTTAACGTCCTTACTTTTTTACTAAGTATGGCATTTGCTAAAATACAAAGTGTCACATACTTTTGTACAAAAGCTTAATTTCTTTCCACAACAAAAAAAGTACAGCACTGCCTCCATCTATGGTGTTCATATAAAAAAGACATGTTGACAAATATGTCAAATTACAGCGGTGTGTCTGCCGGCTCCGAAACAGAAAAGAGAAAAATACTTTTGAAATAACACTTGTGATGATGGCGGTATTACCAGATACAAAAAGCGATCACAGAGAAAAAAAAGTGTGGTGACAGAAATTTGACAATGTTGTTATGCGTCAAAATGACATAATGTGTTGAACACGTTGAATCGGGCGAGGGTGGAGGAGTCAAACCACATCATCATTTACAATGTGACCTTTAGTTAGTAACACCCCCATCAAGCTTAATCACTGTAACTCGGAACAAAGTGCCCAAATTAATCATCCCTCAACGTTTTAGCAACGTTGAATGAAGGCGGTTTCTGCCTTATAACATTTAACTAAAGAACATATGTGAAAAAAGAATTTACATATCAGAGAACAATGAGGGAAATGTGATGTACTTTGTGAGCAGGCCTGTTATAGAGAATTATTTCTATAAAAGGATGTATCTTATTACCTTCCCATTGAAAATGTGTAGGTACTGTTTTGATCGCTGTGTATTTGTATGCGTGCGTGCGTCCGTGTTATTCGCATAAGTCAAAAAGTATTAAACAAAATCGCATGAAATTTGGTGGGATGATTGGTTATTATCCGGGGACCATTTGATTAGATTTGGGGATCGATCATGTCGAAGGTCAAGGTCATGAAACGGTCCAAATCTTATTTTTACCATAGCACGGTCAATTTCTATCCAATTGGCATGCAACTAATGCCAAAATGTTCATAATGTAATTCCCAACGGTGTGATATGCGAAGGTATGCGCTCTACCGAGTGCCCGTTGTAGTTCATCTATTGGTTCATAGAAAACAAAAGGAATCTGTATCTATTCATGTGTATAAGTATGTGTATTACATTATGCCAACTCCCACTCCGGTGGGGTGTGGCTACCCCCCGACTTCCCCACACCTCCCGACTGTGAACGGTCTATTTCGAGTCACGGATCATGGCCGATCGAGGCTGGAAATCGTCTGATTCCGATCATCGTCGGATCTGTCGGTGCGTCTCTAATCCCCAGAGATATCACGTCAACAATCGCAGTCCTTCTTCGAAGTGCGGAGGAAAAAGAAACACACGGCTCGATATGTTCTAATATATTTGTCACCTCTTCTTTAAAGTTAGGGCAGAAGTTTCAATCAAACCTATAGACTTCATGCCTGAGCTCTTTCTTACAACTGCGGTCCAGAAACGCCCCGGGCAGAGCTGAGTCTGCACCCTAAGCCTCCGATTAGCAGTATCTGACTGTCTCCTACCTAATTGACTCTCTAATAGTGTCATAGTTCAGTGCCACCCAATCGACTACGCTTTTAAGGAAGCTTGGCAACACCGGTACAAACAGTGACACGACTCCCGAGTGTATCGCCCTGAACTCTACGAGGAGCATCGAGACAACGCCATATAGCAATGGATAGATCTTACCCTCTGCGTTTAGAATGGATCAGTCCAATCCAGTTACATCCAACATGTCAACAGATGTGATGTATAACCATCATGACATGTTTTAAAGTGGCACTTGGAGCATGGATGTAAAAGAGCCACCGGTACTCAGTGGCTGCCTTTAGACTTTTCCCGTTTTTTGTTTCTTTTTTAAAGACTAGGTCGTAAAAGAAATCTGTTATAATCCGTCGGTGTCGTTGTTAGACATAGCAACCAGCTGGTTTAGGGGAAGAAATGACATCACACTGCTGCCTACACCTATGGAAAACAGGAAAATTCATCAAATAGCTGCTACACATAGAGAAGCCTTTAGCAGCTGTAAAGCCTGAGGGGTTTGGTGGAGAGTTAACGTGATGCATATGAGTACTTATGTTGTTTAGTATGTGCAGGATGTTTAAATGAGCAACCCGAGCTGCAGGCTTCCCGCTGTTTTTTTAAATTAATTTCACTTTTCTCTGTGTTTCTGTGCAGATGAGGTCCTTTAAGTGTCATGCTGACACATATTAGGTAATAGGTCTTTACATGCTGCTGATGCTTTATACATCTTCTCTGTTGGATCACACGTGGCTCACTCACACATTTGGCTATGCCAGTATACCTTTCCTTCTCATCAACTTGGGAAATCAAATGTCTCTCGAAGGAAGAGGAAGAAACTGAGAGAAGTATATCTTGCAGAGTGAATTTAAAAAATATATCAGGTTTGTTTGTGCCTGATATTTTATTGGTGCTATTGTGAGAGATACTGTGAGTGGGAAGGGAAAGAAAACCTCAACGATAAGCCTTAAAGAACTGATACACACAGCTGCTCGGCAGTATTTTTGCACCATAATTGAAGTAAGCATCATTTCCCATCGTTACAGGGACCTGTTGCCTGGAGCTTCCAAGGAGGTAAAATTCCAGCCCTTAAGCTTCCAGGCCTGAGAGATAACAGCACAACTGCAGAATATGTGGGCAACAAACAAAGCGCCCTTTGGGTTGTAGAAATCATATCAAGCATTCTGTTTTACATAATGGATGCAGACCTAGAGGAACATTTGATGAAACACAAAAAAAGTCTGCAAAGTAGTGGAATGTACACTACCATTCAAAAGTTTAGGGTCACTTCAAAAAAATAAAGAAAAGCACAGTTTTTTTCCAATGAAAATTACATTAAATCAATCAGAAATACACTACATATTATGTGGTGAATTACTATTCTCTGTTTTTTAAACAGTTTTAGAGGCCCACCTCCAGTGTTCTAGTGGTACATTGTGTTATTGTCTTAGAAGACTAGCAGAGGGTTAGAACCCCCTTGAAACCCTTTTCTTATTTTTTTATAACTTTTTATTTAGCATTTTCCACAAACGGTTTATTCCTTGACATTGAAACCCTTTTTATGTGAGCACAGCTGAAAACAGTTATGCTGGAGAGAGAAGCTCTAAACTGGCCTTCCTTTGAGCGACAAGTTTGAAGAACATTAATATTTACAATGAAAATCATTATTTCTAACCATGTCAATGTATTGACTCTATTTTGTATTAATCTTGTATTCATCTAATAAATAAAAGTGTGAGTTTTCATGGAAAACACAACATTTTCTCGGGGACCCCAAACTTTTGAACGGTAGTGTAAGTGCAACCTCAAGACTGATAAAATAAAGTGTTTTCAAAATGGCTGAATAAATGTGCACGGTCCATTTTCTCAGTCAAGATATATGAACGTAAACCTCTCCGCCTCCCTGCCCTTGAGACGAAGCCTTTGATTGTTCCGGTTCCTTAAGAAAACCTCATCTGCAGGAGATGGATGACCTCTGTGCCTCCGTCATCGTCACCTCCACACCAATCAAAGGCCGACACACTGCGGAGGAAGCAGCTGCTTTCATCTTCCAAATGACTGATTGATTTGCCCCGGTTTGTTTTTTCAGCTTTCCTGTGCCCGCTGATGTGGGGGAAATGATAGAAACACCATTTGCGAATTCATATCTATTAAAAAAAAAACTGTCTTACTGAGGTAATAAAAAAAAACAAGAAAAAGAAAAAGTGGTTTATTTTGCTTATTTGTTTAAGCTGTCGAGTCCCTTTGGAATAGTAGACAGACATAATGTATAACTGAGTCCATCTTCAACATGTTTAGAAATATCCTGAAGTCTAAGAGTAATTTGTGTGGGAGTTCTTAAAAAGATTTAGTCATCGTTGGATTTATCTGGAAAGTAGCATCACAATAGCTCGTCCTTAGGCGTAGACACATCTCAATGCACAAACATTCATCAGGGATCTGTATTAACTTCACCCTTCAGGACAATTGGTGTTTATGAAATGGATTTTGCTAAGACTATTTTTCATGAGAGAGCTGTTTGCCATCCTTGATGAAGGATATGTCTGATATCACGTAGCATTCGGTTTCTCCGAGGCAAAAGAGGAACAAATGAAGTTCTTTCAAAGAAAGTTTTTATGGTAAAGCGTTAGTGTTTGACTAAGATGGTTTCTAAGGCAGTCAACCCAATAATCAATATGTAGACTGATATATATAATATTTAAATGATCTTATTTCTGCTGGAGTTCATGTCTCTACAACACTTCTATTCCAAGCCTCGCGGTTCAATTGATTCGTCCATAAAATCACGGTAAATTACCGCGTTTCCACCTAATCAACCAACCCTGATTACAGAGAATAAAAAAATAGATATCCTAAAAACTACACAATACATAAATATAGATATCTGATTAAGTTAAGTTTCTGTGATGCACGAAATACCAATCTGATGAAAAAGGCAACCAACAATACAGGGATGGACAAAATAACAGGAATACCTCACAAACGACACAATCTAATACAAAAGATTCCAAATAATGAGCTCATGAGGTTATTATTATTAACAGCTTGAAGTTTGAGCCGGGTTTTCTTTTCACACAATATTGTTTGTTGCTGTAAATAAATAAATATAAATAAATCACTCCACGTAAACAAAAACCTCTCTGAAAGCGGTTGACTCAGACCAATTACAGCCTTTTGTTGCTGACTCAGACTCGCTGTGAACACTTGATCCACATGTCTGTACAGCCCGTCTGGATTCAAAGTGTCACAATGCATACTTGGAAGAGCTGTTAAATATGCCAGCAGGAAACACAGCAGGACCGGCAGCAGTTGCCCATTTCAGCACAGAATACCCACAAAGCATCGGGGCAGCTCCTGAAACTCCAGCGCGAGCAGAGCGTTGCATTAATCGTGCCGGAAACCGACCCGACGCGTAAAGAGAGCTAAAGGTCCGGACTATCTCGGCTACTGAAGAGATTTATGAGAGATTTATGCTTCATAGAGGATGAATCCAGTCCAGACTTTTCCTCCAGCACCACCAGGAGGATTACATGTGTGGCTTTGACTGAATCGTCCCACCCGACTACGGGACGGATTACAATTTGGTCCGAGCTTTAATTTTCCCCTCGAGATGGATAGCGGTTACTTTTGTGATCAGGAAACGCATCTGGTTCTCTCATAATGTCACAGTTGGTCTCTTCCTTTGGGCAAGATAAAGGTGTTGGACGTGACCTACCTTCTAAATGACATCGCCGTTATCACGCTCCTCTTCTATGGAGCCAGCGCTCACTTTCAGTCCAGGGGGCGGACACCGGCACCTCATGTAGGAGAAGACTTAGGACTCATATATATATATATATATATATATATATGTCTTTACTTTTCTTGTTTTATTTCCTCTATATAAATATTATAGATGTATTCACCATTTTCAGCGAATAAAATAGGAGGAAATAAAACAAGAAGTAAAGGTAAATATATATATATATATATATATATATATATATATATATATATATATATATATATATATATATATATATTTACCTTCTATTTCTTTACTGCTATATTTCATTACTTTGCTATATTTCATTACTTTTTATATATTTATATATAAAATAAAAAGCAGTAAAGAGGAAGATAGGAATGGAAGAGCTTGTAGTTAGGCCTGGCTCTGGTTTATAGTTGGGCCTGGTTCAGGTTTATAGATTTTTGATTTGGGGCTATACAAAATAGATGGAATTGAATGTTGACAATTTATCTTATTCTTGAATTAACATTCTCAGATGTTCATTCTGAGGAATAAAAAACAGTGGCGGATAATGTTTTTTCGGTATTTTTGTGTGTGTGTGTGGTACGATCCTCTCGAGTTAACGGTAGTCTAATTACGGTCTGTGAAATTCTAATAGCCAATATACACACTGATCGTAGTACTGCACTTTGGAGATTAGCATTAAACAAAGACGCAAGTGTTGTCTCTGACAAAAACACAGCCCAAGAACAGGGCTGCGTAGAGAGGAACATGTTCCACACACCCTGTGATGTTGTTGAGTGCTCAGCTGCACCAAACCAATTTTGCTTCAAAAGAAAGCCAGATGAAAAGAATTCAAAGCGACAGTGATATAATTTACCCTCAAATCTCTCGCAGTAACATTTCCTCTACAAATGCCGCATTCTCAATGTTTGGCACCATTCAGACATGTTTTTTTTATGCTCGCAAGATGCCAATAAATATCAGAGTTGTAAACATACGCAGTTTATGAACTGTGTCCGTTGTCCGCTCAGTGATGACCTTCAGTTCCCCAAACGGCAACGAACACAGGTCAAGAGTCTCATTCACCCCCCCCCCTTTTTTTTCTCATTTTCTTGGGAGTTTTTCCTAATCGGATGTGAGGTCAAAGGTCAAGGATGTCGTATGTATGTGTACAGATTGTAAAGCCCTCTGAGAAACATTAGTATTTTGTGATATTTTTCTATACAAAATAAACTGAATTGAATGGAACTCTCTCCAAGCATCGGACCTGGGGGGTCAGGGCCGTTGATGCCCCCTCCCTCTGGACCTCTCTCCTCCAGAACCCCAGAGGTTCTCCGTCACTGCACTTTATTTGTGTTGTTTATTTAAATCTTTTTACCCGTGATGCACGCTCATCATGTTTGTGTTTCTCAGTTATGTCATCTCTCTCTCTCGTTTGTATATTTTGTATATTTTTTTGATTCTGTGCCTTCGAGTAACTATTAAAGCATTATATCATTATTATTAGAAAACAATGTTAAATGCTTGTAATAGCAGACGTCCATGTCTTGCAAATATGTTCTATGAGGGCCTGAATATGGGTATTTCTGAGCTGAAGAGGTTTCCCATGATGAAAAATATACGGATGAAAGTTACACACACGCACAGGTGTTTGCAGGTCAGACGTTAATGCAGCAGTATAGCTACATTGGCATAGGCTACTGTATATGTATTCATTTATTATTTTTAGACATCTACATATCGGCAAATTCTTTTTCTCGGACAATTGTACAATTTCTAGCCGTTTCTGTTTTAATTTGTTTTAAAGGGATATCTTTGAAGTTGGATTTGTGTTGTCATCTCACAGGAGAAAATAACAGCAGTTATATAAGTAATAAAAAACAAAACAATACTGAAAAGTCTGCTCTCCCTCCACTATTGGATGCAATATACAACACAAGGTTATTTCTATATATTCTATAGGGGGGGGGTGTGTGTGTGTGTGTGTGTGTGTGTGTGTGTGTGTTTAAGTGCTATGTGTGTGAATTATCCGTATAAATCTCTAATATCTTAAAATATTTATCTACGAAGCTTCGTGGCTACAGAAGTAGTATTTCCTGCAGCTCTATTAGAGCCATGTACATCGTCTTCAATCGAGCAGAAAACAACCCGTGATGGTTATTGTGCTTTTTATATTTATGGTAGAATAACCCAAAAACCGACAAGCGATGTAAATTACATTAATATAAATGGACCAACTCTACTTAAATATCATGTTATGATTTCCTTTATACATAATGCATTGAAAACATTACAAGGGAGAACACTTTTATCATACTGCCACCGCATTGCTCTGATAAATCGTAGCTTTATAAAGAAATTATTACAAAATCAATTCACCCGGCCTCTCCCAGCTCAAGTGAGTCTCCAAACTGGGACACTTTCTGTTACAATTATGTAATCTCCAGGCTACCGCCGAAGTTCATTTATTTATTTATTTCTGGCACATTAAAAAATGCCCTCAGCCAGAAACGTCTCAACCGTTCCTCACACACACACACTCATTTTATATGGTATAAACAAGATGAGTAAAGTCAGATAATGATGGGAGTTTAATACGCCGGCGGCCTCGGGGCTCGCTACTGGGAGATGACGACGCTCTCTTAAAGACGTATCACTCACTCAGCCCGCCCGGCCTCCTTTCCTGGGCTAATTTGTGTTTAATATGCACATTGTAGTAAATATCCCAATCTCATGACTGAAGGCAAACTGTGGATGAGTGTTGTATTTAAAGATAATTTGAATTAACTAAATGTGAAAAATAGAATTGCTGCAGCTTCTTTTAAAATGAGAATTTGAATGTGTGCAGGGCCTACTTGAAAATACGGTTTATCCCCCCCCCCTCCCTTTTTTTTATAACTACATTTTTGTTTTTACCATATTGTTTCTTTTTATTTCTGTTGTTGTTTTCTGTTTGTTGTGTTGGTATTGTGGCTGTTTCTGGGATTGTTTGCCTTTATCTGAAATTGTATAATTGTTTTATATTACTTTTTTAATATCTACCTGTGATATGGCTAATATCACATCTGATGTTCCAGATAACTGTAAAGTTAATTTGTATTCTTTATTTGTCATAGTTACAGGACGATAATGTCAGTAAAAAATATATATATATATATATATATATATATATATATATATATATATATATATATATATACATACATACATGTTGTTATTGTTCTGTAGATAATGTATCCTTTAATAAAAAAGAATAACAAAGAAAATACGGTTTATCTTATAACGCCAGCCCTATTCATAACAACCCAACATACTGTTATTGAAATACCACATGCATATAAATACTTTTCCAAATTGCTTTGTATGTTTCCGGTGGATGGAGATTCATGGACAAAGAGAAACTAGACAAATAAGTGGAATTACCTGCTTTTGAAATGATATAAGGAAAAAAGGGCAAAAAGGGCACCCTCATTTGCATTCAGACATATATTCATACTTCCACAATCAGCCATATGGAGATCAGAACATTTGATGCCTGCAATTTCTTTCAAGCCCTGTCAAGAAATACGTGAATGAGAATTCACGGCAGAATGCACACATTGTTCATTTCCCGGCGCTGCAATAAAAGAACACAAGGAAGAAGTCTCCATGACATCCGTGTCCCGTGGTAAATCACTCTAGAAAAAGACGTTCTCATTCCTTGAATGATGAATGACACACGGAGGGAATTATTCTCGTTCTCCCCTGCCGTCATATTATCCGAAGATTTCAATTAAAGCTGTTGTCGCGTACGACTTTGTCAAATGAACAGCGTGACACGGCGACCGCGATACAGTACGTGTGAAATATGAATACACCTTTTAAAAAACGTCCTTCAGACAACTCGACACACGCCTACATCATTCAGACGTACTGGAGTCGTACACAAGGCGATGCAGATCCACTCCGGCCTTGTGCCGTGGCATAAAGAAGAAGAGACGAGGAAGTCTTTGCACCTCCGTCTATGTCGGAGTACTCTGGGTCTGAATATAGTAATCCTGGACCCGGTGTAGCCTCCTCTGTGTGTGACCGGGCTTTGTCAAGCAGGACTACAATTCCTCAATCTGGGGGTAAGCGCAGAGGTAGTGGGATAATCCCATGGGCGTGGTACAGCACCTTGAGGCCAGCGCTGCAGTCTAATCTGGGTGAAAGCCTGAAGACCTGAACGCCATCTAAAAGAAGAAGAACAAGCATAACCATGCACGGCCAGCAAAAAAAGCATCAGCTGGCAGTTTTATGCATCTGGAGGGGTGATAATCCTCCCCTCGTTCTGTTGTATTGAACTTTCTACGATATTCCGTGACGGGTTTTTGTCATTGCTCTCGGTTGATAGCTCGCGGATCGAATTACGCTCCGTCAAAATACACTCTTTAATCATACATCTCCCTCTATATTGATCATAAAGTCAAACAGCAGACCTTTATTTCTCTTTTTGCTCATCTTTCGCTGAGATCTCGACAGGTTCATTTGACAGTCGGGGAAAACGTATCTTTCATTCGCGATTCACGACCCTGATATTTGGCTGAGCCCGTTCTCGTCAACAGAGCTGCTACTCAGGGATGGATTAACCACTGGGCCTACCGGGCCCAGGCCCAGGGGCCCATGAGCTAAGGGGGCCCCTGGGCCTGGGCCTCCGCTCGTGATGTCGCTGTTATTAACTCTGTATTGATATGACGATATGACATGATGCGTCGTAGCCAGTATATGCTAGGCTTAAGTCATTCATGTCATTAACAGGGCCCCAGCAATCCTACTGAAAAACTAAAGAATAGCCTAAACATTCACTTTGAAGATGTCACAAGAAAGAAACATATAATATGTGACACCATAGCTTGCTGTCAATTGTTTTTAGACTTTGTTCTTGTTGATATTGCAGCTACTGGGGCTGCAGGCCTGTTACCCTCAGCTCCCCTGCTGCCATTTTTGCACTACACATACATTACATTACATTACATGTCATTTAGCAGACGCTTTTATCCAAAGCGACTTACAATAAGTGCATTTCAACCTAGAGTACAAACTAAGAACAACAAGAATACAGAAAGTAACATTTCCTCATCATAGTCAAACTACAAAAGTACCATAATAAGAGATATTCAAGTGCTACCAAAGTGCAAGTCTGTGATTAATCCAGATATAGTCGGAAAAGGTGCGTTTTCAGTTTTCGGCGGAAGATGTAGAGACTTTCTGTACATACATACATATACTCTGCTGATCTGCACTACATGTTTCGCTTTACCTTTTTTTGCTTCTCAGTTACGGATTTTTGTAAATAGTTAATTTAATAATGTGTGGTCTCCCTACTATGTTATTTCCACTTTGAGCCGTGTGGTTGTAACAATTACAAAAGTTATTTGTTTAATTCATGTAACCGAAGTCACTGCTATCATATAATTCGCGTTAGGTTTTTTTTTTATAAAAAAAAAAAAGGGATACTTTTTTTTTTTATAGGATGGGGGGGGCCTTGACACGTCCAGGCCCAGGGGCCCGTGGTTTCTTAATCCGTCTATGCTGCTACTTCCTGTGGAAAGAAGAGACGGCGCACAGACTTGTGTTCTTTTGGAATCTGGACTTGGGAGTCCAGATTCCGGAGGACGGGAGGACGGTCTTTCTGCGATGGGACCAGCAGCTGACTTGATGACGTCACATCAGCTGTTCTTCCTCCTGAGTTTACTCTAATTATTCACTTAAAATAATTTTTTACATTCAAATAAACAAAACATCCTAAAATGACATTCCGTGACTCAACAACAGTAGTATTTATAAAAAGTCATCTGTCAGTAGTTTATTTTCTCCTCCGTTACTGTTTCCGGTTGCTGGTGAAATGCATTCTGGGATATCTGCTGGCCAGAGTACGCACAAGTCTCCTCTGATGCATCCTGGGTAAAGTGGGAGGATCAAGTCACATCCGGGTGTTTTGACCGTGCTTTGAGAGAAGAGAACTTTGAATGTGAACATGTACCCGGGCTGAGACTGATGACGTTTCACGAGTCCACGAGGACACAAGTAGAGGAAAGGACACAAGTAGAGGAAAGGACGCACAAGTACGCTGATTTAGAAACGCCGAGAGTCTCTTTCCTGGCCATCTGACATACTAGACGACTAGTCTCTTAATCGTATCGCCGAGGAATCTCCTCGACTGCGAGGATAGGCGGCGCCCGTTGGCGGAAGGGAGTGTGTGTGTGCGTGTGTGTGTGTGTGTGTGTGTGTGCCTCGTGGCTGTGTCCTGTGTGACTGATGCGGTTGTCAGTCGCGAACAGGTGGGTATACCTTTTTAAAATTCATGAAAACTCTACGGGGCCGTGCGGCGACGGGAAAAAGAAGGGAAAGAAAGTGAATTAAACTCAGCCTTGCGCTTTTTTTCTCGCCTTTTTAGACTTTGACCCGTTCTGAATCATTTGTATACCTTGGCAGCCTCGCCGCAAAATTGATGCCATTCATTACATGATTGAGGGGGAGGAGGCGAGGGGGGGTGGGGGAGGGGTTGGGAGGTAAGTGGAGGTGGCCGTACCGTTGCTAAGAGCAACTTACACGGCAATGATTGATAGGAAGAGAGCTGCATAAACACTGAGGTGTTGGTTCCCTCAGTGCAAGTGAGTGCTCGCTCTCTCTCTCTCTCTCTCTTGTTGCCGGCTCGGGGCAGAGCCATTAATAAACCCGGCAAATGATGATAGCTACTGTATTGATTCGAGTTTGGAACCCTCTATTCCACCAGCCACTCTTACTTTGCTTCAGTAAACACGGGCATCGAGACTGTTGACCCGGCATGTCTCCGCCATTGATCACGCCGCTCGTGTTGGGACGCCGTATTCTCGTTGTTTGAGTACAGAGCTCAATCCATCCACGAAGCTCTGCTGATGGTACAAAACGGGTCAATACAAAAAAAGGAGAAAATGGAAGTGTGAGATTAAAAATGATCGATTTCACGCCTGGACAACATCCCACCCGTCTGCTCTGCGGCGGCTAGACCTGCTAACCACGAGAACCCGGAAGAACTAGTGCGGGTGACGAATGAGGCGTTCCCTTTTTGATCACTCCTCTCTATGACGGACTGAAGAACAAATGAGCAATACGAATGCTGCCACGGGGCTGATTAATCAGCTGCTTCTATGCATCCTGCAAACATTTCCTTTTTTTTCTCCTCCTATTTAGTCTCGCCCACGCCCCCCCCCCCCCCCTCCCCCCTCGCTGTCTGGGCTCCGACCGACTGATGAGCGCCTTGTCATCTCTAATGAAATCGACACGCCCCGAGTCAAAGTGACATCATGTCAAAACTGTATTCTGTGATACCTGCCAGGTTAAATCACTCTCGCTCTGTTCTTCATTCACAATCAAATTAGAAAGCCTCCCACAGAGCTTCCATAACAAACCAGAAAATAGGGGGGGGGGGGGTAAGAAGCAAATCCACTCCACTGAAATGGCTGCTTCTTTCTATACCTGAACAAAGACTTTTTTACTTAGAGACTGATGGGCAGCTTCGCATGTTTATGAATCTGTGAAAGATCTTTTCTCCTTAAAGTCAAACGGGTGAATGTAGAATACACAATGTGAAGGTTTTTGAATGCTCAGTCGGTCTGAAATGACTTCAATTCAAAAAGACACATTGACCGGCATATTGGCGAATCCCAACCCACATACCACATTCCTACAAACTTCAACACATCTGTTGGGCAGCTGTGGTCAGACAGAGATGATGCGTTGGGTCAGGATTGACATTCCCTTCAATCAACCGCGGATGCCTTTGCCTCGCCTACGCAATTTCCTGATTTCATCCAGCTAATGGCCCAATCTGTGTCTCACTGTGCAGCCTATTACCGTATGGAAATCCGGTACGCAATACAGCATCGCGTTTTTTTTTTTGTTTGTTGCGAAATCAAATTCACTCTCGACCGCTAAGGCTATTTCAGCATACCGCGTATGCAGATTGCTCGTCCTCGATAGTCATTGGTTGGTTCATGCCGATATTTTCCCCTCGCGCGAGGCACCGAATCCCATATTTATCCCCTCTTGTGGTCCCCACTGCCGCACTTACACAAGGGGGCCTTACCACGGCTTCCAAATTGACCCTTCAAGGTCCTTGTGCAGGAATGAAATTGCATTTATGTTCCATTAGAGGAAGCATAGGAGTTTGAACGAAATTGTTGGGCCTTTGTGACAGTGGTGAACACTATAGTAATGACGTTATTATGGAAACAAGGCAAACAGTTGCTTTTCGGTGTGGCCAGAGACCGAGGACTCACTTCGGGGTCTCTAAGCAGGTGTGTGAATAATCGGCTCAATATTAGATGATTCTTTAGATGTTAAGCACAGAGACGGATCATTACCACTTCCACAATAATCACTACGGTGTTGATCGGTGAAATTTCCCCTTGGGGATTAATAAAGTATATTTCTATTATATTCTCTATCTTGGATCCTTTTGAACCATACTACTGTAACGGCAACCTATATGCACATGTCCAGAAGTAGTGGAGATGATTTATGGTCATCAAAACCAGTTTCAATAATGGCTGCTTGAAGCTTGAAGTCTGTTCCCCTATTGTGTGGTAAAGAAGGTGCAGTGTGAATGGAAATTAGTCCTTTTGTTTAAGTAAATGTGGAGCATATTACAGAGACAGATTGTTATGTAAAAGGTAAATAAATACACTTTGAAATCATCCGGTTCGGTTTGAGTCGACGCCTCGCCGCAGTCGCCGTGTCCCGGACACGCTTGTCGACTCAGAAAGAATGTCAGCGCTTTTACAAGTACGCTGGAGAGAAAACCAGCAGGCAATTGAGGGAAAAGTTGTTGTTTTTACAACAACAAATCATAGAAGTCTACCTGACAGGTGCAACGACACCACCAGAGGAGTGTGTCCCGCCCACACAGTGGATCTCATTCAACCGCTCAAACTAGAAAGCCAAGTAAACACACAAACACATCTTTTACTAATCAAGATTAAACACCTCCTGCTTTGACACGAAGGGCCCGGAAATTGGGGTTACGGTGGACGTGGGTGGGTTTCAGCGAGAGCGGCTGTCGTTTGAAGAGGAGGGTTTTTTTCTTCAGGATGAAGCGTCGAACGGAAGCAGAAGCTGACTCGACAATATTCTCTTCCGCCGGCTCATTAGCGGGAACAATCTTGAAAGGAACGCTAGTTCCGAAGGGAAGTGCACTGAAAGATGTATACGCCTTCCATTTTGATGTTGTCGTACTGCTCCCGTGCAGATACTGTGCATGACGGACACTCCCCTGCATTGGAGAAATATGACTTCATCTATATCCAGAAGCCTTTTTCCATTGTGCAAATATTGAGTGACTGTCAAGATGTCAATGTCAAGAAAGAGAAATTAGTGACGAATATAGAACATTCCTTAATTACTTCCCTTCATTATATATTTTGTGCCCATCAAACTGAGCTCGGCTGAACTCCCGTTTCCATTATTGAACATTGGTGTGATTACATTATCCTTGTCTTTGCCTATGCTAAATCTGACCGCTTTTGCTGCTGGAATGAGCTAATTTCCCTGAGGGGATCGATAACTCCAACTCAATGACCTAATCTAAAGGCGATTGCTGTTTCTACGCTGCCACTGGCTACATGGGTCGGGTAACCCAGATGTCAAATGTGCAAATTAGTAAAAGCTACAGATGTCACTTTGGAAAAGACTGCTGCAAAATGTCATGACTAGTTTTCGATGCTTTCCCTGGGCAGGTGTGGGGGGGGGGGGGTACAGATGAGGTAGTTAACAATGTCCAGACTTCTCCCAGCAGTAAAGCTTCCATTGATCGGGAGAAATCTAGGAACTGGTAACAGAAGTCCTCGAAATATTACCATATTGCTTTTGTCCGTCGCCATCGACATGCTTTACTTCCAAATGTGTCGGGAGGTTTGTTCAGGTACAGCGGCACTGATTGATTTGTGAAGATTCACCATTATAAGAATACAATGTACCAGCCGGAGCCAAACAAGAAAACCAGGAAAATGTATTTCTGTTGACATAAAGGATCAAAGAAGACAGACGTTACAGTACTGAGGGGTTGTCGGGTGACCTCTTGGGGGTGCAGGCCAACCCTAACCCATCCCCTAAATATAGCAGCTCAAAACGTAATTTCTATTGGATACAATTCAAAAGAAGGATTATATTATGGCTCATAGCAACTGAAATGTCAGAGGTGACTATATGTGACTTTTCCACCTCCTGTCCCTTGGAGGTGCTCATTTAATATGTATCTTTTTTAACTACCAAGACAAAAAGATGATGTGTCTTTAATTGAGGAGCATAACATTTAATTAATTAATTAATTAAACTATAAGCTTATTATTGAGGTGATGTTGTACTGGACTGCATTGTATTGAGAAGTGTTTATAATGTTTTATATTCACAAACATGGGGTCTCAACAAACACTGAATACTGTGATCTTCCTAAATTAAGATACTATTGTCAGATTAGTTGTGCTATTATCAAAACCATTCATTCACTTTGTTCTATTTAATTTGGTGGGGTTTTAAAATATAGCTTAATAGTTAATATCCATATTTACAGTTTTGTAAACATGTATAGACACATATGCACAATTGTACCCAATACTTCCTTAATGGCAGTAAACACCACACACGGTCTATGCAAAACTATAATTTGGTGAATTTATTGACCTTATCGAGATTTCTTTCTTGCTCCAAATCAGTCACAGACAATTACTGACAATTCTTGCATTCATTTTTAAAGTATGAATATTTTTTTGTTTTCTAACAAATTGGACTTTTGATAATACGAACTATATTGCAAGTCATTTTAATAACCACATACTTGTATTTCAGTTAAATATATAAATGTCTCCAAAAAGTTTTCATCAAATCTTTAATATACTGAAACAAAACAAATGTAACCTTAGTCCAATGATGTTAACATGACGCTGTTGAGAAAATGCTAGGCGGAGGCTGAGGACTTCTTATCCTTCTGACTAGAGTGATACGATATGTTCTAATGAAGAGGAGCGGTATGGATTAGTAACACAATGGTTATCCAGATTAGTTGCATGAGCTGTCCAATTTATAATATTGTCTTATGCTGTCTAATTGAAATCCCATCCTTCCACAGTTAGGATAAAAAAGAAAAGATTTAAGTATCTTTCAAAAATCGAATCCATCATCCTTGACACTTTTAAATGAGCAGTTTCCAAAAACTATTACACAACTGAACTGAGTTTGTCTCAATCATCCCTTTCCCCCAAACACATTTAATGTGTTGCTTTAAATCATTACTGTACACTACATTGATTATCTCCTGTTGCCGTGGGGCAACGTGACATTTAAGTGAGGATTTTAGGCGTGTGATTGGCAGCAAATGTGGTATCGATCCCACGTTTGCCAGTATCCTCTTTGTATCTCTTTTTTTTATTTCCAATGTAATCGTGCATATAGTGTATTATCCGAGCAGCCGCTATCCGACCCAATTGGCATCGCTTTTCGCTGCCAATTTGTGCAGCAGTCACCGGGGAGTTCGGGATAAATTAAGATGCATCATCCCCCGTAACCTCCTCCGTACTCTAATCCATTGCTCTTTGGATTGGATCGGCAACACATGGGTTATATAATGTTTCTTTCTCATTTGAATATTCAGTAATGTACAGTTGCGTTACAACGAATGTGCTCACATGTGTGAAGATTTTGCCATGTAGGTTCACCTTTCAGTTTAAGTAAAGCTCATGACACGCCGACCTACCGTTACTAGTGAGTACTATCAAAGTTCCTGCAGCGGCACTTTTACAATATCTATACATTAAGAGTGACTCATAACCAGCCTCTGAGTGAAAGAGAGAGAGAGAAGCGAGGGAAGATAAGTGCCGATCATTCAGTCGTTCACTTTGCCCAATTAAGCAATGACAAGCAACGGTTTAAGCAAATTGCAACAGAACATATCTGAGGCACTTAGGGGTCATTTGTGTGATGTCAAATGATAAATAAAGACATGACACGCCACACACAGGTGTGAACCAGAGATTAAAGGGCCATTTGGAGAGAAGCAGCAACACTGAAGTACCTTTCTCTCCCCCTTCCCTGTTAAAAGAATATGTCTGACGGTATTTAATGTCTCTGAATTACATCAAATGCAAAGACTAAAACTAACAATGAATGTTTCCTACTAGCAAGTAGTTAATAGTCATAATAATAATACTTCAAATTTATATAGCACTTTTCTTTTCACTCAAAGACAATTGAATAAATATACGTAGTACTCCTTTTTTGTAGACATTTGCTAAAGAAATGCACAACTGAGCAGTTTTTGGAAAATTACAATGCCTTTAAAAAAATTACAGATACATGGTTGTGCTGTTTTTAAAGACTTATATTCAATTCAATTCAGTTTATTTGTATAGCCCATTTTCACAAATTATAAATTTGTCTCAGAGTGCTTTACAATCTGTACACATAGAAAGAACCTCACATCGAATCAGGAAAAACTCCCAAACAACCCATCAATGGGAAGAAAATAAGAAAGAAACCTTCAGGACATACTTTATACTGCGTTACCCCAAAATCGTTACAAATTTTTTTGAGGGCGTTAGATGTCCCAACGTTTGTGGGATGTCCTCAAAAAGTATAAAGCAGAAATAGTGGTTATTTCTTCCGTGGTGGATGGAGGAAATGATAACTGTTTCCACGGTGTAAAGCCATGGAGATAAGCCCCGCCCCCTCTAAGACGCAAATGAAGTGAATGAAGCAAATAGACCAAGACATGTCAGGAGAGTAAACTCCCGCGAGTAAATATTGGCAACGCTCTTTGGTGTGAACGCAGCGTTACGTTATCAGTAACAAAGAATGGGCCGGTAGCAGAGAAGTCACGAAGCATTGAATAACACATTGCTGGTTTTGGTCTTACAAGACTACAAGAAAACACGTAGAAAATCACCAAATGTATTTTTAATAAATTATTCAGAGAAACAACCTCTGATCAACCTAAAAAATATATATATATATATATTTTGAAGAATTGGTTCACAAAGTAGAATGTGCTTCCTTCCTTTTCATATTTCACCGTCTGTTGCCAGGCACGACTTCAATCCAGTGTAACATCGTCTGTTCTCTGAGACTAGAAATGAATCACCCGGGAGTTGTTTGTGTTTCCCTTTTCTTCCTCTTCCCTTAAATGCATCATCCCAACTCTGTGGCTGATGCTTGAAATGCTGCCCGTCAAAACCGGGGCGGCCGTTCCTCCACCGAAAGTGTTTCTCATGTTGATGTGAGGCGGGCCGTCGGTGAGCGTGGGTATCTTGTTAGGCTTGTTATTGACGTTGTGTTTCATTAACTTGATTAATGACGTCTACTGGGCCGGGCTGCACAGTGATCCACATCTCTGCAGAGAGGAGTTGTCTGACTCTCCGGGTCTGCCCACTCTCGACCGGCCTCTCCGGGTCCCGTTTGTTTCCTAAAGGCTGCCTTAAAAAAAAAAAATCTTATATTCGTGAATACCCACATAGCGTGCAAAGCGAGTAGACCCCGGATAACCATCATGAACTTTCCATTGTATGTTTCAGATTTTTTTAAATGGGCAAAGTAGAGAAATAAACTGTGTTCATATCATCCGGGATAGGAACACATCACTTAAGATGCTCCTACTAAATTATTTGGTGATATAAGTGCCCGCTGTCCTGCTGTTTACTCTGATTTATTCATCATATAAAAACACATGCAAAGATGCACATTGCCAGTAAAGCCTTGTATAGTCTGGAACTAACAAAAGGTCAAGAAAAGGTTTATGTCCAACACAAGCTTTAAAAAATCAGAACCACTACCCTCTAGTGTCAACGTATTGCTCTATAGGGACGTTTAGGACTTGATATTTGAAGGCCAACAGGCTTTTGCACATATGATGTTTTGGGACGTTTTTTCTTTCGGACCAAAGGGATTTATTATCTCTATGCGTCCTACATCCGTCACACCCTGGGTCAGTGCACGGGGGACGAGAAGACGCTCGCCCTCAAACAAAACCCGAGTACCGGAGAACCGAAGGCCACCGATTTCCCCCGAGCCTCGGTACCGCATGCCGGTGGAGAGAGAAACAAAAACGATTTAAATAAATAAAAATACACATTCATATTTGCCTTTCATCGTCTGCTTTTTGCCCACATTGTACTCGGTTATATGTGCGGACCCTCTAAAGGGCGGGGGGGTAAAGCTGTGCTGGTCCAACTCCAAGCCGGTGGCTGCCGGGCTGCTGCTGTTCTGGGAGCTGAATCATTTTCGGTACATTGTGCTCAAAACAATGCTATCTGGCAAAGCAGCAAATTAACAATAAATATGGAAAATTCATGGCCATATTTATGAACATAAAATCTGTCCACACTAAAAGGGATTTGCTGGTTTAACGCTACTGGAAAATATTTAAATTAAGGGATCAATCTCGATGGTAATCACTTGGCTGCAAAATATATAATTACTCTGATTTGATAAGGTTTGATTAGAGAAATTGTTATCCACTCAAGAGCTGAAACCAATTTGGACTGAACTTTATGATGACTAAGATGTTCAATTAAAGCCCGGTTCATTAAGACATGAGGCTGTGGAAATGCTATGGAGAGGAAATGCAAGCGCTATGAAGTTAAACATGGAAAGCGTTTAATGAACAGTATCATAACTTGTGAATTCTATTCATAACTGCAAAGCACAATACAACCAACAATAGTATGCAAGGTACTGCATATTCATTTTTATCCAATTCTTTAGATAGAATTTTTATTATTGAATTTAAAAAAGCAAAAGCTAATATTGAGAAATGGCCAATTAAATTCCATAAAGCAAAAAGTAACACTAACAAATTCTTTGAGACCCCAAAGTGTGATAGAGTCAGTTTATTATCGCATATAATGAATAGCAAACCAATTAAATCCTTAAATTTGAGATTTTTTATTTTCTTGCAATGAAAAAAAAAAGACAATCGCTTGTCAAAATATGTGGGGATAATTTTCCTATTTTTCTACTAATTACATTACATTACATTACGTGTCATTTAGCAGACGTTTTTATCCAAAGCGACTTACAAAAAGTGCATTTCAACCTAGAGTACAAACTAAGAACAACAAGAATACAGAAAGTAACATTTCCTCATCATAGTCAAACTACAAAAGTACCATAATAAGAGCCACTGATTAATTAACACATGTTCTAGTTTCTATTGGAAATGTGGCTAATAAAACAGAAACTCACTTATATTATATTATATACCAAAGTTAACTTAACTACCTCTAGATTGTTAGTTTGGGTAAACGTGAGCACAGTAGTAATAATAATATGAAAAATATATTTATTTTTTCAAAATTCAAAATGGCGGATAATCTAAGTCGGCGCATTTGATGGCCACCGTGAACTTATTTGTAGAGCAGGTCCAGGTGAACCTGAATATCAAATTTCAAATCAATCGGTCATTGTTGAAAAAAAGTATTAGCTTTCTAACTCAAGGGGGCACCAAAGAAAGATTTCTATATACATAAATGCGAGACCCTGAAATGATCGGGATTTTCGCCAGTCCTGATATGCATGTCAAATTTAACAATAAAAGGGCAACATTCCTTAGAGAAAATAATAATTCCTTGAAATACAATAGGTTCCTCTATGACGAGGACCCTAATAACCTTTATTGATCCCCATGGGGAAATTCGTCTCTGCTTGGACCCATCCTTAGTGAGTAAGACACAGTGGGCTAGCAACTGGTGGTTCAGTGCCTTGCTCAAGGACACTTTAGCATGAGCTACAGCCGACCCCCATGATGGTGAGGACCACAACAACCCATCTAAGACCAAGTCTGGCAAGTAGTACCAGTGCTTTCAGTTGGAAGGTAATCTTGACCCAATTGCATGGAGTAAACCCAAAAGCCAAGGATGCAGACTCCTGGGAACACACACACCCAGCCCGACCACGCTCCCTTGAACACAGCCCTCGGCAAATCATTTGTTTTTATTTGGCCTCATATAATTTGTGCGCTGTGAAACTGACCTGCACTCCCCGTAAACAGAAAACAAGCCAAAGGAATACGTCTTCTGTCTTCTAAAAGCACCTTTATTGTCGAATCTGAATCATCCAGGTACGCGTGCGCGTACAAACGACAGTCAAATGTGTTTATTTTTCATCATATAAAGTTTCATCGGCGGTCGTGTGTGATGTACGGTGACTGAGCGCCATTAAATGTTATACTCAAATGTCTATTTATGCAAATTGATGTCCATCACACTCAGGTGGCTGCGTGGCGCGCCGTCTGGAGCTGAAGGATGTCCCCGTTTCACTTGTTTTATTCCCGATGGAGGAGGAACCGATACGATACCTCCTCATTTCACAACAGCAACCCGGATCAGGTGGCAGCTTGCTGCAGGGAGCGTTGCCTGTTTATTAAGTACGAACCTTGGAAGGTGGCGGGTCGCCTCCTGCACGCCCGTATTTAAGTGGAAAGACGTGCGCTTGCTCGCCGTTAGGAACCAGTGTCGGCCTCTCTGCGGCTGAGTCCTCTGCATCCATTACGGCTGTCGCTGAACGGCTTGTTCAAACATGACCGCCACGCCCGGTGTGTGTGTGTGTGTGTGTGTGTGTGTGTGTGTGTGTGTGTGCAGAGAGAGAGCAGGCAAATTAATATTGATCATGCTTCAATTCATCAATTATAATACTTTTTTTTGTTCTTTTTTTTTAACGCTGCATCTGTTAAAAGTCTACAGATTGTAATGGGCTCGATGTATGTTTGTCTTTTGTTATTTTCTGTTCAACCCTCCTGTTAGCTTTAGGGTCAATTTGACCCCATTCAATGTTTAACGTGGATGCTTTGGGGTCAATTTGAAATATCAACTTTTTTATTTATTTAAAGGGCTATTTAGGTCCTCCAAACACACATAAAGTACCTCACACTTAAACTTGGGAAACAATATTAATTCTAATAATTCTCTTGAGGTTTTAATTGCTGGGGTCAAATTGACCCCGAGGGTAAAAGATGTTAGTAAATGTTAAGGTAGCAGGAGGGTTAAAACAAGATAAACAGAGTAAAAACATGTGGTTCCCTTCAATAAATATATCGCTTGAATGGAGTTCAGGTATTACGTCGTCATCTGTCCCGCCGTGCGTCGATGTGCACATCTGTTCCCATTCTTCAGACGCCGTGAATTCCCCTGATTTTGGATTCTGGACCAAACCGTGTATTTAAAAGCATCATGAATAAAAACTCCCCACGGATTCATCCTTCATAGTTCTGTCTGGGACTTCAACTCCCCAGATGAGGACGTTCATTCAGAGTTGGTACAGATCTGTCTCTGATGTCCTTGAACACAACGCTATTGGTTAATTTAAGTGTTTTCATTGTATGACACAGTACCTCAGTTAATATATATACATATACGACTCGTCACATGGGTTGCAATTGGCAGAGACGCGTATTTTCAGCCCAGATAAAAAACCCGACCATGTTCTACCCGGCATCTCTAATGTTCCATCCCTCAGCGGTGCCCGACGAGGCCATTAAGTGTTCAGCGAGAGGGAGACGGACATAATTGATGGGCAACCGCAGCCAAGCTGGTCTCATTCTGTCCAGGCACAGTTCAAGCCGACTGGGACACCTTGAAGTCTCGTCCTTTTAATTACACTCGCATTCTTTGCCAACCAAAACACTCACACTCATTGGGAAATCTTTTAGGAGACTAATTTGCTGGATTGGGCTAAGAAGAAAAAAAGAAGAGAATAGGAAGCGGATCCAAATTCTTGTACCGCAGGCCAACTGAAAAGTCGTGGAGCAATTACTTATGAGAGAAATTGCTTTTCTCAAATTCTGCTCGTATTTTTTTCTTTATGGCATAAAATGCTGATTGAAACCTGTAAATTTAGGCTCCGAGGAAACCCATTAAACAAAAAGGTCTTTTAGTTCCTGGTTTGCAGTCAAATTAAAGCATGTTCTAGTTGCAAATTCATAGTTTGAATAGAAGCAACTGTGTTGTGTACACTTACTCTAGTCTTATGAATCTATTTGTGAACACTAGATGTCATAAAACTCAGAAACAAACCCAGAAGTAGAACTCTAGCACACTGACGGCGAGACGCACACAGCTGCCCACTTCCACATCCAGAGCACACATGAGCCACATGAGCATCCCAGTGGAGCTCAATCTTCACAAACTCCTCGAGAAAAAAACAACAACCTCTGCTTGATGCTCGACTGTGTTCTGCTTTCGCTGAGCGGGACGGGTTTATTTTGCTTGTCTGAGCTTGTGTGAAAACGGTCGCCTGCAGGTACATATTGTTGGGTCGGGGGATGAGAGGCACGGCACTCCAACACACTGTGCTGCTGATGTTTGGGCCAGAGAAAAGGAACAAAACAATGAGAGTCCCAAGAAACCAACAGTGATGCTACATTCTACACAACGACACAGGATTTTTTACTTCGGGTCGGACTCAACGGAAAAGCGCCCGATGCACTTTGTAACTAGAAGGGGCACTCGGTGGAGCGCATACCTTCGCTTATCACAAGATTGGGCATTGAATTATGAACATGTTGGCATTACTTGCATGCCAATTGGATACAAATTCACTGTGCTTTGGTAAAAAGAAGATTTTTACCTTTTCATGACCTTGACCTTTGACCCGATCGATCCCAAAATCGAATCAAATGGTCCCCGGATAATAACCAATCATCCCACCAAATTTCATGCGATTCAAGGATATGTTTACCTTTTTCATGACCTTGACCTTTGACCCGATCAATCCCAAAATCTAATCAAATGGTCCCCGGATAATAACCAATCATCATCAAAACATTACCTTTTGCATTTTCAATGCGAAGATAATTAAGTATTACGAGTTATTATCCTTTGTTAGTTCTCATGTATAATCTTGTTATTGTGTCTTTAGGCATCTTAGTGCAAGATCCAGGGGCAACTGATTTAACCGTGTCAGTTTAATATTGAAAGAGATGGATTATTGTTATTTCCGAAACAAAAGTATAGAACCCTCGTTTTGGACTTTTTCTTGAGGTCAGCACAGACAGTATGAGATGTTCTCAAATCCAGAACGCTCGCATGGGTAAACATCTTCCTGCGGCCCGGTGCCAGACACACGCGGCCATAATGTACGAGGCCCGGCACACTCACCGTCCTCCCGAGACTTCTGAATGAAGGCGTCGACGCCGCTCTCCCCGTAGTTGCCCTCCGAGGCCACCGTGGACACGTAGTTCCAGCGCATGGCCTTCACGATGTCCACCATGGCCTGGGCCTGGTAGGTGTCCGGAGGCACCACGCGGGAGAAGAAGTCGTAGCGGGTGTTGTCGCTCAGCTCCGGAGCCGTGGAGGCGTAACTCACCTGGGGTATCTGCACGGGGGAGAGGATATTGATAGCGTTAGATAGATAGGTAGGTAGGTAGGTAGGTAGGTAGGTAGGTAGGTAGGTAGGTAGGTAGGTAGGTAGGTAGGATATTGATAGTGATAGGTAGGTAGGTAGGTAGGTAGGTAGGTAGGAAGGATATTGATAGTGTTAGATAGATAGATAGGTAGGATAGTGATAGATAGATAGGTATAGATAGATAGCATGGGTAGGAAGGATATTGATGGTGTTAGTTAGATAGATAGTGTAGGATAGTGATAGGTAGATAGGTGGGTATGTTGGTAGGTAGGAAGGATATTGATGGTGTTAGATATGATGGGTAGGATAGTGATAGGTGATAGGGTGGGGTAGGTATGTTGGTAGGTAGGAAGGATATTGATAGTGTTAGATAGATAGGTGGGATAGGGATGGTGATAGGTAGATAGGTAGGTAGGTATGTTGGTAGGTAGGTAGGAAGGATATTGATAGTGTTAGATAGATAGATAGGTAGGATAGTGATAGGTAGATAGGTAGGTAGGTATGTTGGTAGGTAGGTAGGAAGGATATTGATAGTGTTAGATAGATAGATAGGTAGGATAGTGATAGGTAGATAGGTAGGTAGGTATGTTGGTAGGTAGGTAGGAAGGATATTGATAGTGTTAGATAGATAGACAGGTAGGATAGTGATAGGTAGATAGGTAGGTAGGTATGTTGGTAGGTAGGTAGGAAGGATATTCATAGTGTTAGATAGATAGATAGATAGGTAGGATATTGATAGTGATAGGTAGGTAGGTAGGTATGTTGGTAGGTAGGTAGGAAGGATATTGATAGTGTTAGATAGATAGATAGGTAGGTAGGATATTTATAGAGGTAGATAGATAGGTAGGTAGGTAGGTAGGTAGATACTTTGTTAAAACAAGGGCTTTACATTAGAGAACACGATGAAGACCCGTAAAGTATTCATAAAGATGTATTAAAAGACCATATCAGAGCATTTCAAAAGATAAATGATTAAATGGGAATACAAATTACAGTGCAATACGATATATGAATAAATAATCAGGAATAAATAACTGTTACTGTGTTGCACCTGAGGTTTTCTGAGGCTCCATAACTAACTGGAAGCTGATTGGTCCCTGGGGGAACTGAACCCAACCAATCGGAGAGGCCAGGATGGAACATCCAGAGCGTTGTAGAGCATCACTCGTAACTTAACGTCAACTCTTTGACGAACGTGCAAATCTGAGAAAATCTTTTTATGCGCTTTGCCAGTTTTTGTAAAACTCTCTGAGATGGAAGTCCTTTACTGGTTTATAAGTTCCGGAGGTCACGGGAGGCCGATTTCCCGAAGATTTATTTCTCGGTTTGAGATCTAAAACAACAGCAACTGAAGCTAAGCTCTGACTTTTAAATCACTCTCCTTCGGCTCCGCAGGCAAATATTTTTTTTGTTTATCTTTGACAAAGGGTAACAACAACAAAAAAACAAAACATGAGACAAGTCTGTGGGCATCCAATATTCGTCATCCGCCTTGAGATTGCAAATAGTGATACGGATCCTGAACCCCCCACCACACACACACACACACACACACACACACACACACACACACACACACACACACACACACACACACACACAAAGCCTTAAAGACACGGACTCGGTGCCCCCGGATGCTGCGGCAGGCCGGGACGATGAAGTCGTCCGACTCGAGGTCACTCGCTTTACATAAACATGACTCTTAACATGCAAACACAGCGTGTTTCACACACGCACACACACACACACACACACACACACACACACACACACACACACACAATGTGATTGCTTAGCTGCTGCAGCGTCTTTGATAGATAAAACATATATATATCCACTGCTGTACACACAGATAGAAACCCAGCAGCAGCGTTTAGCTTTGCAAAGATAAGATATTGCATCATGGCGGGCGACTGTTGCGCCCACGATGTTACTGATGCGTGTGCTGAAGAAAGCACAAAGTTACATAAGAAGCTTCAATAGAAAAATAAATAGGTCAGCTGAAGCAAGACGCCGGTCTTGAGTTACCATAATTTTGGATTTTCAGGCGGGTGGTTGTTGTGCTTCACCCCGGGGGGGAATGTTTCCATGAGATTGAACACTGTCATTTTTTTTGTAATAGCTAAACTGTGTTCAGGTAAATGGATTTTTTTTTATTTATCCCTATGGCTTCCATTGATTCACCAAACGGAGAGCCGGGTGTTTCCTGGTAATGATACGCGGCGTGTCCTTTTAATGAGCATCAGACGTCATCTTTTCTTTGTGGTGCACTCAGTGATACATGATCCTAATGAAAAACTGCCAGGATTCTTGCTCTAGATGCCTCTTTGCCTCATGTGGCATTTCATTATCACAGACACCAGACCCGTGGGCTGTGAAAGACACACACACACACACACACACACACACACACACACACAGAGAGATAACCCGTGTTATTAAAAATGGAACTTCAAGGCAAACTCCTCCCACCGAAGCCAAACTCACTTATTTGGATGAAAATACACACATATATATATAGTACATACACACATATATACAGTATATATACAGTATATATATATATATATATATATATATATATATATATATATATATATATATATATATATATATATATATATATATATTATACAAAAGAAACCTAGCTGTAGCTTTATGTATGTATATATATACACATATACATATATATATACATATACATATATATATATATATATGTATATTCACATATACATATATATTATATATATAAAAGAAACCTAACTGTAGCTTTATGTATGTATATATATATATATATATATATATATATATATATACACACACACACATATATCACATATATACATTCACATATACATATATATTCACACGCATATATATACATATATTTTATATATATTTATATATTTATATATATAAATATATATAAAAAGAAACCTAACTGTAGCTTCATCGTGAGCGGGCCCTGGGTGACAGTGTGCCAGAAGAGAACAGAAACTAGAAAAGAAGATGGAAACCAGGAGAAAGGTGCTTAGTCAGAGTGGAACTAATAAACTATCCGGATGATACTAATGGGAATTGGTAAACAAATCATTTGTGTAAGGGTTTGGCGGCATGAATACTAAAGCGTCAATAGCTCCTTTTTTGCTTTAACTTATCATTAGGAAGTGGCTGATGGCTACAGAATAATGACACCGCGGCCGTTTAAATTGGTCGTCTTTAAGCTTCGCTTCTTACAAAGACACTCTCTCTGCCAGCAGGTGTGATCTGCCGGGAAACAGAAGGCTTGATGTGCGGCACAAAAGGAGAGAGCGGCGACGATAGCGCTCGTGTTTACCCCGGTCGCTCTTGGTAGCTCTGCCCAGTTACCAAACAGCGTCAACGTTCGCTTTTATGCAGGAACTACGGCCGACAGCAGAAAAAAAACACAATGCAATGTGTCCTGTTTGTCTCCCGGTGGGTTTCTTTCAGGCTTTGAGGGAAAACAGAAAGCTTTTATGTCGTCTTTGACAGCAGCGTCAACATTTATACGACTTGGGAAGGCTAAGAGGGGGAAACCGTGTACCGGCCCTTTAAGGCGATTCTGAGACGCCGACGGTTAAACATCACTTACACGGGTCGGTGTTTAGCCAAAAGGACCGTTTTCTACAGGTGTCTGAGTGCACTAGAGCTAAGCATATAACATCGATGGAATACTCCAATATTGTGGAGGTTAATTTGAAAGTGAAACCAGAAGATGAGATCAATTTGAATGTGTATTCCCCGTTTGGTCTCCAGTAAATATAAATCAAAGTTTTGAGCAGTGTACCTGACGGCGTGACATCATGAGATGGGTTCAGTAGAACATTATATAGTATTTCACACAAAGAGTTCATACAGCAGTCAGGTTTAGTGTTGTTTATCCTGTGTCTTTAAATGAATATACTCATAAATACTCACTATGTCTACTTTAGATGTTATTTATGGTTCGTTTCATTTTGTATTTTGAGATTTGCATGTATCATGTACCGTGTTGGATTGAATATGTCACTATGTCCCAATTCCATAATACAAACTAGGTCTACAGGTGGTAAAAAAAAGAAAAGTGAAACTCAAATCAGATGGAACTCATTAATTACAGTCACATTTTGAATGTGATGCTCACTTTCCTCCCACACAAAGGAAATGGAAATAAATAAGATCATTATTGGCGGTGGAGAAAGAACTCCAACAAGATATATAAAAAACAGCTAAATAAACATTTTTATTTCCCTTTGTGGAGATTACTCAGCACAAGCTTTTAGTTGCGTTACGTCACACGGATTGTATAATTTCTCTTTGGTATGAAATGTAAAAAATGTGTTGGTATAATTTTATACTCAGTGATCAAACAACAGGCAAAAAGTACAATTAGTGCGTTGTACATATCGTATAGATATATTATGGATTGGGGACAAAGCTTGCATATTTTGTCCGATTGCGTTTTTATTGCAGAATCTGGAATAAAATGTTCAGATTTCTTTGATGAATCACCTGAAGGAAAAGGATGTATTTATACTCGTTGTTAGTGGTATTCTCTGAGCCCTCCGCCCCCGCTCGTCCAACTCGGTCTGAAACGTATTCATGAAGACGGGTTCCAGTCCCCCAGGTAACTCTTCAGTACAAGGACCTTAAGATGTAATAATGTATTCATGTATTAATGGACTGTGAAACGCTCGCCAAACAAACCCAAACACATAACCCATGGAGGTTATTTAAAGAAGAAAATAATATATACTTCATGTCACTAAAAAGTATTTCCACTGCACCTTCTTCTCTCTTCCCGCTGCTTCTCCAGCACAGTCTTCATCAAACCCGTAAACACTCAAAGAAACGGTGCGGCTGTGTTCTTTGTCCTTGTAATTAAAGATATTGTATTGTTGTGTTTTCTGTAACAGACTTTGATTTTGCCAGATGTTGTCGCCCTCCTCTTCATCCAGCTGCCTTCATCTTCCTCCTCCACACACTCGGGATAACACAGACCTGCACTGCACCAACTGATGGAGAACAACTCCTCGGTGAGTCGCACATGATGCACGGACTGATGTTCGTAATCTCATTAATTACCTCACGCTCCCGACTTGAATTATTTGAAGGAGGTCTTTCAATGGAAGATGAATCACGAGCGACGTTCTTAAAGGTACAACGTCGTTAAACTGTCGAGATGACCTTAAACTCTGGATTTCTAAAGATACCCCTTCTACAGATAACTGGTACATGGGGAATTTGGAAGTTCTCCCTTTGGAGAAGTTGACCCACATCCTTCATGACAATGTCAAGGGATTTGTCAAAATATGGAAACCCTGGTGGATTAAAAACATTGGTACTGATGCTGACTTGATTTGATGATGTAACTTTAAATATGTACTTATACTGGTGATGTGCGAATGTGTAATGTGCTGTGGTTTGTCTAATTATTTTGTATCCATTATCTATTTATTTTTATGTCTGTTTTTTGTTGTTTTCTACCGGTGTTTAGTTTATTGGTGCTACTGTGTCCACAAATTTCCCCTTGGGGATTAATAAAGTATATTTCTATTCTATTCTATTCTATTTCTCTTTTCACTTTGTGTTGTACCCTTAATGTCCTGTCATGCTAATTTGTAAAAACTAAATAAATATATTTTTTAAAAACTGTCGAGATGACATGAGCAGCTACTCTTTTGGGGTACCAGAATAGCGATGTGTCGGGAACGCTGCATGTTTCTAGTGGTGGAGCTGACACTTTGCCGTGTGCTGGTGTATAACACGTTCCTCTTGGCGGGAATAGTGCAGGACTCGTGAGCCTGAGCTCCTGAGCGTGGTAGTTGTTCACGTGATGGACGTGAACACGAATGCATCGCAGCGAGAACCGTGTCGCAGCGACACAGGGTGTGTTTATTTTATTTTTTTAAAAACAGCTCTTACTGCGGCACCTGTCTCACATGACTCTATATTTGAGTCTCAAGGCTCTACGCTCATTTGCTAACACACAATCCGCTCCTATTAAAACACATTTTAATTCATTTCATGAATCTGTGTGGAGCTGCGTTGGTAAGCGGAGAGTTTTTTGCTCATCAGCAGCGTGGAAAATCTCCAAGATTTGACTATTTACACTGAAATGGCGGATTTTTAATTAAAGTTTTGCCCTCTTGATATCAATTTGAATTTAACATTTCCAAAGATCACGAGATCGCCCCTCGGCTCCGAAAGGCACAGATATATCGGCCAGCCTCCCTTTTGTGTTTTTTACGGCATAATTTAAGACTTTTTTTAGAGGCTGCATTTATCTCCCTTGTTGGGTTTGTTGAGCATCCCGTTAAGATGAGGAGCGACTTGATGACGATAATGTCTGGGACCTGAGGTGGAGGTGAAACCCGTGCAAATTATGCCGGCATGCAAAATAGCTGACTATATTTGCATCTGTAATGCAGTCACCTGACAGATCCTCGCAACCTGCAGCGCGGTGCAAATGCAGAGCATCTGCTTCAATCAAGCTGTGTATGGAAAACATGGCTGGGTAAACACAGTTTATCCCCGCTACTCGGCAATCTTGTTCCATCACAAAGGAACGCCGTTCTCTCAACACAGCGTGGGCTGAGCCGGGCTTAGTATCTTCACGACCCCGACATATGGGAAACAGTTGGGTTTTCTTTGTGAGTGTTATATTCTTGTTTTATCAATTTTGTTTGTCTGTATCAATTTTACACATCACAGGTCAACTTCATCAAAGACAAGACTCTGGAGAAGTACAAAGGTATCATCAATTAATGAAGCATCATAAGTAACGGTTAATGGGGACACATTTTTTGTTGTTTTGATTATTGTTTTATGTAAATATGTATGTGTGTGGATTTATGTGTGTGCGTGTGTGTGTAGATGTATATGGGTTTGTGAATGTGTATGTATATGTGTGTATATATGTTTGTGTGTATATATATGTATATATTTATATGGGTATATGTACAGTATATGATTCTCTGAATTAAGTTTTCTCGTGAAATCATAGGTTAGGGCACTTATAAGCTTGATAGCTTCAGCCTTGACCCTTTCGGTTAGCCGCTTTCTTCTTTTGTTGTAAAAGAATCTTGCTTTTTGTATATAACCGAAATAAAATAAACTAAACTAAACTAATCACACACTTTGGTAAAAAAGAACAACACATTAACTAGAATGGGCACTCGGTAGAGCGCATACCTTTGCATATCGCAAGATTGGGCATTGATTTATGAACATTTTGGCATTAGTTGCATGACAATTGGGTACACATTGTGGTAAAAAGACAATTTTTACCTTTTCATGGCTGCAAAGAGCTCCTCGTTCTCACAATGCAGGAGCTCTGTGTGCTGGCTGCAGCCACAGCTGCCTTATTATTATTATTATTATTATTATTATTATTATTATTATTATTATTATTATTATTATTATATAGAAGTGTCGGTGGGCAAAAACAGCAGCGTGTCCATCGTATGCAGGCGGAGATAATAATGCCTGCAGTGTTCATGCAGATGCAAAGTACTGACATTATGGCATCTTATTTATGTTGTTTTACTATATAATGGAGTAGAATATGCAATGAAAACAACAACCACTGTAATTATTTGTATTTTTGTTTACGCACGCTCAACATCTGCACGGGCAGTAGAAACACGCTGAATTACTTCTTTCACTTTTTAATTCAATTTCTTTTATAAGGGCCTGAAAAATAAACGTGGGTCCGGGACACCGTCGGCGAGAAGAGAAGTGGATTTAATTGTTTTTACCGTGAACCGCGAGTCAGACCTCTTCAGAATCCAGGCGTTGCCCTTAATTGCCGTCGACACCGAGGGGAGATTAAAGTTTCACTTGTGTTACAGTCGGAATAAGCGGAGCAGCAAATAGCTGAGCCTCCTGAATAGGAACAAACTAATTCCTGCATTACGATTTAAAGCCCTATTATGTAGTGTTCCCCTTGTAGCGCCCCCTTCAGGTATTTAACGTTTACTTCAGTGTCGTAAATTCCCAGTTACGATAGATCAGGTGTCGTGAACCTCTGGCTCTGAGCCATATGTGGCTCTTCCGGTGACGCATTTGGCTCTTTTGAGTTTGAGTTAAAAAATAAATAATCTCCGCCCGCCCCCCTGTAACTTTCTCTCTCCTCCAGATGACAGCAGCAGTAATGTCAGGTCCCTTTCTTAAAGACGTCTTTGTTCTTTTATTAAACTAAAGGTCTGTTATTGGTCGTCTCCACAGCAGCATGTCTCTCTGTCTCTACGCGTCGCGTAGCGGAGACAATAAAAAGTCCCCTGTGAGGTGGACTGGACTATGTGACGTTGGTCATCATGACAGAAAGCAGGTCCAAGGACCGGGCGCTACAACATGTTACATAGTGGAGTTTTCTCCCCACAGACCCCCGATGGCAGTGGCGGAGGAACATCAACATATTAAAAGTCATTGTAGCGGCACAACATTTTTTCAAGCTGTTATTTTAAGGTACAATTGTTACATAGTGTTGCTTTAACGGATCGGATTCTCACCGCCCTGAACACAACGGGGACGTTCGGCCTCGGCTCTCGGACCGACGCCATGTCACGCGCGAAGCAGTGGAAATGAATTCACCGCCCATTATTTTCTTGGACCGCTCATATATGTAATAGTGATAATCGCTCCCTGGAGAGGTTGGAAGGCGGAATTGCGTATATAAAAAACTTTACTTTACTCAGCATTTTACTTTGTTTTCCCCCTGTATATGTAGTATTAGTATTATAATTTAGTTTTTAGTTTTTAACATTTAGTTTTGTGTTTTATAATTATTTTTATTAATGCTTTGATTTTTAAAATTTCCCCACTGTGGAACGAATAAAGGTATATATCATATCTTATTCACTGTGAGAAGAGTATATTAGAACATGATATTCATACGGTGCTAATGAAGGTATACTGAAAGTACACATATGCTACATTTGCTTTTTAATAATTCTAACAGTGAACAAACACCTGGATTCACACTTATGTGCCTTAATTAATTCCATTGTCTTGTCTCTCGATCGGCAGGGGATGTGTAGCTTCACTTTTACCCTGTGTTTTATAATCTTTAGCTTATTTCTTCTATCTTTTTTTTGTAGTGGTGAATCGGTTCGACACCCTAGATCCCTCGAGTGCATCTTGCAGACCCCTCTGTCTGCTTCTCCCTGGATTTTTATTTGTTTTTACCCCAAAAGATTTGACCCAATTTCGCCAGGGAGGTCAGTGAATGACAGCGTGGGCTCTGATGGCGAGGGGGAGGGGCGGGGCTAAGGGGGGTGTTGATCCAGACACACATGTCCACTGTAAGCCACCAGAGTGCCGCACGTCTCCGCCGTCGAACGCTCGGCCCCCGAGAGGCCGGCAATAAAATTTCTAAGCATGCTCGAGACCTTTTCAGAAAATCTCCCATCGCTCAGACCTGACCTTTAATATTTTGACATTCCAATGAATTGAGAGAAGAAGGCAAAGCCAATCAAATTGAACTCGTCCGGCTTCGTCTTCCGCTGAGACCGACACGAGTCCCGCTTCGACAGCGCCGGCCGCTCTGGGGAACTCCGGTCCGCTGCTTCGGCGAAACGGAGGTGATGGAAAACCCTCGAGTTCAGGAAGAGTTGTCTGGACCGAGCTGGACACGCTGCCCATGTGACCGGGCATTGAATTAAGAACATCAAAATTTACTGTGCTATGGTAAAAATAAGATTTTAACCTTTTTATGACCTTGACCTTTGACCCGATCAATCCCAAAATCTAATCAAATGGTCCCCGGATAATAACCAATCATCCCCCCAAATTTCATGCGATTCGGTTTAATACTTTTTGACTTATGCGAATAACACGCACGCATACAAATACACGCCGATCAAAACATTACCTTCTGCATTTTCAATGCAAAGGTAATAATAATAATAGTAATAATAATAATAATAATAATAATAATAATGTACAGCTGCCTTGATTTATGAAATACTCTCCCACACTCAAAGAGGACCTCCTGCTATATTATAAAGTGTGTAAGAATAAATATGTGTTGTTCTCGCTAATGTATTACTGTTTTTAAAATAGAGGCATGGTTGCAAATGATGATACATTGTTCTATTACATATATGTTGTATATATATATATATATATATATATATATATATATATATATATATATATATACATATATATTTTATTTTATTTTGTATTTTATATTTCACTTTGTATACTTTATGCACAGTCACTTTCTTTCTTTCTTATATTTATATTTTATTGTGTTTAGTTTATTGGTGCTACTGTGTTAACAAATTTCCCCTTGGGGATTAATAAAGTATATTTCTATTCTATTCTCTATACACATCCGGTCAAATGAAAATAAAAAATATGGGACATGGTACAATGCAGCAAGCAGCGTCATGAAAATTTAAAAAGCTCAGATGGAAGGTGAATATGTAAAGTAATAAAGTACAAGTTTGGGTGTTTTGTACTTTAGAGTTCTGCCATATCAGAGTTATTTATTCTTCTACACCAGATTTTGAGTTTGAATATTGTTCTTTTTAAGGCCACTATAATTATTTAAATTATTATAATGATAATGTATTTTCGTAGATTAAGCTACCTGGCAATATGTAAGCCAATTCAAATGAACCCTGCCTTTATCAGCATCATAAGTGATACTTACACAGTAATTCAGTTATATGATATATGCTTATTCTGAAATAAGACATTCTGCATAACGATGTATATTGTGATGCTGTATATGTACTTAAGTAAGATTTTAAATGACTTGTAACGGCATATTTCTAAAACCCTTGTGGTACTTTTAAAAGCAGGGGCGGGGGGGGGGGGAGGGGGGTTCTGTGTGCACGTCTGTTTTCTGTTGTTGGACTTTCCAGATATGGATTCCTGTGTCTTACCTCTGCTCCGCGTTCTCACATCAGCTCAACAAATCCTCGACCTTTTGATTTCGTCTGGAATTGATGAGGGCGACGACCTTCCGGTTACCGGGCAGAGCTTTGTGGTGGACCTCAGATTGATTACACACACGTTACTCATACTAGCCAAACTAAACACATGTGCCCCCCGGTTTAAGTGGTTCAGTATTTTCTTTTAGAGATTCTTGGAAAAACTCCAAGAATTTCTTTCGTAAGAGTTGAGACAGGAACAATAAATCTGCTGTGCTGCAGAAAAAACTGAAGTTGGAGAACTTTTGACTGATATTTTTAACCTGTGGCAGAACGTCATAGACCCTGTTGACTGGTTCATTGTTCTGTATATTTGGAGGAGGAAGTCAATTAACCAGAACAATAGGTTACTGGCAACTAAGATCTCATCTCTTCTGACTACAGCCGGAATAAAGACAGATTGGCACTTCGGTGTTACTTGAATAGTACTTATGGTATCACTGATGGTATTACTCATGGTATTACATATGGTATTACTCGTGGTATTACATATGGTATTACTCGTGGTATAACTCGTGGTATTACATATAGTATTAACCATGGTATTACTTGGGGTATTACTCGTGGTAGTACTCGTGGTATTACTCGTGGTGCTGTAAGTCGCTTTGAAATGAAATAATAAATTAAATGTAATAATGTAATGTACGATAAAGACATAACCCTCGTTGTCACAATGCAGTAACATTTAAAGTATGTTATTGATTCAGCCTGTAAGTGAGTATTCTTTATGTTTATGTCAGTCAGTGATAACGTATCAGTGGTAGAGCATATATAAATGTGTTTAAACCTGTACAAAGGTTTAAATGTGATGTGTATGATTATATGACTATATCTGGATTAAAACACAGATTTGCACTTTAGTAGCACTTGAATATCTCTTATTATGGTCCTTTTGTAGTTTGACTATGTTGAGGAAATGTTACTTTCTGTATTCTTGTTGTTCTTAGTTTGTACTCTAGGTTGAAATGCACTTATTGTAAGTCGCTTTGGATAAAAGCGTCTCCTAAATGACATGTGATGTAATGTAATGTAATGTATATTATAAATATAATCATTTGCTGATGATATCTAAGGAAATGCACTTTTCCAGTACATTCAGTGACTCATTGACACCCGGTCCACTAGGAAAAGTATCAATCAACTTTTTAACAAAAAGAGTATTGTGCACCGTCCCATCTCAGTTCAAGGACGGTGAAAAGATGTATAATGACCTATGGTTATAGTAAATTAATTTAACTATTTCTTTGTAAATGTGGGTTGAGGACCTGATAGTAATCATTTAGATTACACCAAAGGTAATTTCCCTTCTCTTTCACAGTTTGAAGACAGACAGAGGTGTTGGAATTCATTTCCAACTTGAAGATGTCGGCAGCTGGTCGTGATGATATTGATTCTTCATTGATTAAATCTGTATCTTCATTATTAAGCCCCTCGCACACATATTCAACCTATCTCTGCAATCTGGTTCCAACCTATTTAAAAATAGCCAAAGTTATTCCTTTGCACAAATCTGGAGATACAAGACATCTTTAATAATTATCGACCAATATCTGTGTTAACATGCTGTTCTAAAATAGACGTGTTTATCGTGTCTTATGTTTGATTTACCCTGTTCAACTTTATACTTGTTTATTACTTGAGGTAAAAACCTTGTACGAGTCCTTTGGGTTTCTTTTCTCACCTGCACTCATTTATGTGTCTTTTAATAATATTTCATTTGTACTGTTTTTGTTTTTATTGTGCGAATAAATAAAGAACATTAAAAAAGCAGCGTAATGCAGGTGTTGTTTCTCCTTCACACTTGTACACCTTTTAGTTCACTCAAGATTAATCACACTTTTTCTCCTGTGTACCGGTGTCGAATGTGCCATTATCACTCTTTATATGTAAATAAATATGTTTTGCCCACAGCAAAATGGAGAGATGAAAAGACTGCTTTGATAGAAGTGAGCATGAACGTTGAGTTAATTTCCAAAACAATTTGACTAAGGCCACATATACACATAGCCGGGTATTTACAGAAACAAATATTTCTGCCGCTCCGTTTTCAAAAATAACGTTGTACACACAAGGTCGTCAGTCCAACTCCCTTCACCTGCCTCTGATCACCTCGTTAGTCCCTCATTAGCTTCACCTGGTCCTCATGTCCATCTCACCTGTTGCCCATTCCCTCGTTAGTCCCTGTCTGCTCAGGCCACATTTACACATAGCCGGTATTTAGAGAAATTAATATTTCTGCGCCTCCGTTTTCAAAAATAAAGTTTCTGTTTATATGAACCCGCATAAATACGCCGTCCGCATACGTCCCACAGGACGCTCACATGACGTGAAGCATTTTTGGTCGCACACTGTGACGTTTGACCACCTAAAACTTTGTTTGACCTCGTTCACACGTAAACACAAAGACAGAGTTTTCAGAAATCTCCACTTTGGCCGGAATTTTTAGAAATGATCGTTTTCCGTGATAAAACCTCAGTTTTTGTGTAAATGAAAGGCCAAAACGCATGAAAATATATGCGTTTTCCCATCGTGTAAACAGGGTCTCAGGTCTAATTCATTCAAGGGAACCCAGATGTGTTTTAGCGGTCCAATCACATACAAAATATTTGATATATATAGATATTACAAGAAACATAAGACTGTTTAGCCATCACCAAAAACAGCATCAGCCCCCATTAGTAATATGGGAAACTAATCCTCTGAGATATCACGAGTATTCAATAAATTGTGGCGAGATTTTAAATACAGGTTCACCCTTTAGACCTTGAAGTCCAGGAGAGGCCAGCGTAGAACATCTTGAGCCCTTCAGACGACAAGCCGGCATATCGAAGAGCTCACTGCATGAAAGGAGCTCTTTCCTCTCGTTAGTATTCTGATATATGTGATGAAACCTTCAATCACACAGGTAAACCTTTCTTCACCTTCGCGGATCTCACGCCTTTACATTGATAAATGCACACACACACACACACACACACACACGTGTGTGGTTATGTCAGCTTTCTGTTTCTTCAGAGATGTACAAAAAAAAGGGAAAAAATTGCAAAAAGTTGTAAAATTATAAAGAAAACAATGTTTTTCTCCAAATATTCTAATAATAAGAATAAATTCTGTAAATATGCAGAAACATTTTTATTTCTACAAATATTCTTTATGGCTAAGATCCAGCATTACAGTTATGGTCCCTTACTTTACCAATAGAGGGAAAATGTAATAATGTTCTTTTCATTTTGTAAGACTGATAAAACGCAGCCAACGCAATATTGTCTATCCGTCATATCGCCCGGTCCTAGCGACGCCTCACTGTTTCCCAAAAGAAGCAAACGCCCACGACTATAGAGCCGAGAGCAGAGTCCACGCTCGGTCACGCGGGTTCCCGTGGATCCCTTTGAATGTTCAAAATGCTGCGAGGTTCTTTGAAGCACTTCAACATCTGTGCTAAACATAGCGCCTCCCATCTGTTCAAGACCTCACGGAGAAGTGTGCGAGGAATCGACTCCTCGCTATCTGGGTGTCCTCTCTCCTCTCTCCTGTCTCCTATCTCCTCTCTGGCACTTTTAGTGACCTTTACACTCAAGCTGCTGAAGTTTGTCCAAAATGTACTCAAGTGGAAACGGATGACACATGAGAGGGCTGAGCGATGGTTTAGAGATCCAGAGAACAACTTCACACGACCATTGACATGGGGGGGGGGGTTGCTGGAATTTCTTGAGACAATGGGATTGCTCCAGTCTGACAACAGAGGATGCTACTCCAGAAGCATTTTTTGGCAGCCGAGCGCGTCACATCGAGTCGCGGTCCGGCCTCAACGGATCCGTCATCGACATCCTCCTCACGCCATCCATCTCCGTCTGCTGCGGCGACGCCTCCCGTCTCTCAGAGGGAGAGCGTGTCACTCAAACCTTCAAAGGGGGTTATTGAGACACACACACACACACACACACACACACTCACAGACACACACATCTCTTCACTATACCAGAGCAAGGAAACTGCCGATAGCCACCTGTTTGACCCGTTTTGTTGGCTGAAATATATATATATACATATATATATATATATATATATATATATATATATATATATATATATATATATATATATATACATATATATAAATATATATATATATATATATATACATACATATATATAAACTGTATATATATATATATATATATATACATACATATATATAAACTGTATATATATATATATATATATATATATATACATACATATATATATATATATATATATATATATATATATATATATTTCAGCCAACAAAACGGGTCAAACATATATATATATATATATATGTTTGAACCGTTTTGTATATATTTTGTATATATATATTTCAGCCAACCAAACGGGTCAAGCATATAAATATATATATATATATATATATATATATATATATATATATATATATATATATATATTTACTTTGGTTTATGGACAATGCACATTAATAAAAACATTTCTATAAATGTGTTAGAGTTTGCTAATAAGCTATTTTCCATCTGTAAAAAAATAATCATTGCGACGATGACGATGATGACGACGACGACGATGATGAAAAAGATGATGATTTCCACCATTTGAAACCCCAACATCTCTGAACCTAGAAGCAGCTGTCAGCTCATAGCGGCTTAACTTCCTTCACGCGCCATTTCATTCAATTCAATTTCATTTGTTTTGTAGAGCCCAAAATCTCAAATTTGCCTCCGAGGGGTTCCCCGCACTGTGAAGATAAGGCAACAAGACGAGATAATGAGCGGCTGCTTCGCACAGGCGAGCTGATGTTGAAGATAACCTCCCAAAAATGTAATTAACAATGTAGGAAATTGTTTCTGTGCCCAAGGAAATTATGTTTCCGGGATAACTTAGTGGAACAATTTAAAAAAAGGTTGCCTTAAAAGGTTATGCCCTTTTTAATTTTTTTACTTAAATCTTGTTTGACTTCTAATATTTAATCCAGTCGGTGTAGATTAAAGAGTTGACTAATTACCAGAATATCCCTTGGTAGGATTCAGCAGCACCACGAGCGGTTCCCACTAAAGCGGTGTCTTCACGAGGACATTAATAACATTAGACTACGTTGATTAGAAGTGTAGCCAATAAACTTGGTGTATTTTATTGTTTTAATTCCGATTTCTTAATGAAACAGTCCAGAAATCCATCATGAATGCAGACATCGTCGTTGTTGTTTTTTAAATATGAAAGCAAAGACGATAAATGATGTAAATCTGGATGTAATGAAATCACCTGGATGTCAAATGCAAACACCACCAACTTTAAAAGCTTTTGATGGAATATGAAAACCACACAGTGAACTTTCGAAATATGTTTTGGGTGGTTTAATGGACGACGTTTGAACTCCGGTGCTACAAGTGAAACAATCCCACGGCTCCGCAGCTCACGGACTGTAAACAACAATTCGACAATTAAAAAGGTGCCTCTAACACTCGCACGGCGGCCAGCAGCCCCTTCGGCGACCTTCACGAGAGCGATGGATTTATTTGCCAAAAGAAAAGAAAAAGGAAAACAGCTTCCAGCTTCCAGCTTCCAGCTTCTAGCTTCCAGCTTCCAGCTTCTAGCTTCCAACTTCCAGCTTCCAGCTTCTAAATTCCAGCTTCCAGCGACGCTTGAAGCTCTTCCCGTTCCTCCACCACGGATCCAAACGACCACGAGCAGCGAGGGCACGTGAGCGGACGCCGGTCACGTCCTCGTGTCTCGTCGCACGCGACGCGGCACATGCGGGATTCCTCCAGCCGTCACTAACGCCGAGGCGAGGAGCGGCGGCTCGCTGGGGCCACGGGAGACGTGCAGCGGCACGTGACGACCCACCGTTTGGAAACCATATGGTGGATGAAACACACACACACACACACACACACGGTAACACTTCCAGCTGGTAGCTAATGACAAACACGTTTTAGGGATGGTCTGGGACGATGAAAGAAAAGGTCTATTTTCTCTGCAGCGTGTTTACGAGAGAAAGAAAATCAAGATGGAAACCTCACAAAGCAATACAAATTCCACTTCATAACACGGACAGAGGATGTCCTCATAAAGACACAGATACCGTCAACCGCTTGGATTATTGTGACAGGAAGTGGCGAGATTGTTTTGGCCTTTACGTTATTCTGCACAGGGCGTCGCATTCACTGACCCCGAGAAGAAAAAAACGGTCGTCGTTTGATTCACGCGCCTTTAAAACGCACAATCTGGAGTCGCTCGCCGCTCTTATCGGCGATGTCGTGTCGCGAGGTCGCGTTCTCCCTTCGCGTCGCCGCTCGCCGCCTCGACCTCCCGGCGCTCGGACGAAAGATGAATACAGAGCGGTCGCATTTCGACGGCTTATTTAACATTCCGTGTGATTTCCTGCTCTTTGATGTCGATGTTGTCCCTGCAACAACATTAAAATGCTACAGTCTTTCAAAAATAAAAAGGGCAAAAAGTCATACGTTATTTTTTTTTGGGGGGGGGGCTCAGAATGTCTCCGCTGCAGACTCGCTCCATAAAGCGCCGCACGCAAACAGCACGCCTCTAATTAAACTTTAAGACGCGGGAAATATTAAAAAAGACATTTTTTTAAAGAGGCGAGAGGTGGTCAAGTTGACGGGGTAGAATTTGTAATTATGAACGTCTCCACGGCAACATCAGTCTCACTGCACTGCTGGTCAATAACCCATTACGGCCCTCTCCTAAAATGACTGAACATGCACGATTGCACATAAATCATTACTCGGGCCCGCTGTTTCGTGTTTTCTGAGTGACTGTTGGGAGTGTTCAAATTGTGTCTTTATTCAGAGTTTATTGATGAATAGCATGATATAACAGCTTTAAACTAGGACCACGTAGCGCGGAGTGATGGGAACAACATACAGATTGGTTTGCATTCATTTACATTGGATTGGATTCAATCTATTGCACAGAGTCCAGGTAACAAAATGTATTCTCTGCATTTAACCCATCCTTAGTCATTAAGGAGCAGTGGGCTGCAGTGATGGGGGTTCAGTGCCTTGCTCATGGTCACTTTGACTTGCAACTAATGGAAAGAGCGGGGATCGAACCGACGACCTTGAGGTTGCAGAACTGAGCCTCACTGAGCTACAGCCAACTGCTAATAGAAATGTCAGATTAGTGGACAAAGCGCAGCATATGATTTCACAATGATTGGTCCACAGGGACACACACACTTAGTTTTTTTGTTCGCAATCACAACCTCATGTCATATCATGCAGCGTAGACTTTGAAGGAAGTTCATAAAAAGGTTGCGTCATAATCAACGTATGAATTGTGGAATTATGGCCAAACACAAAACCGTTAAAAGGAGCAACAGATGTTATCATAATCAGTCACGAGTTCCCCACCTTCCTAGTAAAATTCATCCTGCTTACATGTTTAATGAACTCTCCTGTCATTCCAGATCATGTCATCCTCACCTGATTGTCTCATTCCCTTCACCTGGTCCTCACGCCCTCCTCACCTGCCTCTGACCACCTCGTTAGTCCCTCATTCACTTCACCTGGTCCTCACGCCCTCCTCACCTTCCTCTGACCACCTCGTTAGTCCCTCATTCCCTTCACCTGGTCCTCACGCCCTTCTCACCTGCCTCTGACCACCTCGTTAGTCCCTCATTCACTTCACCTGGTCCTCACGCCCTTCTCACCTTCCTCTGACCACCTCGTTAGTCCCTCATTCCCTTCACCTGGTCCTCACGCCCTTCTCACCTGCCTCTGACCACCTCGTTAGTCCCTCACTCCCTTCACCTGGTCCTCACGCCCTTCTCACCTGCCTCTGACCACCTCGTTAGTCCCTCACTCCCTTCACCTGGTCCTCATTCCTAGTCCTAGTTCTGATCTGTCCGTTATGACCCTGTTTGCCTGTTAACCCAACTTGAAATTTTTGCCTGCTCCTTTTTGGATTTGTTTGACGGACCACCTGGTTTTGACCTTGCCTGAAACATTAAGTAAAAAGCCTCCTCCTGCAATCCTGTGTTTGTCGTACCTGTAACCATTACATAATCTGAACCGAGCGGCACGTTTCTTCAGACCGATTTTGGAGGTCACCACGTCACCTTTCGCTCGAGGACGTTGGAACAGTAACACCATTTTACTACATATTAAATGAATAACTCAAGATGGCGCCGCAGATGGCAGCCTCGGTACTTCGCTCTCTCGTACTTTTTCTGTTTTTGTTTGTTTGTCTCGTCTCCAGCTCTCCCTCTCTGATCACATACAGCAGGGAGGTACTCTTAAACCTTCAGCAATCCACCGGTCAAACTTTTTCACCGGTTTTCATCGAACCGGAATACTTTACAGAGACTTTGGTTGGAGGAGCAGCGGCTCTTCTTGGAATTCGCCGCAGACGCCGACGTGGGAAGCGCGCAGGAGTGCTCGTTAAAGTGCGCCGACGCGATTTCGAACTGCGCTCCCGTCAATTCACCTGGCGAACGTCCGCTCTCTGGCGAACAAGATTGATGAACTGATGCTTCTAAACAAAGCCAACACGGACTTTAGTAGATCTGCCGCCCTCTGCTTCACCGAAACCTGGCTCGGTGCGCACATCCCGGACAGCGCACTACATCTGCCGGGCTTCCAACTCCACCGAGCGGACCGCGTCACGGCTCTGTCGGGGAAAACGAGGGGAGGCGGGATCTGCTTTTATATTAACGTAGGTTGGTGCACAGATGTCACAGTGTTAATGGAATCATGCAGCCCTCACCTAGAAACACTTTTAATAGACTGCAAACCATTTTATTCACCGCAGTTTGCCTATCGCGCAAACAGGTCGGTGGATGATGCGGTCAATATGGGACTGCACTATATACTGCAACACCTCGACTCCCCAGGGACATACGCAAGGGTTCTGTTCGTGGACTTCAGCTCGGCATTCAACACGATCATCCCGGAGCTTCTTCATCCCAAACTCTGCCAGCTCACCGTGCCAGCCCCCACCTGTCGGTGGATCACTAACTTCCTGACAGACAGGACGCAGCAGGTGAGGCTGGGAAAAACCATATCCAGCACCCGGACCATCAGTACCGGTGCGCCCCAGGATGTGTGCTCTCTCCACTGCTCTTCTCCCTCTACACCAACGAGTGCACCTCAGGGGACCCGTCTGTTAAACTCCTGAAGTTCGCAGACGACACAACGGTCATCGGCCTCATCAGGAACGGTGACGAGTCTGCGTACAGACGGGAGGTTGAGCAGCTGGTCCTCTGGTGTGGTGAGAACCACCTGGAGCTGAACAAGCTCAAGACTGTGGAGATGACAGTGGACTTCAGAAGGACCCCCCAACACTACCCCCCCTCACCATACACAATAGCACTGTGTCCGCAGTGGAGACCTTCAGGTTTCTGGGATCCACAATCTCCCAGGACCTGAAGTGGGCCTCCAACATCAACACCATCCGGAAAAGGCCCAGCAGAGGCTGTACTTCCTGCGCCAGCTCAGGAAGTACAGCCTGCCTCAGGAGCTGCTGATCCTCTTCTACACCGCCATCATCCAGTCTGTCCTCTGCTCCTCCATCACTGTGTGGTTTGGATCGGCCACCAAACAGGACAGAGGCAGACTACAGCGGGTCGGCAGAGAGAACTATTGGTTCCAGCCTGCCCTCCATCCTGGACTTGTACACCTCCAGAGTCAGGAAGCGGGCTGGAAAGATCACTACAGACCCGTCACACCCTGGACACAAGCTGTTCCAACTCCTCCCCTCTGGGAGGCGCTACAGAGCTCTGTACGCCAAAACTACCAGACACAGAAACAGCTTCTTCCCTCTGGCTGTCACCCTGATGAACAGTTGATCAGACTCTCCATCTGCACTATCTGCACTTTTTTAACTACTGCCTTTAATGTCTTTTTGAATCTTTTTTATATTTATCTAGTTTAATGTATATTGTGTATGTATGAGAGAGCAAAGTGGAACCGGAGACAAATTCCATGTATGTGAAAACTTTCATGGCCATTAAAGCTGATTCTGATTCTGATTCTGATTCTGATAAATCCTCTGCGGATAACGTCATTGTCTATCTAACGTCCAAGGCAGAGTCTGTTATATAGGATGCATCCAAAAAAAAACTGTTTACCACACACACACACACACACACACACACACACAGACTGCTTGACTCAGACAGCGTTCCTCACGTAGTCAATGAAAACAAATAGCCTCAAATTAATCTCATTAGAACAACCAGAGAGTCTGTGAGTCTGAAATCGTATATTCTTTCTTCTTTTTTTTGTGTTTCTGCTAAGAGAAATAAATCAATTACAAATGACCTTGTTAGAAGTTCTGGACCCGGACAAATACTGATGATGATCATGATGATGATGATGATGCTTAAGACAATAAACATTTGGTGATGTGTGCGTCACGATAAGCAATTGAACATTTCTCAATTCAGAAATAAACGTCTCAAGTAAATTTTCTGTTTTGAATAAAATCACACGAGAGGCGGCGCTGCCACTTAGACCTCAAACACACACACACACACACACACACACACACACACACACACACAAACTTCTAACTGCCTATCACCGATTCATCACTGCATACATCACAAGTGAATTAATTCTGCAGAACGTGGCCCAGTATTCTGCTCGATGTAAGTATCGCTCTGCGCGGGCGGGTTCAGGCAGAGCGCGAGAATAAAAAAGACTTTTCTCGACTATTTTCTATTTTTCATGGCATGAGTAGCTGCTAGTTGTTAATGGTGAATAAATTGGGAGCGCAATAATAAAAAAGTTCTTCCCGTGATTTATATTAGTATGCAAGTTGCTGATGGCAGCAGCTCTGCATTTTTTAACGCTATCCGCACAGCCTCTGCAAAGCCAAGTGAAAAGTGCAGTAAAAATACTAAACTAATGGAGGGATACTTGCCGTCTTTTATAGTCTTTGGTAATAGCCATAAAGCCATGCTGTTGAGTAGCTTGGGTCTTGATTGTGATTGGGCGGTGGTGAGGGAGGCGCGGCTACTTGAGCTTGTATCTTGACACACAGTTAATCACACTGAAACACAGAAAGTGGAGCTTTAAAGTTCTCTTGGCGAGCGAGAAAAAATTTAAAAATGCCGAAAATGATATATTTCCAACTATAGTTGACAGCGTTATCTTAAAAAAATATATATATATTTTTTTTTAGATGCATGTACATGAGTAACACATTGTATAGGCCTAACCGAGCTGTCAAACCAAAAGCCGATTATCTTCATGAAGTGCCCGGATTACGGTTATCGCCCGCCCAATTATCCACACCGCATATCTGTCATCCTCCTGGAGGACCTGTCTGCGGACCGTGAGAGATACGAGTCACAACACGTCATTCATGAAATAGTTTTGGGCCAATCTGTCGTCTAAAGATCAGGCTTCCCCGTCGGCTCGGGATGAACCGAGCAGAGTCTTCTTTATTGACTCTGGTTGCTTTCCTGTTGTTGTTGTTGTTGTTGTTTAAATGAATAAACGTCTCAATTATTGATGATCTTGGAGTTCTTTCATTATTAAATGTGCCTGAAGTTGAAAACGATGCCGGGAGGGGAGGAAAAAGAAAAAAAATCGGCTTAATTGTGACAATTAGTGCAGAGTGCACACCGAAAGGTGGAAACCTTGGGGGGAGAGAGAGAAAAGTGCTTTCCCCCCCTCCCCCATACCAATCTCAATCTGCCCCCATCTATTAAAAGACAGGAGGCCAAAAAAAAGAAATAACTGCATATATAGATTTTTTTTGGAGGCTCATTGCAACAACTTGTAAACACAACATTGACATATTATCACATTATGACTTTGATATGGTTAACAGGAACGGCCGATATCGCCTACTCACAAACCCGGCAGACACAAAGACGCATTAGCATCTGTTGGGAGACGGGTTTCTGCCCACCTGACGGATGTAGGTCGCCCCCGCTGAGTTCAGCTTCACGCCGCTCTCCACGAACCCCCGAGGGGCGAACTATACGGGGCTGTTTAGTGGCGAGCTCCTCCAGTATGTCCCCCGGCTAATGGCTAACGGTGTTGTGCTACCGTCTGGTGCAGGATAGGCATCGCAAAGTGTGTTATTGGAATATTGTTGCTTTAAAAATATCGCCCTGCTGCTGCGGACTGTATCGGAGAGCTGAACACTGAAGCTGTCGGACGAAAAAGCTCCGAAGCGGCCGAGATTTTCTTTGTGGTCTCGTCACAACCTCGTTCAATTTCTTCACGGTCGTTTGATCAATACAAACATCTCGAAAGCCTTTAGCTGTAGACGTATAGATGTTTATTCTGGGACCCCTTCTCTCTCAGTCCATCGTCTACCCATCGACCGTTTTAGTCAGTCGAAGATTTCTTAAGTGGATTAATCTCTTTGTTGGGCTATTTTCACACTGACCGACAATGAAGAAGCTTATGAAAGCATGTCCTGGGACTGAAACAAGTGCCATTTTGGGATAGTTCTTTGTGGAGAATGATAGTTTTACAGATGTGACGATAAAGTTAATAACCAATTCAACTAATTGATTTAGTCGAGTATAATTGCATGAATGCGGGCCATCTAAGGTGTTGTAGCTGCTCGAGGACAGCCTTAATAGCCGACATTGCTCTCCTCTGTGAGCAGGCAGGTGCCTTGTGCCTTGCTAATTGGCATAGTGGCAGTACTGGGAGCCAGCAGACAGCTTCTCAGTTACCGGGCAGTTTCCTGCAGCGTGGCACCTCAGAGTTTTTTAGATTGGGCTTAACCTAAAAAGAAAAGCTCCGACTACACATTCGGTCTTTCATCATACTATTAGCGTTGTGTCGCTACAATGCGACAGGCATGTCAAATAAATATATACACTACCGTTCAAAAGTTTGGGGTCATTTAGAAAAAAGAAAAAGAAGCACTGTTTTTTTCCAAGAAAAATTACATTAAATTAATCAGAAATACACTCTATACATAGTTAATGTGGTAAATGACTATTCTTTGTTTTTTAAACATTGTGTTATTGCCTTAGAAGACTAGCAGAGGTTTAGAACCCTCTTGAAACACTTTGTTTTTGTTTTTTATAACTTTTTATTTTATATTTTCCACAAACAGATTATTCCTTGACTTTGAAACCCTTTTTATGTGAGCGCAGCTGAAAACAGTTATGCTGGTGAGAGAAGCTGTAAAAGTTTGAAGAACAACATTAATATTTCAAATGAAAATCATTATTTCTAACCTTGTCAATGTCTTGACTATATTTTGTATTATTCTTGTATTCATTTAATAAATAAAAGTGTGAGTTTTCATGGAAAACACAAAATGTTCTCGGTGACCCCACACTTTTGAACGGTAGTGTATATATATAGAGCGAGAAATAGGTCATTCAATGAGATTGTTGTACATTAAAGCAAACGGGGAGACAATATTTCAGAGCGCCAAACACAAGCAAGCAGCAGCAATAATTGAAGAACAGCTGCCTTTGAATGGTGGATCAGGATGCTGGATTTATCATGCTGTCAACATGACCTCCTTTGCCATGAAATACACAAGTCCTTTGATTGCTTCAGCCTCCCTAACACAAGCTTTCAATCAGACCCTTTGAGAGCAATTCCCTGGCCGGGCTTTGTCATCTATATTCCCACAATTGTTTTGGAGCCCTGATTTTGAGGAGCACTCGGGGACCAGTTGCACCTCCCCTGACCTCCTCTCTCGTCTCCAGGAGGAAAGAGATATCCAGTCGCCGTCAAACACCGGCGCGAACGCTCAATTATCGCCAAAACACTTGTTATTATCCGATCTCCTTTAGTGTCGGACCGCCAGGAGACGGAATCAAATCAACGACTTATTCAATATTGTATTGAAGTTTAAATGAATCATTATAAAACGAGACAAACACCAAATTAACAGTTAGACCTTTAATTCTCGCAAGCAGAAGTTACTGGTTTTAAAAGCTCCGGCAGTATTTTCCGTAATTTGCTAAAACTCTTTATGTGCAGAGGGAGAATGGGGTAAAAGAAAACAATGAAAAAGAAATGGGAAGAAGCATAAAGTCGGCAGAGGCATGTTTAAGGTAGATAAGGTGAAACCAATTGGCAGTTGCTGCTCTTTTCCAGTAGCAAGAGACATTTTATTGGCAAGTGGGTAAGATAGTCTCCCTGGCCTCGAGAATAAGCAAGAGAATTGCAACAGCTGGAGAAAATGCTATTGGTCACAGCAAGTCATTAAAAAATGGAAGTCTGAGAGCCGGCAGCTTCTTCTCCCGTGAAATCCTGCTTTTTCCTCTTCTCAAAAGGTGTGGCTTCATTTCTCACGAGACGGAGTCAGAATTCACAAAGTAATTAACACGTTCGGCGTGACGTGCAAAGTCTCTTCTGTTCGTCCGTCAACGGCGAGTCGAGATGTGCGAGTTCACGTTCCCCTTCCGCTCGCTCCGATTATGCGATTTGTTCTTTTCGCCCGCATCGCGACCCGAGAGAATGAGGATAACAACCGAAAACTGCAACCAGCAGAGCTGCACGGCGATGCACTCGATGTCAAGGGGAGTCGTTATGTGGGCAGAACCCCGGATAAAAAATTAACCTTGAGGGACTTTACAATAAGTGGAATATACAATCTCCTCGGTCCATAGACCCTGGACCAAAGGAACCCCAAAATGACATGCAATGTATGATGAAGAAGAAGAAGAACAAGAACAAGAAGATGAAGAAGAGATGGATGAGGAATAGGAGGAAGAAGAGGAGGAAGAAGAGGAAGACGAGAAGGAGGAGGAAGATTAGGAGGAGGAAGAAAGCAGAAGAGGAGAAAGAAGATGAAGAAGAATAAAGAAGGGGAGGAAGAAAAAGTGGAAAGAAGAAGAAAGCAGAAGAGAAGAAAGAAGAAGAGGAAAGAAGTAGAAAAGGAATAAGAAGAAGAGGAAAGAAGAAGAAAGCAGAAGAGGAGAAAGAAGAAGAAGTGGAAAGAAGAAGAAAGCAGAAGAGAAGAAAGAAGAAGAGGAAAGAAGTAGAAGAGGAGTAAGAAGAAGAGGAAAGAAGAAGAAAGCAGAAGAGGAGAAAGAAGAAGAAGAAGAAGAAAAAGAAGAAAAAAGCCGTGAGACCTGGGCTAATTGGGACCGACGGGCAGAAGAAAGTGAGGTAAACTGTAATCTGTAATCTCTCCATCATGACAACGTGAGGATGATTATTGAAGTTGAATCCGGGTCCCGACCACGGCTCCCGGGTCCCTGTGGATGATCAACAGCCCAACCGGAGCCCTTCCTGTTAAACTGTTAATGTTCTTGTAATAACACGGATTAGGGGACTATGAGTGACGTGAAAGTGGCCGAGCACGAGGGGAACGAATCCAGACTCCACTGGTTGGCCTCGGCTCTAAAGAGCGGATATTAGTCTTTAGGGGCTTTTCCAGTCTAGAGCTTTTTACTCGGATCGGCGACATTTGTCGCCGGGGCCGCCGCCGTGACCCGCCGGGGCCGCGGCGTGCTGCAGAAAGACGGTTAGCAACTAGGTGTCCAACAGCGGGAGGTGTGTCGACGTTAAAGTTGTAAGACGTTAACACTCAGAGATCAAAGGACCAGAACTCATCAGATGGTTCCAAACACAAATAAAAGGCTAATAAAACCTTGTGATTGCTGGATTTGTAAAAAAAAAAAATCACCATATCAGCTTTTAATTGACCCTAATTGGGCAAAAACATAATAATGAAATCAATCGATCAAGCAATAATCACTATCGTTGCCATTATTTTACTCATTAAATATGTATTTCTTTCAAGAGACATCGTAGCATCGGTCCGGCGTCCCCCCGCATGGTTTAGGAGACGCTTTTCCGAGACGCCGTGACAATGTTGTGCGAGTGATTACTACGTCCTAATTACACCACCTAATTATGCAGACCGCCACTTATAACCCGCCCCTAACCTCGACCCTAACGCCAATTGCAGTTATCGTCTCTCTCCCTTCTCTGATACGTCGAGTGGGGGTGGTAGGGTGTGGGGGAGAGGGGTTCAGCTGTAACACAAAAGAAATAAAAATCCACACCTTGAGACAGAGTGTAGTACATCCTCATTTTTAATTTCATATCCAAAATCAGCTCTGAGTATTTTCATTAATATTGAGCACTGCCAGGAACTTATGATTTTCATAAGCTCATTAGTTATCGCGCCACAGATCGTCGGGGTCGGGGTGAGCAATTACGACGCTACAAGTGGAGAAGCCAGCTTATGAAGAATATGTGATTCAATAATGGCTTTAAGCAAACTGGTTCAAGCTCCGAAAAAAAAGGCTAATAATACCGAGTGCTAAATGCGGTTATATTTAACTTTAATTTAATGAATTAAGTCGAGATGGAGAGAATATGGATGCCGTGAGCTCACTCTCGATTCCACTTTGTTTAGCATTACTCGAGGAACAATTATCAAAATGAGCTTTGTAGCCGAGCGGCCGCGGCATGGAAGCCGGCGAGGCCGGCGGTGTTCCCTTTGTGTTCATTAAGATAACGTGACCCGGAGGAGGGTTTAAATGAGGCGGCGACCAGGAGGACCGGAGGGCCGCTCCGGGTCGCCAGGCAGGGTTCATGTTCCGGGTGTGGATGCGGTCGCGTTCACGTTCTTTATTTTGAAGAGTTGAACATTTAATTGTGTTTTTTGGTTGCGTCTGTATTATTTTTAAGGTTATATAGTTTAGGAACAAAGAAGATATACATTGTTAATATTATTTATTTTGAAATAGGTTGTATAGCTTAGGAACAGAGAAAATATACATTGTAATTTAAAAAGTATAGGTTATATAGCTTATGAGCAAAGACAATATACATTGTTAATTTTAAAAGTAAAGGTTATATAGCTTAGGAGCAAAGAAATATACATTGTTTATTTTAATTTTAAAAGTAAAGGTTATATAGCTTAGGAGCAAAGAAATATACATTGTTTATTTTAATTAAAAAATTATAGTTTATATAGCTTAGGAACAAAAAAAATGTTTAGTTAAAAAAGTATAGTTTACACAGCTTAAGAACAAAGAAAATATACATTGTTTTTAATTTTGTGAGCACAAAAACATTTGGGTTTTCTGGACATTCATTTGAAAGATATTCTTGACAAAAGCAGAAAATGTGATTTAAATTTTGTTTCTTTTTTTTACTGAGAAATCTTTCGATCTTTCGATCTTGCGGAAGCTGATGGTAAATATTATCATTAGCCGCTTCATGATGTCACTATTGGAAAAATTAAAATAAACGTCATGACAATTTATGCAGACAAAATTGTTTCCATGGCTGTTATTTCAGTATTTTATTTCATGCATTGTTCAATGTGCATGTGCGTCTGGATTTTAATACACAACAGTTTGATGTTTGCTTCCATTTTTTACTTTTGCTTTCAGATGCTGAAGCTCACTGAGGCTCGTCTCCCCCCTTCATCATCGGCTGGTGATCTTTTCTCTGTTTTTATATGAGAATGCATTAACTTTTCATGAGGATGAATTCAAGGGTAAAAATAAAAAAGCATGCAGTGTGAGAACCACAGAGTTTCATAAAAACACAACTGCCAAAATGGAAATGAAATGGAGAAGTAGGAACATAATGTGTGCTACATGTCTGCTTATTGCCAAGTGATGTAACTTCATTTGTTTGAGAGAATACCCATGGATTACGCCGGCTTATATTTTGAACGTCTTTCTTTAAAAAACATATTAATTATTTCAAACTCGGCGTGAATGAACATGTGATTATAACAAATTTCCATGACTTTTCCAAAACTTTGATGATTTATGTTTTTTCCATGGCTTTTCCAGGCCTGGAAATGACCATTTTAAAATGTTATGACTTTTCTAGGTTTTCCTAGCCTGACGATGTCATACTCAGAATTGTAGTCAGAATGTGAGTCTGATACCGCTCCGTTGGGCTGTGATTATGGGCCGTGTTTCAAACGAACCAGGAAAGCAAATGCCTCTTCGCTCAATTGGATAGAGCTACAACCAATCAGAGGAACGTAGTATGTGACGTGTTTTAAACAACGCATAGTTGTTAAACTCAACTGCACGCACACTGGAAGAAGCAAGAGCCTTTTTATGACGTGGTTGGTTACGTTACTGTTGATCATCTGTCCGTCATCGTATAAAGCCTGCCCTGACAATCTGATTGGGGCGGTCATTTTTTGACCGGAGATAATTTCTCCCCAATGGAACAATGCCAGACCCAACTTCCCGACCAAAAATGTTTAGGGCGGGGCTATGTTTGGTCTGGTGTCCAGGCTAAGGTTTTCCATGACCGTACGAACCTTGTACGTATCAAAATGATCACCGTAACTCTTTTTATAGATCTGCTTTGTGTTCATACTGACTTTTTTAACGAATCGCGTCTCGTGAAAGTGAAGTCTTTTTGGGTTGAAAGCAAACTCACTGATTGGACAGTTTCGAAGACCGTCATCCATCTTCATCAGCGCTGCACGGACCGATGAGGGGGAAAGGCATTGTACTGGTGACTGATGGAGAGTCGTGCAGCACTACAATGGTCTCATGTGTTTTTTGTGGTCTGTGGCGTCACAAAGAGCGGAAAACTGATAATTATTGTGTGGTCGCTTTTATTCGCTTACTGCTTCAATGGAGGGACTGCCAGAAAAATACACCGGGAGACGGAGAAACGCACCAAACAACTTTGTTTTAACATCCGTTCCCTCCCTGCACTCACACGGCGGCGTGCATGCTAATCAGCAGGGCGATTTAATAATAGTTTACCTTCTGACTTGATACTATAGTCACACATCACAACACCTCCTGGTCGGGGCTGTTTGCTGTCACACCACAGGCCAGCCAGAGCATCCAGAGCACTCAGAGGTGAGTCTCCTAAGCTAATTCGTACGTGTTTTCTTTATAGCGTTCTTCATAGTGTGACCGTAGATATGTGATTATAGCAAACATTTGAAGTATGTAAGTAACGGGTACAATATTTAGAGATGTTGCAAAGTTGATTAACCCTCCTGTTACCTTTGGGGACAATTTGACCCTATTTGATGTTTAAAGTCTCAAAATATATGATTGGCGTGTTTTTTGCTTCATATTTCACAACTTTTCCTTATTTAATGAGGACAACTAGGTAAATATTACATTAAACATTAATACATGTTTTTAATGTCCTAAACACACGAGTGCATATCGGTGTTCTGTGGTGTCAATTTGAAATATCAACATTTCGACCTATTTTATAGGTTTGGGTTGTTTTGGATGCTATTGAGGTCACTATAACTATGAAATGATTTTTTTTAAATCTTCCAAAAGGTTTTGGGCCCTAACATAACCAGCAAACCACAGATAGTTCACACATGACGCTGGGGAGGGGCCAACATGTACAAGTTTACACAGCAGCCTTCTACACACCACGTTTGTAGGTATCAACAAACACACATTACGTACCTGACGCTTAAACACAAGAACTAATTGGAATTAGAATAATTTTCTGGAAGTTTAAATAGCTGCAGTCCAACTGATCTCGAGAGTAAAAGATGTTGGTTTATTGGAAGGTAACAGGAGTTTTAAAAAGGCAGAATTGTAGTTAAATAATCTTTTAAATGCAAATATCTTCATGAAAGATGTCCTGGCTTCCACGTCATATTCTCCAGACTTCTAAATCATAATTATTTGGTCCAGATTGCAGCAAATATCAAACCATAATTATCAAAATGCGAGAGTGAGAGGGGGTCTGAGCACCGAGCCGATATCATGACATCATATCGTGTCTCTCTGTGACTGAACAGTACACCCTGCTTGATTGTAAACTAGAAGTACTTATGAAACACTGTTGTGCATATTCATCCCTTAAATTGCTTCTTTGTGAACAAGAAATCTCCGTTGAAATCCGGAGGGCTAGCAGCGTTAGCTGTTAGCAGCCGGTGGGCGGCACCACCGGATCCTCACGTTACGATGCGTTCAAGGCCCACTTAGAAAAATCTGTATTGTGTTGAGTTAAATAACATATTTTTGGGGGGAGAAAATGTGGTAAATACAGATGTTTTCACAGCAACATATAAGAGCGATGGAGAGGAAAACCACCGTATCAGCACATCTCTATTTTCGATCCATCAGTCACCGTAATTGTATTGTTGCAGGCGGACGCCACCGCAAAAATAAAAACAATGTATTTTCCCTTCGGTTTGGACCAAATGAACAGAACTACAGCTGCTCGTAGTCAAGAGGAAACGACACAGTCATCCGTCTGTTGTGCCGCTCCCTTCCCGTCTATTGTGTGGACCGGGCGAGCGCTCCTCAACGTATGGATTACGTCTAGATATAAATAACATCCTCGGATTTTTTCCGAGTGGATCTGCAGACGGCGAAGCTTTTCTGTGAAAGTCTTTAGAAAACATGTATATGCTGAGTAGCTTTATCTTTCAAAGATTAGATGCTCGTAGGCGACATGCACTCAGCCTGAGCTCAGCTACAGGATCAGCTCAAGGAGGATATTCAATCCCAGCCATGCAGACCCAGAAAATGGCTGTTCCTGTGTATTATAGTTACTAATCTCATTACGGTGCATTCAGCCCGTCGGTTCACGTGGCTACCGCCGAGCAGCTCCGGTAGGCCATCGCAAGAGATTCGGGCTGAGAGAATTAGAGAAGGGCACTTAGCTCTGCGTACTCACTCTCCTCCCCTCACTGTCAAATCTTCTTTAGAAACCCTGTGTGTGAAAGATCAGATGGAATAATGTGAAGCCCACGACAGCCAAAAGGCTCTTTTTTGATTCTACTAAAGCGTCACCGCGTCGTAAACTATTTTTCGACAGAAGCTTATCAAGAAAATAAACAAAGCGGTACAAGATGGGCTCTTGTTTTGTTCCGTGTGTACATATCAGGGTTGCCAGGTCTGTGTGACAAAACCAGCCCAATGGCCAATAAAACCAGCCCAAAAACCAGCCCAATATCCACCAAGCATAACTCCTTCATGATGCCTCCCCTGAGATGGGAAAGCGACCCACGAGAGCTTTGTCAAACCAAATGTTTAGTATGCCAGCATTAAAAGCAGTAATTATATTTTATTAAAAATATTCATTTCATTTGCATGCAAAATAGGTCCACCCGATCCAGCGGACAAAAAACTCCAACCTGCAGCAACACTTCAAAAGTAGCCCAATTCCGCGGGAAAACCACAGACCTGGCAACCCTGGTACATATTGTTCATGACGTGTACTGCCGGGACTGGTTAAATGGGGGGTGGGGGCGTCGCTTAACTATTCACAACACGCAACGGTGGCTTGAATGCAGGTCTCAAGGGAGTGACCGCGTCCGGCTGGTCCGGGCCTCCTACCGTGCGGAGGCTGCGGGGGCAGAGCCATTGATCTGAGGCCTGAATGTTTGAAATGGAAGAGATCAATCAAAAGCAAAAAAGGGTCATCAGATTGTATGAAATCTAATAATGTGACTCGCACGAGGAGAGCTCTCTGCGCCAGTGTAGCCATCGATCCCTCGCTCAACCCGCCGACGGCCTGCCCATATGGAATAACACCGGCCTGAATAGATCAGTATCTTTTATGCGCTGTCCAATATTACAAATATGTCCAATAGTGTGAACAGGGCCACCTAGGATGTAAATCTTTGGCCCAGCTATTTGACGGAGGCTACGGTATTGTACGAACTTTTCGCTCCACAGGGTGAGAACTTGAGATTTTGTTGTGCGCTGTACCATCAAACATTTCTTCTGTCACCCTGAGAGTGATGGGGAGCCATACGGCCTTTGACAGTAACAACCAAGAGCTTCTTTTTTTCCGGGTGTAGAAATGTGTCTGTTTGTGTCTCTTTTTTGTTTTTAGCAGAGACATTTTGAAAGCACATCCCCGAAGACGCCGATATGACATTATGTCTTCACCCACGTAAGACAAAATGGTGCACACTTCAGCAAGCAATACAAGAAAGACGAGATAGCCGAAGGGTCTGGTGCCACGGATTCCTCAATCATTTTGTCTCTGATGAATTTTTTATATTTCTCCAAAAGCATTTATGTACCTTTTGAGATCTGACATCACCGCTTGGGAATTCACATTGGTGCAGATAGCCTCATGCAAATCCCCATTTTAATGTGACCTTCTTTTCCTTTCATGGAATAGGGATGAGTCACCAAAACGGGACTCTCAAATTCTATTACCAAGCAGGCTTTGGGCATGAGCTAAAAGTGAATGTATGGCAACACCCAGACACAATCAATCTTAAAATAAATCAGCTTGACTCGGATTATAAAACAATGTAAGAAAAAAAATTACAATCAACACTTTTTTTCCAGCTGATTAAAGACATACCCAGCTGTTTTTTGTTCTCCCTTAGGAGGTAAAATATGCATTTGCTGACATTTGGCAAAAGTAATGTTGCATTTGACTGCGCTACCTCTTCATCTTTCCTCGCTCCTTTCATCATTTTCAGTTAATTTGCCTCTTTTCACCTCACCGGCTTGCTATTGTTCCCTCGATTCACTAAAACATAGCCGAGAATATTGGTCTTGTTTCAGTTATTTCACTTTCACAGTGGCTCCTCTCTTCCTCCCAGTCGGCTCTCGCCTCCCGGAGCTTCCGCTCGCATCACTGTGGAACCAAACATCTAATAGCCAACTTACGTGGTTTAAATAGACCATGACTATCAGCATCAGCGGGGAAACCCACTTAATATCGGCCTGTTAGCTGTTCATGTCTTTCATGTGAGATCCCCACCCCCATGCCATATTACCCCTGTGATAACTGTGACCACAAAACAGACCGTGTTTACATGCATTCGAATAACTGTCTTAGTCGGACCGAAATCGAATTATCCATTTCATGTAAACACCTTTGTTCGACTATGTGTGGTCCGACTACGATCCGATGAACACCCCTGGATAACTCGATCCGATCCGGTTGATAATTCGACTATCGCGGCATGTAACGGTGAATTGGATTAGGAACCGGAGTTTGCATCTTTGAGCATGCGCACTCACCACGAGTTGTAGTGAAAACAGCGCCACCTATCATATCGGAGGTGACATGCTTTCGGCCAATGATTCGAAATTACTCTGCCATGTATATTGGGAAAATAGCAGATCCCCCAAAAGATAGGATAGTCCGAAGCAAGATTTGAATTATACCATCATGTAAATGCACTGACAGTGTTACAGGAAGACATTACCATAATCAATGTATTGCCTTGTTTCATACTTCAATAGATCAATTTGATTTAGCGGCCCTTGTTTTAGAGAATCTAGGTAAAGGCTTTAAGATTGAAAGGTAGTATTTCATAAATGATATAGTTTCAATCGGCTGAGGTTCTCACATGTCACAAAGGATTATAGCAGAACCCATCGTCAGTCTGATGGCTTACATTTGATCAAACACTATCTCCATTTGGTGATGTGCTCCATCTTCTTTCTCCATAACATAATCCGGGACAACATTCACACAAAAAAATCAATTTCTCTTTGAGAGGTTTTATTGGTCTTTTTTTCTCTGATCTCAGGGTCAACATGTCTGAGGACAGCGGTCACCAAACCTTGTTTGAGCTACGGACCGGTTTCGCTTGAGACAATATTTTCCCGGACCTGGCAAACATGACATAATAAAATGATATGATCTGCATAAAGTGCAGACAAATACAACTCACCATTACACCGATATTAGTGAGAGCCCCGCTTGTTTATCAGCAACAAGCAGGTCCCATCTCGGGTGGTGATGAGGGCTTATGTTGGCGCTCTCGGGATATTCTGATTTTATTTTAATCCAGAACACGGGTAGAGTTGTGTGAAATGTCTCTTTAAGGCAGTGGTTCTCAAACTGTGGGGCGCGCGACTCTAGTGGGGCGCCAAGGCATTACAGGTGGGACGTATATTGAGAACTTCACATATTACAAAATACTCGGTCATAAAACCAAGTCATTAATAAATAAAGAGTGAAACCAGCCCAAATATGCTATGTTTCGCCAAATATTAGTTATTTTATACACAGATAGAACTGTATTTGTATTCTAATAAAATGACGGAAAAAGTTTTAGTTTTTTGTTTGATGGAGAAATCTGATTGAATTGAAAGCGATTGCAAAAACCTTCAACAGCTCCGTGTTGGCCCCTACCCCGACTGCCAGGAGCCTCGGGGTGACGCTAGACAGTCAACTCTCCCTGACGGCCAACATCGCTGCGACAGCGCGTTCCTGTAGGTACATGCTGCACAACATCTGGAGAATACGACCTCTTCTTACCCAGAAGGCGGCACAGGTTCTGGTCCAGACTCTGGTCATTTCGCGCCTCGACTACTGCAACTCTTTGGATAAAAGCGTCTGCTAAATGACGTGTTCTTATTTCGATACAAATTCAGCATGGACCATATTTTTTTTTCTTATTTTTCGGGGGCTCTTTTAATAAGCAAAGACAAGTGATCGTGCTCCAGCTGGAGAACGACGGCTCAATCTCTTCCAAAGTCCCGGTCAATATTTGAAACATGTCTAGTATTCCCTGTTCGCTCGCCATCCCCACAGCAATGCCTTTATCTGCCAACTTGAAAACAGTTGTCATTTAGCAGGTTGAATATGTTTTAAGACCCATTCTTTGTCACTGAAATGTGCCGCCATTGGTACACTTTAAGACTCCTGATAACGTCTTTTTAATGCAGCTTTCTTTTTAGGCTTTTATTACTCTTCTGTCTCTTTATTGGGCATTTCCCTTCGCCAAAGAAGCTCTGCAAAGACGTTTGTTTTGTTTCTCTAGCGTGTGTGTTCGCTAGCTTTTCTTTTTTCTTTTTTTGTTATACGCAACCTCCTGAGATGTGTCACGGATTTTGTGACCTCGTAAGAGGCTCAGACTCACAGATGGGTGTATCCGGTCCTTTATTTAGGGTGACCAGACGTCCGGTTTTCCCCGGACATGTCCTCTTTTTGAGACCAAAAAAAAGCGTCCGGCAAGGTTTCCTAAAACGTCCGGGATTTTGCTTCGTCGGATATGTCTGTTTCTCTGGGTCTTTCACAAGTTTTTACCCCTTACAAGTTTTGTAAATGGTATCTCCCTTACGTTCCACCTGAACAGTCATTGGTCGACTGATCTCAGGGTTGCCAGATAAACGAAATCCCCCTTTCAGGCATCACAAAACAGGCAGAGAGATCCGTCTGCGCGCCTCGCTCTGTGATGTGAGCAGAACTCCTGAAGGAGTTATGCCGAGGTGTCCTCTTTTTCACAAACTCAAATCTGGTCACCCTACTTTATTCGATGTCCTGGGGGTTGGGGGCCGTTGTCCGAGGAAGATGCCGATGTCCCGGGCAAACGGGAGACATTCCAGGTTAAATATTACCTACGTTTATTGAACATAAAAGCTGGCTATGAAAAGTATGATGCTCAAGCCACGGGATCATCAATCAGACTCATTGACGTCATTGTCTTCTGCACTACTTAGTACCATAAAATACGCTCTTGTTCTATTTTTGGAAATTTTTTCTGAAATTGAAATTGTGCTTAGAGAAACTATTATCATCAGACATTATCACGGTAGAGATTTATTTTGCTGATTCAAAGGATTGTCCCTCTAAAATAAAAATCTTCTAACCAGATAACGGAAACCCTGCTCACGATGTTGACTTCAAAGACATGAGGGCAAGATGCAGCATAAAAACCCTGATTGAGCATTAAACTAGGACTAGAGTCTTTCTTTTGGGGTTACTGTACTGGAAGAAGACGCAAGGAAAGTCCCTCAGGGTTCGTACGGTCATGGAAAACCTGGAAAAGTCATGGAATTTCAAAATGGTTATTTCCAGGCCTGGAAAAGTCATGGAAAAAACGTAAATCATAAAAGTTTTGGAAAAGTCATGGAAATGTGTTATAATCACATGTTTATTTACACCGAGTTTGAAATAATTAATATTTTTTAAAGAAAGACGCTCAAAATATAAGCCGACATACGGTCTCAATATGCAACATTTTCTCAAATGTTCTAGTATATACCGAGATTTCAATTTGGTCAAGGAAATTTGGTTAAAATGTCATGGAAAAGTCATGGAAAAGTCATGGAAATCAATTGGTCAAAATGTGTATGAACCCTGTCCCTCTGAGGTTTTGGCAACAGTTTGGGTTCACACACCAGCCCCACAGAGCCTGGAATAAACACATAATCATGCAACACACATCCGCTAAGATACTCCTCCTCCGTGTAGTAGCGCCGACATATCCGACCATTGTTTGTCACTGTCATATTTCCCGAGCCGTGGTGTTCGTGAGCATCCATGTGCAGCCGGCGCTCATGCATTTTTCATGAATACCCACTGGAGTTCCTTTGAAAGACTATGTTCTATAGTCGCCATCAGAGTTCGGTTTCCGTGCCTGTGAAATGTGGTAGAGGAGGAGAAAATTGCATTGGCGCCTGATAAAAGGCCAAAGAAGAAGAATGCATGTGACGGAAGTGGACCCCTTTCACAGCGGGGGAGATTAATTAGAATGACGAAGATCGAAGTCTCCACAACTTCAAAAGTAGAGGGGGATACAAGATGAACCTTCTTTTTAAATAGAATCACTCCTCTTCCCTAAGAGGTGCATTTCAAATAATACCCATGCCGACACGCCAGACTTTTATTATTTCGCAGCAAAAGCTACGGTTCACCAAATGCTATCAATCGCTGTAATACGGCGGTCTGCATCACATCCGCTTCACCGCCTGAACCCCCGAGACTCCAGAGCTGAATGGCACACAGTCAGCAGAGGGAAGTGAGGATAACAGAATGAACTCATTCAGCCAACGAGAGCCCGTCAACTAAGACGTGAGAAATACTATGAAATAGAGACAGGTGAGTGGGGTGTCGATTTAAATGGAAAGGGAAAATGGCAAAACACATTTTTCGAATAAAGACAACATTGAGGTCGGCACTCGGGCCACAAAAAAAATTGGGGAGGAATAAAAATGAAGCAATACAAGCAGAAGAGAGGAGAGGTTCTCATCTTTTTACTTCCACAGGTTCAGATGCCTTCTGCAAGGAGGGGACGCTTAATTAACTTCATCTTGTTCACCTCTGAGCTCAATTCTTTTTAAAGTAAGCTCTCTGTGGAAAATGTCAAAAATACAATTATGTGCTACACTCATTCTTGACAATTCAATTATCATCAAACATAAAAAGTCTTCATTTCATAGAACATTTTCCACGGCGCCATCGGTCAAATGCTATATATATGGTGTTCCAAAAAACCCAGAAAGGTTAGGAGTCACGGACATCAGCGAAACACTTCTACGAAAGCAGAGCGGCTTGAGGTCTGCGAGAGACCGGGCATGGTCCGTTTGATGACATTACCCTTCACCAAGTTGCCGGTCGGTCCTCACTCGTCCTCAATGACAGACAACATTCAATTACGCGGCGACTGTTAGGAATGCAAGTGTGTGTTTGAGAGACAGAGGGGAAGAGAAGGTGGAAATTATTAGAAAATAACAACTCAAATGTCAACGCTGTGAACGAAGCTTCCGACCTGTCGGCGCAACTCCGGTATCAATACTAATTAACTCTTACTCGAGCTGGAGAGACGTCCGCCATCTAAATGCCAATTATTTTGGTTTTGAACTAAATAAAAGCGAGAGAGAGCCGGAGAGAACGTGAAGAAAGTCGAGAGTAAAGATTGGAAAATACCATAAATACGTAATACGTAAGTCCGCCACCGACTGTCCTCAAAGAGCAGCCAGACCGAAGCTCCTCACACGATCTCCAATCATCTGGACTTTTGCAAAGGCGAAAATATGTGACGGTCAAACTATGTGATGTACAGGGTTCGTACGGTCATGGAAAACCTGGAAAAGTCATGGAATTTTAAAATGGTCATTTCCAGGGCTGGAAAAGTCATGGAAAAAACTTAAATCATAAAAGTTTTGGAAAAGTCATGGAAATGTGTTATAATCACATGTTCATTTATGCCGAGTTTGACATAATTAACATGTTTTTTAAAGAAAAGCGTTCAAAATATAAGCCGGCGTACGATTTCAATACGCACAATGTTCTACATTTTTCATGTTTTTATCGAGATTTCAGTTTGGTCATAGAAATTTGGTTTAAAGTCATGGAAAAGTCATGGAAATCCATCGGTCAAAATGTGTAAGAACCCTGGATGAAGTGAAACTACCAGTTTGATTACATCACATTTCATGTCGCTGACGCTGTTATCCAAAGCGACTGACTTACAATCACGTTACATTCATCCACCGTGGACGCAGCTACAGGGAGCAACTCAGGGTTGAGTGTCTGGTTCAAGGACACATCGACTAGGGCGGGGATTGAACCGCCAACCCCCTGATTGAGAGACGGCCATGCACTGACCCAAAGTAATCAATCTGATCAATTGATTGCAGCGTGCCATCGTGTAAAAAGGGGGCATTGTGACGTTGATGTTCTGTATTGTCGTCCCTCGAGGGATTTGAATATCGCCCAACTCTACAAGGAACAGGAAACATTCCCACCTCAAATCGTTTTCACTTGTCAGGAGCGACAAAAAGGAAAATATCCGCTTCTCTGCATCACATTACACAAAAGATTAGATTCACTGTTGCGTGCATGTGCAACAAAGTGATAAACATGCCTCCTTCTAGGTATACAGGAGTTTCCTTCTCATGTCATTATGGAGCAAATAGAGGAGGAAGTTGGAGAATGAGCAAGCAGCTCATTACTGCAGCAAACACAATAAACTGTCTGTTTAGTCTTATTCTATGTTGGTTTACAAGGCCAATCTTAGTTTGGCTTTTTATGTAAGGTACAATTTTATTCCCACTGCAGTGAGTTTTTGCATCAGTCGTGCCACTGATTGACAATCAATAAAACCACAGCATAAATTACACATTTGTTTATATTCAATAATTACATTGCGAAGTTAAAATAAACTTCACGCCGGGAAAGTGTACTCCAGCTGATTCAAATCGAATTAGTCTGAGGCAAAAATAAAACAATTTAATGTTTAATTGCAAACAAATTAAACTTTCATGTTTGATCTCATTAATGTAATTCACCATTCAGTTTTAACTTTACATTGGATCAGATGACTGCGATGATGCAACCTTTACTAATATTTCTATTTTTACTCAATGCTATTAAGAAAGTGGAGCATTATTAATGTTAACCTTTTAGCAATAATGGGTATAAAAAACAAATCGTCTAACAGTCATTACCGGAAAGAATGTGTTCTTTCTCTCGTAATTGTAAAGAAACCTAAATGAACTTTGCTTATCTCTAAAAAGGCAGCACACACACACACACACACACATTGATTTTGGGGAATGAGCATAGACGATGTGTCAGGCAAGATTTACATGATCACTTAATCCCACTGTTGAGGACAGTTAAAGAGTAAGGCTTATTAAACATATTTATGTTCAATTCAATAAATGTGTATGCCCCCCCCCCCCAAAAAAAAAGTCCTTAAACAGGAGGATATTTATATCTGAAAAGGAATCTCAATAGGTGCCATTGTGAGTATTAACAACCATGTTTATTGTAATAGACGGACATGTCCCACAATGCAACAGTGTGCCTCATTCCTGTATTCTCAATAGACAATGGAGGTCTGTGGCAGACAGCATTAAGCTCATTAGAGGGATTGATTTGATTTTAGTTTGGGTCTTTTGATGCCCTTGATGATTGTAGAGTGGTAATAGGTTATTTAGATTTACATAAAGGGAGTATTGTTTCTTAAATCAATACATAAAGAAAGATATGATAATTAATAGGGGATATTAAGATGACTGTATTGTAAAGCATAAGCCACTGTTTTTATTATAACTGTATGTAATGACAAATGAAACAATTATCTGTATGATGCCTGAGAATGAAGGTTATTTTATTGTTTAGAGATGATAGATCAAAATGGATGCCAGTTGAAATCTGAGACATTACCTTTATTCTGAAGGCAACATATGAAGTTTTATTCTGGAGGAAGTATGACAGTGAAAATTGTCCGTAAGCCAAACTAAAGTATTGCATTGTTTACTTTAAACTAACTTTTGAGGTGTTAGAGGAGTGACTGTCTACTAAATAAATGGAAGTTGTGATGGGGACAGCGTTCTTTTTTTAACTCGCTAGACAGAGAACCAACACACGGACCGGTGTTGGACTGTGGACGCATGAACGATAATTGCCTATTGACTTTTGCCATTAAATATTGTTCAATTTAATTAATCGCATCCTGAATTTCCTAGAGCCCGAGACATTCAAATCAAGAATATCACCGAACTTATCCTTCCATGTCGGGCAGGTAACACAACATTAGTGTATGTGAAGGGTGTAAAAAGGGTTACAGTTGAGTTGGAAACTAAACACATGTTTTTAAAGTTATTTGTGTGCTCAACAGAAATGCCCTTCAAGTTTATTTTTGTATCTTTTGGAACTGGATTTGGTTGTTGGGTGTTAATTGCGTCCGTTGTGAAAATGTTTCAATTAAAACTTTGACTTCCGTCAATTTACTGGGAAGAGAAAACAAGTGTTCCTCAGACCGCTCGGCTGCTTCTCTCAGACAGTCATAGAAACAGCAGCTTGTACCTCTTGCTTTTGTTTGCTCCATGAATAGACTCATTATTTTTGATTACTTATTTAGCACTAGTGTGGACAATGTTCTGCTTTTCTCTCGTAAATGTATAAACTAAATCAGAGACTCCCTGCTATTAGTGATGTGTTGTCCCATGAGTTCAAGATTAAGAGCACATATTTTTATTCATAAGGAACATTTCCAATTGCCGGTTTAGGCGAGATGCGTTATGAGTCACAACATGTGGGTCCGAGGAAAGTCTCAAGACTCCAGAGGAACACAATACTAAACATGAGACGTAATATGGTTATTTCTCTAATGGATCCCCCTGTACTCAGTAATTACTGAGGCTTTGTAGTATCTGCAACAAGATTACTTAAATGCATGTCATTAAATTACAGGATAATTCAGAATCATCCCTTGTTTGTGTAGGTACGGTCTACTTTTAAACAACAAACCTAAATAGTTAACCTTTTGTACTTAGTGTACAATATGTAAAGGTAAATGAAGCGGTAGATAATGGGAAGAAACTGTTGTTAAAGTTCTGTAAAGTCACTTGTTATTGCAAAATAAGGGAACACAATGTAATAGCGATGGTGTTACTGTCAAGAGGATTATTGAATGCATTACTCTTGAAAAATAATTCAAAACACATCAAGCATGATAATTACATGTTTTCAAGTATTGCTGAGTGTTCCTTAGTCATAAGAAACAACATCTGACACTTAAACGAAACCCACATTGAGTTTTAGCGATTTTAAATAGGCAGCCAACATCATCATAGAAGTTATTAGACTTACTATACGAGAGGTTATGATTTCAAGAAAGGGAGGTGAGGGTGAGTTTGGGGGATTTTAAACCCAACACACTTCACTTTGGAGCCTTTACACGATGGGAAAACGCATATTGTCATGCGTTTTGGCCTTTCATTTACACAAAAACTGTTTTATCACGGAAAACGATCATTTCTAAAAACTCCGGCCAAAGTGGAGATTTCTGAAAACTCTGTTTTTGTAATTGCGTATGAACGAGGTCAAACAGAGTTTTAGGTTGTCAAACGTCACAGTATGCGACTAAAGATGATTCACGTCACGTGAGCGTCCTATGGGACGTATGCGGATGGCGTAATTATGCGGGTTCATATAAACAGAAACTTTTTCGAAAACAACCTTAAAATAACGTTGTACACCAACGTTATTTTTGAAAACGGAGGGGCAGACATATTCCTTTCTGTAAATACCCGGCTATGTGTAAATGTGACCTTAGTCATAAGAAACAACATCTGACACTTAAACAAAACCCACTTTCAGTTTTAGCGATTTTAAATAGGCAGCGAACACCATCTTAGAAGTTATTAGACTTACTATACGAGAGGTTATGATTTCAAGAAAGGGAGGTGAGGGTGAGTTTGGGGGATTTTAAACCTAACACACTTCACTTTGGAAGCTAGAACTAAATATAGACGCACAAGTTACCAGGAACCCAAATCTGTGTCCACCACCATCGCGCGAACACCTTTCCCCCCCCCCCCCCCCGAGTCACGGAATTCTTCCATTCCTGGAGCGTCTTTTCCCGGCTGGTTCGGCCTTATCCAGGCGTGACGTAGCCGCAACAGCTGCGCGGTGAATACAGGCCCTTTATTCACACCGCCGTGTTATCGTCAGCTCGGTAACAATGTCTCTTTTTTTAGGCGTCGAGTTGCGAACGGTTGCACACCTCGCGCCGGCGCTCCATCAGAAGCTGTTTTGCTCGCTGTGCCGTGTGTGCGGAACACGAGAAACTCGAAAACACCTTTTAGACTCACATACTCACACCCTTCAATTAACACTTGGGAGATATAAGGCTGAATCACAGTCACACCTCGATTCAAATACTTCTTTTTTTTCTGATTTGGGACAACTTTGATCCAAGTGTTGGCCGTCATGCGTTCTGTAACAATAAATAGATGATTTCAGAGATGTGTGGATGTAGTGCCATAGCTAAACACTAAAGCGTCAGAGACGGCGAGAGAACTGAACCGCTTTTAGAGAAACTCACAGGTCAGTCAGTTCAGTTCATCTTTATCGTCCCTCGAGGGGAAATGTGGCTTCCAGCAGAGGGCAAGAACACAAGCGCAACATCAGAGATATTTATTTCAACATTTACAGCAAATCACAGAGTACAAAAAACTAACAAGAAGATGCATCCGTCCATTGAAAGTGTGAATTAAGCAACTTTTACTTCATTTGGATGAATGGAAAAACTAAATCCATTGCTTTTTACCCTGGAGGACCTGTGTGTCCAACCACATGAGAAAAAAACAAACTCCTTCAAAAGTGGGTGGTCATAGCTGACTAAGACCCACCGGGCCTGAGGCAAAGCCTGTCTGTCATATAGACATTGCCAAAGAAAAAATATCTGCTGCTGCTTGCCCATCATGTTATTGGCTACTTTAAGAACGTTAAATACATATTTTTCTTTCTAGCACTAGAAGGTTCCCATAGAGATCTATCTAATGAGACCAGATTTAGACCTTCAAGGGGCACTCCAGTGATTCAGTATTGCGCATCCGTAAAGTTGGGAGACGTTGAAAATAAAGACGTTGGGTCTCGGCATCGGGACTTTGATAGGCTTCGTCTGCAGATGTGCTGGCTCGGCGCGGCGCGGTTTGGCCCGCCGCAGCGGGGATGTGCGTCTTCATTAGAAAACGAGGCCGCCCGACAAAAGGTGTGTCGTTGAGTAATGACGCGCTTCACCGGAGTCCATCACGCGGTAGAAAGCGGCGGACTGATCCGCGGCCGGGGCGCCAGAGTGCAGACTAAGTTGTCGCACAATGCAATTAAAAAGTCCCGTGGTCCACTTCTTGCCAATGCATGGCGATTTTCATCATTGGTCCCTCTCCACCCGCAACGTGTGAGCGGAGAAATTGCGTGGGGGTGGTCAAGCCTACATCCGTCACAGCGCCGTGCTCGCCGTGCTCGCGGGACCACATTTAAGCACAAGGAGCAGAAATGCTCTATAACAAGGAAGCTTGTTTTGGCCTCGCTCTATGTCCTCATTTTTGCCACTTATTAAATAGCACACAAGTGTACTTGTGTTATGCTTGTGAAGGTAGCGGCCTCGGCCTCTATGAAACGATCCGTATCGCGGTTACTGAAAAATGAAGCAATCTATAGTTGATTCTCTTTATTTTTAGAGCAAAAAGAAGAGAGGAACTGGTGAGGAAGGAGAGACGATGAGAGGTTATGACTCATGCGGCGCTGATGAAAATGTTGGGTTTTCATCAGCAGTAACTTAATGAGTCTGAGACAGCCAACGGTGAAATAATGCAAATATCTTGAAGTGCAAACAGGGACACAGGAGACAAACTAAACGAGAGAGAACCAGTGAGAGCTCCCCTAGAGCCAGAGCATTAGAATGTCCATTTACAGTACCTCCATTTCCAAAAAGATGTCTCATATATATATATACATACATACATTCACGTAAAGTAGAACAGAAATGCAGCTCCCCATTGTCATACATTTTGATAGTTCTGCATTACTAATGATGACTAATATATATATATATATATATATATATATATATATATATATATATACACACACAAGTATATACACATATATATATATTATATATTATATATGTTTGACAATGGCAAGCTGCATTTCCAATCTACTTTACGTTTGCAAAGGTTACTAATTTCTGTAATTAAATGTCATTTCAATATGCCAAACTGTAACGTGTATTTTCAATGAAAGCAGACTTTTTTTTCACTCCAATGAAAAAGGAAGGGCATGTTCACTATTCCCAAAATGTGCTAGTAACGGATTTACATCGAGATGCATGAATTCATGAACGTGGCCTCTTTTTTGGCCTCAATTCTCTTCAATCGGTCCATTCTGTCGGTTCGCGGCTTAAGATTGTTGCTATGCCGAAAATGGAAATCCTTCTGCCGTGTTCATATTTCTGTGCAGAGGGCGGCGCATCTCTTGCACAGCTTAGTGTGCCGTACGCTCCCGGTGTTTGGAGCCGTTGGTTTCCCCCTGCAGCCTGACCGGAGCCTTTCGGTCCCTCGCTGAGGAGAAGCTCACAGCATGAGGAGAGCGGCATGCTGCTCACCGGCAGAAGCTCTATCCCGTGGATTTGAAGGAGGGGGGAAGTGATTCATCTCCTCTGGTGCAGCCACAGAGACAACACTTATTTTGTTAGACTTTTTTATTAATACCAAAATAAGTACTTTATCTTGTTTTTAATCCGGCTATAGAGCGTCGTTGTTTGTCGAGACGGACGGCGTCTCGAGCTATTAAAACTGGTCCCGCCTACATTTTCCATCTTACCAATGAAAACAACACAAGGCACTCGAAAGGGTTTTTAAAAAACAAGAATCCACCTTACTGCACGGACCCTTTGTTCGGAGGTTTATTTGTCGTACTTGAAATCCCCCCCCCCCCCCCCCGCTTTCTTCTAATGGAACAAATGCATCTATCTCCTCGCTTGTTGCATGCCTCGGCTAAATAACATCCATTTTTGTACACAAAATTGTCACGTCATCATTTTATTTTGGGGTGTTTAATAGTCATAATAGAACTGCTTTTAAGTGACGTCATCCTTTAATGCAGTTCTTTGGTTCCCCTAATTTAGTTTGACTGTTGTTCTTTATTTTGTATTTTTCTATTCCATTCTTGTGTCCATTGCCTGTATGTCATGGTCTCTTTTGCCTCCTGTATTTTCATTGTGTTTTGACATTGTTTTGACATTGTGTTTTGCCTTGCTTCTTTGTAGAGCACTTTATTTATTAATAGGTTCTATATAAATAAAGTTATTATAATTAGCAAGGGATTTTTTTAATTGTGGGAAAAGAGAGCTGTTTTGTGAGGTCGCAGTGACCTTGGCCTTAAACTGCCGAGTCATAAAAGCACCTTGTCTTCGGCTCGGCTCTTGATGCTCAGCAATATGGTGATTTTCTTCCTTTTAATGAGAATTTGTTTAGTTGGTGTCAGCTGGAATGTGCAGCTTTCTATATGCGTTCAAATATGATAAGTCTTAAAAGAGGAAATATGTGGGCGTACATAATCAAGACATTTTCTCATTTTATTACTCTTTTTTTTCTAGGCCTTTCAAAATGACTAATTTTGTTGAAAGATATAATGGATAATATAAATAATTGCCATACACGATATTGTCATTTTATGACACTGATTTATGTCACTGTTAATCAGGCACGTGCAGAGACATTTTGGGGGGCAGGTGCTCAAACCCCAAAAAAGGGCACCCAATGCCAAAAACTAATTAAAGTTAAAGCATAAGCAGCAATATGACCTGCGTTTCCTCTGGCAGCATCAGACCGCTAGCTTACATTTCCTTTATGAATAAAGATGAATTATTATATAGCAACAACATTACAAGCATTCTGATTGGCTAATGCAGTGGTTCCCAAAGTGGGGGTCGCGACCCCTAGGGGGGGCGCGGTGGTACTACAGGGGGGTCGCGGCTTCATCACCAACCCACACACACAGACGCACGCATACACCGGTAAAACAATATCAACTAACCGCCCTCACCTGCACTGTGTTCCAACCACGCCCCCAGAGCGGCTCATGTCTCAGACCGACGCGGCACAACCAGCGAGAGCGAGAGCGGCAGCGAGGCCCGAGCGAGAGGCGAGAGAGAGAGTGAGGGAGCTGAGCGAGAGACACACAGTGACACAGAGCGAAAAAGATACGCTGCGACAGAGAAAGATAAAGATAAGAGAAGGAAGTATGTACAAAGATGGACAGATTTGTGACTGGTCTAAATGAACTGAGGGTAGCTATCTCCAACCAGCAACCCCGCTTTGACAACATCTGTAAAGCAAAGCAAGCCCACACCAGTCACTGATATATATGAATAGGAATATACATAGGAATATGATCACAAAATAAAATGTACCATGTAGACCTGCACACCTTGTTCATAATTGTGTTATTTTATTGTTTGAGAAAACCTGCTGTTCAATGTGAGGAAATACAGTATATGTTGTTTGCACTTTGTTTGAAATTAAGTTAATTGTATTTACAAATTATTTTATATATTTTTTATTTTATATATATTTTATTATTGCTATTTTTTTCTTTCAGTGGACCAATGGCTGAGCAGCTTTTAGTGGACCAATGGCTGAGCAGCATTTAGTGGACCAATGGCTGAGCAGCTTTTAGTGGACCAATGGCTGAGCAGCATTTAGTGGACCAATGGCTGAGCAGCTTTCAGTGGACCAATGGCTGAGCAGCATTTAGTGGACCAATGGCTGAGCAGCTTTTAGTGGACCAATGGCTGAGCAGCTTTCAGTGGACCAATGGCTGAGCAGCTTTTAGTGGACCAATGGCTGAGCAGCATTTAGTGGACCAATGGCTGAGCAGCTTTCAATGAACCAATGGCTGAGCAGCTTTCAGAGGACCAATGGCTGAGCAGCTTTCAGAGGACCAATGGCTGAGCAGCTTTCAGTGGACCAATGGCTGAGCAGCTTTCAGTGGACCAATGGCTGAGCAGCTTTCAATGAACCAATGGCTGAGCAGCTTTTAGAGGACCAATGGATGAGCAGCTTTCAATGAACCAATGGCTGAGCAGCTTTCAGTGGACCAATGGCTGAGTAGCTTTCAGTGGACCAATGGCTGAGCAGCTTTTTTTTTTTTGTATTCTATTAGTGTTCAAAATCTCACATACACATATTTCAATTTTTCAGATTCTTTGTACATAGAGAAGTACAGGCCAAAAAAAGAGGAAAAAAAAACATGCAAATAGAGAAACAATACCATGGTAATAAAACTAATAATAATAATAAATAAAGCAGGGAGAAATCATTTTCCATAGAGTAAAGTAATACAGTCAGGCCATTTATCTGTGACATAGTTGCACCACTTTTGCCAGTGTTTAAGAAATGTTTCTGTTCTTTGATTGACATGAGCTGTGATCTGCTCCATTCTGTAGATATCCGTTACGATGTCTCTCCAAGATGTAATTGTAGGACACTCTGGTAGTAACCATTTTCTAGTAAAGACTTTTTGCTGGCCACCAGCAATGCATTAATCAAGAGTCTGTTCCCTTTCGGCCAACTCTGAGGTAAATTTCCAAGGTACAGAATCTTAAAGTCCAAAGGGATGTCCTTGCGAAAGATGTCCTGTAAAGTATTGTGTACCGCCTTCCAAAAGTGTTTAATGATGGGACAGTCCCAGAAGAAGTGATAATGGTTTGCGCTTTGGTGTCCACATTTTCTCCAGCATTCAGGAGTGGTATCGCTATAGTGAGATGTCTGAGATGGTGTAATGAAATATCTTATGTCATTTTTCCAGTTAAACTCTCGCCAGCTCATTGAACTGGTACATTTCCATTGGTACCCCCATATTAATGTCCATTCTTCCTCAGAAATATCTATCCCAGATTCCTTTTCCCATTTTGCTTTAATGGGTCGCACATTAGGCAAGCTTCACTCGTTGTAACAGTTCAGCTCCATACTTTCCTTTTTTATTAGTTGTTTTCATCGTGTCATTCCAGATCCTGCTTCCCATCTCGTCAGTCCAACTCCCTTCACCTGCCTCTGATCACCTCGTTAGTCCCTCATTCCCTTCACCTGGTCCTCACGCCTCTTCTCACCTGCAGCCCATCCCCTCATTAGTCCCTCACTATTTAGCTCCCTCACTTCCACTTGTCCTCTGCCAGATTATTTTGTGTTCTCCTTGACCAAGCACTCCAGAGGTGTACTTAGTGTTCCTTTGTTCCAGTTTGTTTTGTTTCTACTAGTGATGGCGAAATGAAGCCTCATGAGGCTTCGAACCACTTCAGCCAATTGGTTCGAGAAAAGGTTCATTACTCGAAGCTTCATGTGCTCACGACACCACCCACTGGCCAAGTGTATATTCACAGGCAGCTGTATCTGAACCACATAATGTGACGCATTTAATTGTTTTGTCTGTTATGGCTGTTGAGAATGACTATGAATTACAAAAATGTATGACCAAATAATTTCTGTACATAAATTATCACACATGTGCATAATAAAATATTTTTTTAATGTATTCTGTGTGTGTAAATGTTCCTAAATTGGTAGTATTATATGATATGGCAGGTTGTGTAATAATGTTATGTCACTTTAGGAAAATGGCATGGGCTTAAGCAGGCAGACAACACTGAATATGCGTGTGGAACTTGGACAGTGATGTACAGGACGGGACATTTTATTTATTTTTATTCAGAAATAACAGTTTCTCAACAGTTCCATATTACCACCTATCCTTCTCTCCTCACTCTCCCAACTCTCCAGACTATCTCTCTCTAAACTCTCAACCAACAACCCACATGTTGAATGGAGCCTGAGGGGTTTATATTGCTGTCAAACCTCCCGGCAAAATCTGTCCCGCTCCCCGAAGCCGTCACTGGTTCAGCCGGGCAGCGAGGCTTCGGACGTCATCATTTTTGGCTCCTCCCCTAAATGAAGCAAGCCTCGATACGCGCTTCGAGGAAACGCCCCCGCTATTACTCGACACACGCTTCGAAGCGTCGGCACATCTCGTAACAACACTAGTTTCTACTGTAACTCTCAGTAAAGTAAATTACTTTCCAGTCCGTCTCCCGAGTCATGCATTTGGGTCCACCCTAATTCCAGCCGTGACACTCGTGTTTTTTTGTTAAACGATCTTACGGTTTTGTACTTTTGGTAGAAAACAAAAATTGATACAATGTAAAAAGAAATTAATGTAGGCACTGTGGCTTAGTTGGTAGAGGCGCCTGTTCGAGCCCCGTCAGTGACAATTTTTTTTTTAATTCTTTACATTTTTAGCGCCCCCCTCTGAATGGCGCCCTAGGCGGCCGCCTATACCGCCTGTAGGAAAAACTGCCCCTGCGTATTGCCCTCTTACGTCATTTTCAAAATGAGCGATATTGATAGACATCAACAGCCAAGAGCAGTGGTCCTCAAACTAAGGCCCGCGGGCTGGATACGGCCCACCTCCACATTTGGCCCTCTGAACAATACCAGAGAGGCATTATGATTTATTTTCAGTCTGGCCACGCAAATCCAAGACTAGCCCCTGTTAAATAGAACAAAATAAAAATTCTCTCTCTCTCTCTCTCTCTCTAAACATAACTAACATCAGTAAACAGCTGCAAAGCTTTGAAATCACGGATTTCGTAAGCTTTAGTTTGTTTATTTTTTTAGGAAACGTCGGACCAGTTGTGACGTCATGGTTTCAGCAGCGCTGATGTTGTGGTTGATTTATCACAAAACAACGTCAGGGGACAAACACCGTCATGACCTGTGTGTCTGATGCTGCGGGTCAGAGGAGACGGAGGTGCACCCGTTTGGTGGCGCGAGGAGCACTGCGCGAGCACGACGTGGAGGAGGAGGAGGGAGGGGCGCGGCGGGGGGGGGGGGGAGAGAGAGAGAGAGAGAGAGAGGAGAGAGAGAGAGAGAGAGAGAGAGAGAGAGAGAGAGAGAGAGAGAGAGAGAGAGAGAGAGAGAGAGAGAGAGGGGACGGGACGACGACGACTCGTGAGCGTCGCGGTGCACGTGGGCGAAAGTCTCACAAGAACTCAAATAAAAGCCCCGTCGGATATCAAAACACATTTGGAGGACTTGATGACAGAAAGAAAAACTTTTATTCTTAAACACTGATGAACGAAGAAAAAAAAAAGTGCCTCCTGAAAAAAGGGCACTTTTCTCAGCCAGGGCAAAGGGGCTGGTGCTTGAGCACCACTAGGGCTCTATCTGTGCACGTGCCTGCTGTTAATATTGCAAGGCCACCCTTCAGAGAGCAATTAACTTGGACCACTCAAAGATATTCATACACTGGAATTGGAATCTAAAATATTTTTCTTTTTTTAAATATCTTCAATCAATAAATCAAACAACCAAAACAATTAAGAGTGAAAATGAGCAATATTAAGGTCAGCAAAAATATTGAGATTAGGTACTTATATATTACCATGAATCGGAAACGTATAAATGATAGATGTGAAGTCTATTTTACAATAAATCGATATACTAATTATTGTGACGGTTATCAGCAAAGATAGTATTACATTTACTATTAATCTTATAGTCATATTAATGAGAAGAAAATCATGCATTCAGTTTTGTTAGAACAGATCCGACACGGGCCATCAGCAGAGCAGATGTTTTAAGATGATGGATCGTCCTCATGTTGTGTTTTTAGACAAACTATCACCCATTTGTTTCCTTGTACAGCGACAAATGAAAAATGAAATTTGTCAAAATGCATGAAGCGAAAATAACATTAGATTTATGATAAGAACAGTTCATGCTCCCAATGATGTTGTTTAGGTATAACTTATATTGATATATTCCTGTATTAATGTATATATACATTCAAGCATTTATTTATTATTGTATTTATTTATACATTTATTTAAGCATTTATTTATACACTTAGTCAAGCATTTATTTCTTTATTCCCGTATTAATTTATTTAAGCATTTACTTATTCTTTTATTTATTTATAGATTTATTTAAGCATTTATTTATTTATTCCTGTATTTATTTATCCATACTTAAGATATTTTAAGTCCTCCATAGAAATGCACATGCATTTTATTCACTCTCATTTGACTCCAATCCCACGCTGCTTCTCCCGTTTTTCATCCTCTGACCTCGTCTTTCATTAAATAAAACTCACGAGTTACCAGAGCGAGTCTACAGCTGTTCTTTCAGACGGAGTACAGCGGGCTCGACTGCAGTCGGTCCGTTTCATCCAAAGTATTTATAAACATGGCGTTAGAACAAAAAGCAGCGAGTGTTGACGAGGAAACAGCCTGTTGGAGAATAAGTCAACGCCGTTGAAAGACAACAGCTGCACCGACTTTTTATTATTCAAGATTCACAATATATCGACGAGACAAAAGACTCTCCGCGAATGGAGACGTTTACAAGCCAGAGGCCTGGTGGGCGCACCGTTGTTGTGCTGAAGAATGATGGCGCCTTTGTAGAAAATGTGACAGTGAAGCTGGGAAATTCTTACTTTTTTGGGGGGGGGAAGCTGCGTTTAGATTACCCACAAAATTGCCACTGTGCCCGACGACTTACTCCAACTTAAAAAAAATGACAGTTCACCCAAAGCATGCAACTATAGCTACTATCTTAGTTCCTTCATTAAACTACTGCGACGACAGTCTGCCACTGGCTCGTGTCCCTGTAGGAGAGCCAGGGTCATCAGCAGAGTGGAAACACCTGAGGCAATCAGCAGCATTGGCAACACCTGGGTGGTGTGTGCCAGTGCTGCATTCAAAGACCCTCTGGTCGCAGGAGCGCTCGGTTTCACCCGACACTATTCAACCTATCGCACCCACTTCCCACACATCCACTCGGCTCCACCACCGAAACTACTGACTCCACATGCCACTGTTTATTCTGGTTATGCTACACTAGTAAGTTAAAATAAGTTAAATAAAACCCTTTTGTTTCTGTGGCACTTATTTAAATGGGGAATTTGATGATGTAAATAGAATCAGTTGGAAAAGCCGGAATATCGAAGAATTTGCCAAAAATGGAGACGCAATGCATTTTATTTTTAATTCCAAGTTGTTACTTTTTTTTTTTACGTTACTGTCCCTCAGATGTAAAAAGGTGAACGCATGGATCGTACGAACATTGTCTTTACAGCATATTAGTTGAATGAACAGAAAAACTATGTTTTGGTGACATTTACAGGCCTGCTTTCCTCTCCTCTGTGTTAATCTTTCCTTTTTCTTTTTTTTTTAAAGACGTCATTTTGCCTGAATCTTAAACGCAAACAACTGTAAACAGAAAAAAAATGTTTCGGAAAAATATAAAGACAAGGTTGAACTGTGTCTTTAACTTTTAACTATCTTGCGAGAGTTTCGCAAATTATGCGACAACATCGTGGACACTTTTATTTGTGGGAGGATTTTAAAGTTACTGACTTGTGAGTGCAAATGCAAATTTATGTGGAATATATAAATACTTGTTTATATTTTCTTAATTGTGAGATATGTTGAGGTTTTTAAAAATAAAAATAAATAAGAATTGTTATAAATAAATAAACTGCTCATCCTGCTGAGAAGGTTGTTTAGTCTTAAATGAGTTTTAATACCAGCTCAACCAAGATGTGAATGCAGAAATAACAACATGTTTTAAAATGTTCGTATGAGTTTGTTGAGACTTGGTAATTAACAGATAAAGGAAAATGTTGGAAGTGATATTACAAACATTTAACTGCTGTGGCCACATGTTCGGCGGTTGGCTAAATACTAAAGAATTAAATACATCTTTACTTTTGTTCCCATTATGCATTAGTCTAATGGATGCCAAGTCTAATTATCATAGTGTTAAGAAAAAAAACAATGGAATAATTATCATAATAATCTAGATGGAAAGACACTAAATCTAAACCACTTTGTAGGAACATTTTGATTCCCGCTCCATCAGTCAATGAAGCAGCCGACAAGATATTGGTCAGCATCGATTAGTCAGACATGTTTCTGACTACTTAACTCTCCCTTGCAGTCCCAATTATTCCCCTAATTGCTTCATTGATGCTGTTCTCACGCACGCACACACACTCACACACATATATACACACACACACACACACACAAGCCTGGCATTTAACACCGGAAAAGTAAATGAAACCCAGGAGATCGTTGCAACTGTTATTCCCTTTTATTATAAACACGATAGACCAATGCCTGAAGTACATTTATAATGTGTTATTAAAAAAAAAAGTAGATGTTGCAATATAAGATAAGAGATAAAAGAGCATGGCAAGACATATTACATTTAAGAATTTAAATAATAAAGGAAATGAAAGTGTATACAGTCCATCTAAGTGTATATGAAGGATGAGTGAAAGGGGTGCAAGGTTTATTCATGTTCAATTTGAGGAGGATCTGGCCAGAGGTGATTTATTTTGCAAATAGATTTAAAGGAAATACCAAAACTTACTGACATTTTTTCTACAAGAATGATGTATATTACAGCAAATATGTAAATGAACCCCAAAGAAGGTGCATCCAGAATAATCTTCATGCTCTTTTGTAGCCCCACTAATAATGTGTCTTTCAAGCCTTTATAAAAGACACCTTTTGGGTTCTCATTTTCCTCTTGACGTGGGGACTCCAATTCATTTCATTCCATTATTATTATTAACGCTCGAGTGTGACACGGGGGTCGTCTCCGGGCCGCTCCCACCACGTGAAGCTCGGCGGCGGCGGCGGCGGCGGCGGCGGCGGCGGGCGGCCCGTGAGTGCCGCATGCACCGTCTGGGCCGGAGGCGCTTTTTCCACGGGAGGATGGCTTCCCCCGGACCTCTTCATCATCTCCAGCGTGCCAGACGTGTGTGTAATGGTCTCTCCCACGCCTCGCCGACGACCGTCTTCGTCGAATCGCGGCGGGTTAACATCGCTCCTCGACAATTTGCGACGGGTCCCGTGGCTTCTTCGCAAAAAAAACAGACACGTGGGTCGAAGGCGCAAACACGAACGCCCCGCGCGGACACGGACACGGGCCACGGACACGGGCCACGGGTGTACCGACAGAGGGGGGGAGGGGAGCCGTCGACGTTGGTGTCAGACCGTCGAGCTCCGTAGGTCAAACCTGATCGCGTGTTGTCCGAGGCGGGCGGGGAAAACAAGCTTGTCTCGATAATTACTCGCTCGATCGCTCCACACTCTTTTGCTTTGAGAAAGTTGTTTTTTTTGCGATACGTCCGAAGTGACGGACGGGTCTCTCCGCCCTGGTCAATCTGACATTACAAAGCATCTCGACAATCGACCGCTGCTTCTCGGCCGAGCTGCTCGATAAGAAGTGCTCCGGCTTCCCAGAGACGGCTGATTATGTTTTGTGGGCATGGCCTAGTCTCTCTACCCCCCCCCCCTCCCCCCCTCCCCCCATCTGCCGCCAGTCTATTACAGCAGCGATCGGTAAGCGGCTGTAATCACTTGTATAGGTGTTGGTTTTAGGTACGATAAGGACGAGAAGAACATATAGCTAAGCCCCGGTAGGCGGGTTTTAACCATAAGAGATCGATACGCCGTCCAATAATAAACCACTTTGACCATTTGCCCCGTGGACAGATGCATACGGACCTTCTCGTGATGAATTGACATCTGCCACAAGAGGTTTGACTCCATCCACACTCGTCAATATCCAAATCGCCGCGCATCTCATTCCGTACGATGTGTTTACGGTATGATAAAACATGAGGCGCGTGTTTTACAGGGACGGACAGACGCAATCACATCGTTCAGCGCGCGGTAAATAAGTCAAAATATGTGATCAAGCTTGTGTAGATCAATAACTAATCAATACACTTTAATATTTTCACAGCCGGATCAACACATGCCGATAGGTCACCATGGATACAGTCAAAGCATCGCCGGACTGTGATGCTATCTGCATTCAGTTGGAGGAAGTCTCTCAGTAGAAATATAATAATGCATTTCATTTATATTGCGCTTTTCAAAAAGGTACTCAAAGGTACTCTAACCTATTTAAATTATCCTAGGAGCTATAACATTGTATTTGCCTTGATTGGTTATCAAGGATGGTTATGTAGGCCCAGATGAAAAAAACATTATTCTCTGGCTGGAACTAATGATTCAGATTCTTCATTTTGGCCATATAATATTAGCAAAAGCTCATAAACTAGTGAAAAATACGGATCATAATTTCCCAGCAACCAAAACTCTAAACCCCAAAGATATTTGGGCCTGTTTATAGGACAAGAGGACAAAAAAAAGATGAATAAAATGTAAAAATGTCATCCTTTTCTATGATGTTGTGTTGTGTGGTTATTTGCATAAGTACAAATAATTGGCCTTCGTAGTTTAAATGTATTATAGATACTGAGAGCAGGTGTTGGGACGTCCAACCGGTCATTCCTGTCTCTCTAATATCCATTTCATATTTCTGTGAAAACATCTCCTTTTTTTTAAACAACTGTATTGAACCAAAAACTACATTTTACAAAAGAGCAGAGAAAACGTCTCATCGATATATAACATAATAAGACATAACTTCACTCGATGCTAATTCCTCCAGAGTAGCGCTGTGATGCATCAGGATGTGACTCATGCAACGTGAACAAACAGTCGTTGGCTCCAGTGTTTGCTCAGCAGGACTTCCTGCCCACTGGCAGCTCTCCGCTAACAAGCGCTCCTCTCGTAGCACGGCTTGTTTTTCTTTCACCGCGTCGCAAATATCTGGGATCGGCCGCTAGAAAGCGGTAATACCCATATTGCGTACGTTACCTGAGAATCTGCAGGTAACGATCGGCAGCCGATCGATCGATCGGGACAGCCGCAGTAAAGATAATTTATAGTTCACTTGCTGAAACAAATAACTGCATATTTTAACATATCAGCCATATTATTAAATAAAAAGAATACAGATATCTGTAATTATTATCCTTCGCAACTTTTAAGGCAACCAGATTGTCCGTTTGTCGGTAAATTTGTGTCCCCTTTCACGTCATCGCTTGTGACTTCAAACCGTTTCTTATTCCGACTGCACACCGACTATTTACTAATACGCCAGTAGTGCAAGTTCTATAGAGATAAACGTGCTAATGCTATACGACTAAAGGCCTTTGCACGCGGCACGTTTTATTTGAGAGTGAACATAAATATCATGTTGGGTCAGAAACTGTCGCAGCCATGAATGGTGTTGGTTGATCTTCATTTTTAACTTCAAATAAAGTAAAGTACAATTCCATATAAAAATATCACCATAAGTAACATGGTCTAAAAGTCGGTGTACAAATATTCATTCAGAAAACCAATTAGAGGATAGAAAAGTAGAAGCTTTATAATTTGTTGTATACTTGATTTGTGTATTTTATTTTTTGTTGGTGTATTTTATTTTATTCAGTCAATCGAATCAAATACAACACAATATTATTCTGGATAATATACAAAACAAAAAGACTGAAAAGTAGAAGCAAAAAATGCTTATATATTCCTATCCTAAATTAATATCAAATAAATGTGAAAATTTATATAAAATAAAGAAACAATGAAGTAAAAAAAATATATATATATATGTAAATCTTCCATGTAAATCTTCCATATAAATACGTTTTTAATCATATTTATAACTCTCAAGAATTGGAATCGTTTATTAATGTATTCAAGTATATACTTGATTTTACGGGTAGTTTTGAGGATACATTGGAAGTTAACGTAACCTGTGGTATAAATATGCGTGAGCCGTGTTTTGTTCTTTTAAGATAACGTTCCCCCCGGGCAAAGAACAGCGTAGCCGAGTGTCCGTCACTTACACTGCAGCTGCCGAGCAGCATCAGCTGGATTATAATTGGTCCAGTTGGTTTTTTGATGTGTCAGCAATCTGTCTAATTGATCAAAACCAGATTGGCAACGTCAGAAAGTAGATCTTAAAGTCATCTGACAGAATTCAGAATCTCCTGAAGAAATACAAGTAAGCCACTAACAGCCGATACAAAGAGTGTTACTATGTGTGGAGGTGTGTTTGGCACCTCAAGGCATATTAGTGGCTAATGCTGCCCATCTGTACGTTTATTAAAAAGTTAAAATTAGTATTAGACTGAAAAATGTATAAGATCCAATCTAGATGTACAGGCCATGCAACATTACCTCATAAAACTACTGCTGGTAGTTGACTAAATTAAGTTCAAAATCACACAAGTCTAAGATTATTGTTATCGAGTGAAAAATGACCAATTTGGTGATATAATATTCTGGCCATAAGTCAGATGTCTGGAACCAGCCAAACTGTAACTGAGGAACTGATGGTCCATTCTACATCATAGATTAGAATTAGCCTCCGTGAGTTACAGCTAAAATAGTCAAAATAATATACATTAACAATCAATAACTCCAACTCGCTTCTGCCGTCCCATTCAGTGGTTTCATAACATCAATAGAATTAAACAATCATGATAAAAATGTATGTATTCTGTGCAGTAAAAGTGTGTTTCTGTTGACATAAAAGGGGAATACGAGCAGTTTTATCAGAAACATGTGTCTATTGAAGTGGAGTTATGTCCATATTACTAAACAGATAAACACAGTGAAATATGTAAATAGGCAGCCTGTAAGACACACTTGCACATATGCACGTACCCACCCGCCCACACACACACACCCGCCCACACACACACACACACACACACACACACAGATGAGAGTCTCTGGCTTGGGAAGGAAGCCGACAGATGGTGGACGGTCTGGATTTGGTTTCTGGATGGACGTCTGTCAACTACTGAAAGTGTCGTTATGTCTGATTGGCACGGAGAAGAATCAGACGCTAAGAGTTAGCGAGATGAGATCACGACTACGGAAAAATATTATTAGAGGGTAAAACAATATAATGAAAACAGCTACACACACACACACACACACACACAACGTGGTAATTTATCTCTTTGATGAGAGGAAAACAACCAGACTGAAGGGAAAGAAAAAAAACATTCACATAAAACATATATATATATATATATATTTTATCTATTATATATATATATGTATTATCTATTATATATATATTAATATACATTATCTATTATATATATATATATATATATATATATATATATATATATATATATATATATATATATATATATATATATGTGTATAAAAAGAAGAACAAACATTGATACTGTCTTTTTAAAGCCTATACAGATGGTGTTATTTGGGACTGTAAAATTCTGATATATATATATATAAATATATATATACACATATTATAATTTTATATATATATATATATATACATACTAGGATTTTAAACTCCCAAATATCACCATCTGTATAGGCTTTAAAAAGACAGTATCAATGTTTTTCTTTTGTTCAATTTTAGAGGGCTTACAGTGAAGCTGACATGTATCAAATGGTGTTTCCTCTGGTGCACAACACTAAGAGTGGAAAAGCAGTTTAATGAGACAATTGAGTTGAAAATCACACGTTGTGTATTTGTTTCCACTGGTTTACAAAATCAACCCCAAGGTTGATTTAGAATATATTCCATGACAGGCTTTTCTTTACACTAACAATCTAATACTCTACAAATACAGCTGAAACAGGGGTTTTCCATCAGGGGGCTGAGACCAATCTGTGCTTTGTGTCTTCAGGGTTTCCGGGTAATTGTATTTTTTTCCAGACCTATGTAGCCGGGGACAAGGGGTCACAAGAAGATATTGCTTCAATTCAAAGGGTCGCAAGACAAAAACATTGGAAACCACTAAGTTACTATGTAACTTTTCCCCTGTAGCGCCCCCTTCAGGTATTTAACGTCTGGTCTCGAGCCATATATGGCTCTTCCGGCTCGTCTGCTCCCAGCTTATCGCGACCGGAACGCGACTCGCTGCCGCTGATCAGCGGCAGCCCGGTGTTCAACACAGCAGCATGTCACTCCGTCTCTACGAGTCGCGTAGCGGAGCAAATAAAAAGTCACCTGCGAGCGTGGACTGGCACTATAAGACGTTGCGTAAAGCTGCCAGACAGCAAGTTGAACTACTTCCGCCGGAAGTACCGGGTCGGTCCCAACCATCTTACATTCATTTTTTTCAAGCTGTTATTTTAAAGGTGGAAAAGTTACATAGTGCGGCTTTAAAAACAGGCACATGAATCAACCGCCAGTAGCAATATGTACAGGATCAAACTGCCCTCCACCTGTGGAGTAAAATCCATCCATTAAATCAGAGCCATTCTGTAAAAAGTTGATTTTATTTCTTTAAGTAGGAGGGGTTTGATTTTGGATTTGGTCAAATCGATGAAAACACACGTCCACAAGTCGCTCCTCGTGTGTTGAGACGGAGTCGTGCACTGGAGGTGCTGCAGGTGAGTATGCATGAGCAGAATGAAATGACATGCACGATGCTGAAGAAAAACAACTGTTACCAAGGAATATCTGACCGATTTGAATCATAACCCGAGCAAGATCAATTAGACCATCGGTACTTTCTTAATAGAGGCTTTGAGGATAGAGAGAGAGAGAGAGAGAGAGAGAGAGAGAGAGAGAGAGAGAGACATGGCAGGAAGGAGAACTGGAACAAGTATTACCTCCCTGAACCGAGCAGGATTATTATCCGCAGCTCACACATTGACTCCCAGTATACTCTCTTTTCAAAATTACAAAGTAGTAATGCCCTATATTTATAATATCTTTCCACTGGTGCTGCAGCGGTTCCCGTTTGAAGAAACATGGATGCAATCCAGCTTTCTGTTAAACTGAAATACGTCAAAGTAAATCTAACATAACCCAACAAATACGGAATATTTGAGACTATTCATTAGGGAGGAGAAACATTTTGATAGCGAATTATATATATATATATATATATATATATATATATATATATATATATATATATACACACATGCATACAAACATACACGTACACACATATACACTTCCACATACATCACATTTATAACACATTTATAACTCGCAAGAATTTGAATCGTTTATTAATGTATTCAAGTGTATACTTGGCTTTACGGGTAGTTTTGAGGATGCAATGGAAGTTTACATAATCAGGCAATCTTAAGAGAATCACTAAAGTTTGTACAGAAGCTGTAAAATATCCTGCCTTCTTTACATATATCTGTGTTTGTGTGTATACATAATGTGTCTCTCTATTTACCCCTGACTTATCCAAACTCAGGATGGAGTCCAATCGCCATGATTTCAATATGCAATTGTAATCAATTATTGTTAAACTCTAAATACTCGTATTTCATGATTGATATAAAGATAATGTCATATAAAGATATATTAAAAAATCTTGCATGGCGACTAAAATTCAACCGGAGGATGCCGTAACTTAAAACCAATAGGAGTAGAAACGTTGACGCAAGGGAAGGGGAATGGCCACTAGCGCTAGCACTAGCACTAGCGCTAGCACTAGCGTGTATCGTAGCGAGAGCGATGGCTCAGCGCCCGGTGCTGGACCGAGCGGCCGGTCGAGTGGCGGTGTTTCTGCGACGCCGACGTAGTTCAGGTCCTCTGTGAGGGGAAACATCGTCGGCGTTGCAGAAGCCTTGCTCCCCGTGCCAGGCGGTCCGTCCCCGAGCTGCGAGTGGGACGGACCAACAATGTGATGGCACCATTTCAAAATTACTCAAGCAGCACTTTCCATATTACATCCTTTAAAAAATCCATATCAGGGCAAATGAAACTGCATATATACGGATATATCAACTCACACGGGCCAGTTATATTGACCCAATATGGCGCCTGGTAAGTTGTGCACATTTGTCATGGAACTACATACTATACGGTAAATTGCTCTCACTAATAATTACGACCAACATTAAAATGATTACCTTCTTGCATAAAAATTAAAGTGCATGTGCTTCTAGGAGGAGGAGCGTCTTTAATGGCTCCGCAGAGAAGCGATCGGCGGGAACAACCGCGTGGTCTGTGTCTCTCTGGGCGAGGCGGGGAGCTCGAAGGGAGACTGATACCAGTTTATCTTGATCGAGCTGCCATTCCCCCAAATGAGCTGCTAAATCAATCGTGACACCGGGCAGTCATTCTCCTGTCACCAGAAGGTTTATAGGGGATAAAAAATCGGAACAAGGTGAGATGAAGCGTGACATTTCACAACATGGACCTGTTTTTGCTTGTTATAAGAACGAACCATGAGGTTAAAATGTAAAGAAATGTTATAGATATTAAATGATTGGTCCCCATGCTATGTATCAGGCTTATCCAGAGTCACTACAAGTGTGGTTAGCCACAGTGATGAAGTGCATGAAACATTTCAACTATTTCAACCCAGCAGTGATGAAACAGTGTAAAGAAAAGGAATAAGTGCCATGTGAAATAAGGCCACTCATAATATAGGGTGACCAGACGTCCTCTTTTACCCGGACATGTCCTGTTTTTGAGATCTAAAAAATGTGTCCGGCAGGGATTACAAAAACGTCCACGATTTTGCTTCCAGATATTTGTGTTTCTCGGGGTCTTTCACAAACTAGTATTTACCCCTTACACGTTTTGGAAATGGTATCTCCCTTACGTTCCAACTTCTTACGCAAGCTCTGACGGCATAGAGAGCAGTCATTGGTCAACCGATCTCAGGGTTGCCAGATACACAATAATTATCCTCCAAATAATACGACCATTTTGAGCCTTTGGTACGATACTTCACCATCTCCAATCCGGCAACACGGAGCACCTCGCCGCTTCCACTAGTTGCATTATTTACAGCAGATGACATCTTTTTTATTTGTTATCATTATTGCTTCAATATATGGACAAGACATATCAAAGAAGCGCTGGACTAAATGCCACAAAACAGATTTGTTTTACATTTGCACTTTGCAGTTTTGTTAAAGTTAAATAAATCGATTTTCAAATAGTCATTTGTATAATTTTTTGTCATTTCATTTGTGACATTTGGATGCATTCACATGGTCATGGTGCGGCATGCTAATTTTTTTTTTTTTAAAGTATCGGTTCAGGCACCGTTTAGGCACCGGTATCATCTTAAAAGTGCCTGGAAAAGAAGAAAACAAAATGATACCCATCCCTAAGTGGCAATATGATTAATATTCTGTGTTTTTAAACAGACTAATGGAGCCGCTAGTGCCCGACAGGCCCGACCCACTGCAGAAGAGTTGAGCTGAGGTCTGGAAGGAGGTGCACGCCACATCGGTTTGCGGTAGCTGTGAGCGCAGCACGGCGTGCAGACTGCGGCGAGTTTAGGCTATTTGTCGATTAATCAACACATCGAGACCCAAGCCATGTTCACATGTCTAGCTTGTATGGATCTGCATGTTAAGTGGACCGCTGGATTAAACCCCGGCCAGCAGCGAGCTTCCACCGCGGCTCTCAAACGGAGCTTCCGGTGTCCGCGGTGCCGTTAGGGGAGGCGGAGCGGCTCGTCTGGCGGGGAGATCGGCGTTTCAGTCGGCGGCTCCTCCAGCCCCGCGTGTCGAACGCTCGATGGGCAAGATGCCGAACCCCCGGATTGCTCCCGAAGGCCTCGCTATCGGTGTGTTAGTGTGCGTTAGTTTAGATCCGGGTGGCCAAGCGGCAACGTGTTGTGAATTTGTAAAGATTATTGCACTTTTTTTCTTTTCTTCCCAATCCATTTGGACTTGTGGACTGAGGACCGCACCAAGACGAGTTATCCACACGAGAGAGAAAGAGAGGGTACCTCCTGTTGTTTCGTTAAATATTACACCACATTCGACGGCTGTGAGGGGAGTCCTTATTTACTTTGATAGATCCCATCTGCTGATGGATCATCGATGGTCTGGGTCGTGAATTCCTGCTACCAGCTGCTTCGCTGCCCTGTTGGTACTCCACCCACTGTTGAGACTCCGCCCACTCCTCCTCTCTACTATGAATTATTCATAAACTCATATTCATTGAATGTATTTTAACTCTAATCTGTCCTTCTGGTCACATTACATCTATTGTTCTCTCCATCCTGGAGAGGGATCCTCTGTTGCTCTCCTCAAGGTTTCTTCCCTTTTTCCCCCCTGAAGGGTTGTTTGGGAGTTTTTCCTGATCAGATGTGAGGTCAAAGGTCAAAGGTCAGGGATGTCTATGTGTACAGATCGTAAAGCACTCCGAGACAATTTTTTAATTTGTGAAATTGGGCAAAACAAATAAACTGAATTGAATTGAAATTGAATTGAATTTCAGTCAAACTGCATTTTAATCTTTACCTGGTGACTTTGGTGGAGCGGCTGCTTCGTCCACCAAGTGGTGACATTTGATCTAACAGTCCCGTGTTTGGCTTGAACCAGGATGACAGGTTTCACTGTGGCCCAACAAGTTGTCAAAGAAAACCTATAATGAAAATCATGTGAATTTAAAAATGAAAAAAAATAAAAATAGATATCTCTTCTCAAAAGGTTGGACTTAAATTTTTCGTTTTATCGACAAATCAACCACCGCCGATCTCGTTTGTCAAGCATAAAAAAAACTAATCCGCGCGTTCCCCCAACGCCAAAGAGAGACGAGAGAAACGTTTGAGGTGTTGCGGTACATTAATACCCACCGAACACCGACTGATAATACTAAACAGGTCTGAAGCAAATAAAATGTTAACAGAGGATCCACTGGAGGGAAATAATCATTATCTCACTAAAAGGAGGCTGCAACAAAAGCAGATGGCGAGCACCTCTGGGAAGGAGGGATGCGGTGGAGCTTTGACCACCAATGGATCGGCCCGCTCATTCAAGGACTCGTCAAAGAAGCTGCCGGCTGCTAATGATGCGCGCCGTCCCGCTCGCCGTGCGCCGGGTTTCCACCTTTTGCATAGATTATTTTACCGAGACTGACCCCGATAGCTTTTACCTTCACAGCTGTCATCTAACTGCAGCTTGAGTGCGAGTGATGTCTTTTTTCTAAGCTCCGAGATGAGTCACGCGTACACGCCGATAAAAGACGTTATTATTTCAGTGAATTTTCGCAAGTGTGAAATATCTTTCTTTTAATACCCCAAATGTGTTTCTCTTACTCCACATCCGACGAGTGAAGATGCTGCTTGCTCGCCCCCAAAAATACAGCTGGAATCCCGTCTTAAATCTGGTCCGTTGTGTGATCCCACAGCGTATGAATAATACCCGGTATATTCATAACTGCTAGTCTGTCTTAAAAGATGTATTATTCAACAGCGTGGTTCATTATTTACATGAATCTATCAGCAATGTTATCGTGTGCAAAAGCCAAGAAGGAATTCACGGCTCTGCAGTGGGGCAATCGAACCAACTTTTCATTACATCGTGTTTATCCCTGCACTAAGTAGTATTTGCGTGACTTTTCGTTGACGGTTTGACGCACTTAACCGAACCAATTAGATGCCAATTTAACCGCCAAGGACTAATGACATCAAAGCCACGCTGGAGTGGTGTGGCGGCAGCACGGATCAAATGTGAAACAGAAAAGATCTTGTAATTGTTGTGTGTTGTGCCTCCGAGACACGAAGATAATGTGCCGTTTGTAAGACGTAAAGGAGCATAAACAATGAGGTAGGTCAGCTTCTGTGTCTTCGATGTCAAACTTAAAGGGGACATATTATGCCCAAGTTGATCTGGTTCCTTGGGGTCTTAATGTAATGTTTGTAACATATTTTGGTCAAAATACCACAAGAATCATTTCAAACAGCCTTTTTAACCTGTCAAAAACACCTCCCCACAGATTGACCTGTTTTGAGTTTCTGTTCCTTTAAATGCTAATGAGCCAGTCCGCGATTTTTTTCATCGCAGACTTTTTTTTGCCTTAGGCGCTCGGGAAAACGGCTTAGGCGAGCGCCCACATGTTCTCTATGCAGGAAAAACCCTGAAGTTTATGTGGTGGTGGGGGGCGTAGGGAACATGGGCGTGCTTCGATATCTACGTAGACTCAAGCATATCGTTTCTGACAGAGAGGAACCACACAACAAGCCACGTGAGTTGTTTTTTTCCAGCTTTGTCGTGTTGGGAGACATGCCAGATACCCAAATGAACGTATAGAAACACAAAAAAGGTGGAATTTTCATAATATGTCCCCTTTAAAATCAGGAGCATGAGCTCAGGGGCGAGGGGGACATGCCTGAATGTGTGCGATGCTGAAGGCCTGTGTGCTCTTGCATGAATTGTATATTTTCCCGTCGACTCGTCTCTAAACGGCTCCTTTGTTACTGGCGTGCGGCCTCCCTTTAATCCCGATGCGAGCCACTTGAGCGGAGGCGAGATGCTTTATCCGGCCAGCGGTGAACTGTGACGTCAGAACCAGAAACCCCCAGCGCAGAGTCCTCCATCGAGCGGCGCGGGGCGAGAAGGCTCGGAGCATCTTATTCTCGGGTCGCCGCCTCTCTATTGCGTTACTCGTGTGCATCACCGAAAGAAACAAACGAGAGAGAAAAAATCACTAGAAGAAAAAAAAATACTTTTTCCTTTCACTGAACACGAGCAAAACGTATCAAATACGATTGATTCGGGAGAAAATGAAGAAGAAGAAGAAAGATCCCCGTCAGGCAACCTGCTGGCGTTGGAGTAAAGCGGGACGTACCCGGCCGGGCGAGATGCGTGTCGACTTTGGCGAAACGCCGCGCGAATTAATAATGTAATCATCCCACATCTCTCGTCTGCGACCGTGAATTATCTTTCCCCTCCCGACTGCTTGTCGCGGCGTCTCCCGCCACCCGGGAATTTAAAAGAAACCCGCACTCAAATGATCTCCGGCTCCCGGTGTTCCCGTTACATAAGGTCGGAGTAAAATATTCATCCCGCTGCTCTGGACCACATCTGTATGCAGAGAAGTGCTGAGGAAACACTTTTCTATAAAACCTGCTAACGCCCGGCCGGTGCCGATGCTGAAGTGTTTTTTTTTTACGTGCGAGTGTGTCTCGTGTCTGTGTTTACGGACGCCGGGTGCAGGGGCGGCCCTAGCACGTTTGGCGCACTAGGCAAGCCCCCCACTAGGCCAGCCCCCCCACCCCCCTAATTTTTTTTTTGAAAAGCAATCTTATGGTTTTGTACTTTTGGTAGAGAAGAGAAATTGATGCAATGTGAGAAAAACTATTACATTCATGTGCTATGGCTTAGTGGGTAGAGGTGCCTGCTTGGTGAACAAAATGTCCTGGGTTCAAGATCCTGCAGTGCCAAAATAAAAATTGAACAAATATTATTTATTTATTTTTATGGCTGCATTTTTTGTCCGCCTGTAGGAAAAAACACCACTGGCTGGGTGTGTGTTGGAGCGGTCGGGTTTGGCACACGGTGAGCGTGCACAGGCGGGACCTTTACACGCCGCGGTAATGTGCGTGTCTACGTGCCGAGTTCTCCCTCGAGAACACGCCTTGGCAAACCCTATAAAGCAAGTTTATGTCTCGCAGACGAGGTTCCAGCCCATCCGTCTGCCCGCCACATCATCATCAAGGGACGTCTTACTGGCGCGGCGCATGTTATGTAATGTTATGTTATGCAAGGTGGTCGTAAACAGTGAATCCGGTTACCTTCCGTGACCATCGGCAGGTCCAGGAGGACCGGGAGAGCCAGCTGGCATCTGGCTGACCTATGAGATCGCTGGGAAGCCGTAACTCAAGGCTCCACCTAAATGACCACACACACACACACACACACACACACACACACACACACACACACACCACTCTCCGTTAAAAGGTTTAACGGTTTAATCTATACACCGGACCAGACCGCTTTACTTCACGTCGGGAGCCTTTTCTCTTTTTTGATCGCCGTAATGACCCGTATTCAATTAGAGCGGATGTTGATTGATCGGCGACTTATCTCGGATGGCGGCCGATCTTCAGGACGGCGGCGGCGCGATGACCCGGGCGGCCGTAACCGGAGACGAGCCGGTTGCCATCTCGCGCCTCCTTAACCTCCGGCTGTCGGAGCGTAGCGAGAAAATAGAGGAGACGCTAATCTACGCATCGAGAAGAAGAGGAGGGAGGATCAGAGAAATCCAAATGAAATATGCACGGGTATACAGCGCTCGCGTGTTTTAATGAGGCGGGGAAGACCGGTGCGCTAATGACGAAAGATTTTTTTTTTTTTAAAGGCATCTGTGTGAGCGAGGGGATGGAGAACACGCCGCTAGAGAGGCTCATTACCGCGTGTCGACGTCTACCGGTGTGAGCGCGAGTCAAAGAAAGGCAGGAGTTCATGCACGACAGTTTGTAGATCTACAGGTCCGTATACACGGCACGGCAACGCATAGAGGAAGGATAACACGGCATATGAAAGATTCACTGGGTTCACTCCAGTTTACGGGGGGGGGGGGGATGCCTCCCATGTGGTTTGTGACATTCGGAGCTTATTAAACCATACATACTCTGCAGGCTGTTGCATATTAGATTAACTACTACACACACACACACACACACACACACATGAAAAGGAACGTCGGGGAAGGGATATATTAGCCTATATGGAATTTACTATTAATAAGCATCTTATCTTTAGTGTATGATATGATTTAGTGTATGTATGTATATTTATTTTCATTGAACCGTTGCTGTGATTTTTGAAATTTCCGATATATATCATATCGTATCGTATCGTATCGTATGATCGCTTGGAAGTCAGAATCATTACCTTAGGACGAGCCGGTTGGACTGGTGTCCGCTCCATGGCGCCCGCCGCGTCGTTTCTCCAGGAGCCCAGAACAAAGAAACCAAACACCGGCTCCAGATATGGCCGCTCACGTATTTATTTCGAGTACCGTAGTTCTTGTACACACTTGGCCCACAACAGACGGTTCAGTCACTGCTCGATGCCGCCAAATCTCTCACACACACACACACACACACACACACACACACACCCACACACACATTGCACCGTACATTTGTCTTTTATAAAAGCCTCGTGTTCACGTCACCGGAATCTGGAGCTGCTTGATGCCGATTTGATTTAGTGAGGCGGATAAATATCTTTTTTTTTCAAAAGGTATTCCACCGACCATCCCACACGAAGCTGCCGCAGTGCAACAGCGCTGACTCACTTCATGCAAATCAATGTGTCTCTGTTACGTCAAACCAGGTTCTACATCATGACTCGGCATAATACATCCAACACGATGGCCAACAGTGATGTGAAAACACAGGGTTCCCGCAGCCAAGGAAATAAAAAAGTGCCATCCTAAATCACAGCTCAATAATAATATCCCATCTGCCTGCCAAGCGTCTCTCCGGCATGGCATTGGTGGAGTGTTGATCGCACTTGAAGGCACCATCTGACGCCGTCTGGTCCGACTCAAGAGTCGTCTAGCATCAGTACGGTGAGCCCAGAGCCTCGACGGGCACGCGGCCACACGCAGCTCGAGCCTCCATTACATAAATAAACACAACGCGGGATTATTACCTTAGCATTGAAAATGTGGAAGGTTATGCTTTGATCGCTGTGTATTTATTTATTTATGTATTTATTTATTATTTATTCATTTGTATGCATGTTACTCGCATAACTCAAAAAGTATTAAACCAAATTGCATGAAATTTGGTGGGATGATTGGTTATTATCCGGGGACGATTTGATTATATTTTGGGATTGATCGGGTCAAAGGTCAAGGTTAAGGCCATGAAAAGGTCAACATCTTCTTTTTACCATAGTGCAGTCAATTTGTATCCAATTGGCATGCAACTAATGCCAAAATGTTCATAATTCAATGCCCAATGTTGTGATATGCGAAGGTATGCGCTCTACCGAGTGCCCGTTATAGTTTTCAGAATGAATTGTTATGTTTTCTGATAAATATGTAAATTTGCTGTTGTGTAAAATGTCACATAATGGCAAAAAACAGGCGTCGTCATTTTCCTACATCACAAGGTAACGTCTTCTAATTGCCCTAGAAAAGAAAAAACTGAAAGAGGATGTATTTATCGCCCTGAGCTGTTTCTCACAATTGAGAAGTAGTAACAGGAGAATGAAGAAAAGCACGATTTTTTAAAACGGTGAGATCATTCTTTATATTTCCGTTATAGTCGCACTAAACTTGCAGTCGCGGTAATTTTGAGGATATGTTGTCATGTTGTTATCCTGGGATTGCTTTGTGCAATAACCAGCGGCCGTCCGCCGCTGACAGTAAACCCTTGGCCTGCTGAGGTGGCCTTAATTAAAACACTGAATCAGTTGGGTGACCGAGCCACCAGCTGACCTCACAGCGCTTCCAGACGAGGGAATGAATTTCCACACGAGACGGAGGTGAACGTACACTTTGAAATCCGCTGTTGTGGTGAAAGCAGAGCAGAGGATGTGGAAATATATATCTTAAAAGTTAGATTAAGGCCACATTTACTAAAAGCCGGGTATTTACAGAAACGAATTTCAAAAGAGTTTTTGTTTATATGAACCCGCATAAATACGCCATTCGCATACGTCCCATAGGACACTCACATCAAGTGAAGCATTTTTAGTCGCACACTGACACGTTTGACAATCTAAAACTCTGTTTGACCTCGTTCACACGCAAACACAAAAACTGAGTTTTCAGAAATCTCCACTTTGGCCGGAGTTTTTAGAAATGATCGTTTTCCGTGATAAAACCTCAGTTTTTGTGTAAATAAAAGGCCAAAACACATGAAAATAGATGCGTTTTCCCATCGTGTAAACGGGGTCTAAGTGTTATTCCGAGCAAAACATTTTCACATTTTCTTACACAACATTTGAAGAAGCCACTACCTCACCGGTCCCAAGGAAAGTGATCCGTTTCAAATTTCAGCTAAAATGTGTAATTACACATGAAACAGTTGAAACGCGTGACAGTAATTCATAAAAAAAAATCATCATTTTCAAATTCCCAAAAAGGGTGTGTTATTTTCGAGCAGTAAATAGCAGCGAGAGCTTCGGTAGAAAGAGCTGTTCTACGTGTCACGGTGGCTGGATAGACGTAAACATGTTTTAAATAATTCATAAAATGTTCAGATGTACATGAACAGAGAATATTTTTTTCCCACCATGGAACAAAATGTAGACAACAAACCGATTGCTAGACTGGCTATGGGGGGGGAAATAAAATTAAGTCATATTCTATTAATCACGACTGTATTGTGACAGGCAATACCTCTCGCTGCTTAGCAACCAACTCCTGCAGGGCAACCGCCAGTGATGAGATTTACCATCATCTCCTCTCTAAAGTGTCCATTGTGTGGCGGCAGACCTCCAACACAGCGTTCTCTCTCTCTCTCTTCTGCAGCTCCTGTTTTTATCATTTCAGCCAGCGTTGGTAGTTATTAAAGAAAAAAAACACACACCTGGATCAATAAAGCAGAAACAACACAAATCGCAGGTGTGTGTGTGTGGTATGGAAACGGGAAAACGCGTCATTCTTTTTTTTTACGCATTTCACGCGTGCAAAGAAGTAGAAAATCGGAAAAAGATGAAAGAAGAAGACTCGGCCGCCGTCTTACCTTAAACAGGCGCAGGATGTTGGCCACCATGATGGAGACGGAGCTGGACGAGGCTCCGATGACGCCCACCACCCGCTCCGGCTTGGTGATGATCGGCGCCCCGCCGCCCACGCACTTGACGTCGGTGCCGTCCTTCTCGATCAGCGCCTGCACGAAGGTGAGCGACTGCTCCAGGGCGTGCGTGTCCCGGGAGCAGGTGTCCAGGATGCGCGCCCCCAGCGTGATGTTGGGCAGCAGGTTGTGGTCGTTGTTGATGCGGTCCAGGGCGAAGAGCATGGCCTCCAGCCGGTGGATGCCCTTCTCCTTCTTCAGCTCGCCGCACGGCTTGCCGTCGTGGCCGCGGGCGTGCACCGGGAACAGCCCGCCCAGGGAGATGTCGCCGTCGATGCGGATGGAGTTCAGGTGCGTCTGACCCGGCCCCTTGGGCTTCGCCGCCTGGGCGGCCTTCGGGGCGCCGGAGAGCAGCAGCAGCAGCAGCAGCAGCAGCAGCAGAGTCCGGCTGCTCCAATCAAATTTAAACATGGCCCCCTCCGCCATCAAACCACCAGACCACCAAACCTGGGCGGTGAGAAAAAACAGCAGAAGCCAGGTATTGTTTTTCTTTCTAGGATGGCCCGAGGGTTAATTGCAATACCTCTCGAAGCAGTTGGCACAGAAAACGCGTCCTCTCATGCCGCTCCTTTCTCCCGGTCATTAAATTAATTTTTAATATGAGGTAGGGCTATTTCACCAGGCGTAATCCGGTTCTCTCCTCCTCTCTCTCACTCCATCATCCGACCGTAGCGGCGGGCGAGCCGCTCCGGCGTCTGTTATTCACCGACCGGCCTCTGGAGACGCTTCACTCGGGGCATTAGGAAGAACAAAGGTGAGCTTTTCTTCTTGCTCTCCCCCTCCGTCGTTGCCCTCCTCTCTCTCTCCGTGTGTGTCTCTTTCCTCTCCACCTCAATCAGAAGTTTGTAATCTCCCCGGTTCCCCTGGGCAGGGATTTGGTATATGTCAGAGCCCTCAGGCCTGCTTAGGTCCACAGGCTTCAGAGCGGATTCCTGAAAGATGAAAAAAAGAAGACGGTGAGACAATGCGCAGAGAGGACAGAAAGAGAGAAAGAAAGGGATTTGTATTGCTGTGAGCTTTTCAATGCCTCTTTTTTTGGGGGGTGCTTAACCTTTTTTTAGTGTGGCATTACGTGGCATGAGGAGACAGATCGGCTCCCAAACTAATTTATTTCTCTCATCCGGTCTTCAGCATCGACCATTTTGATCTCAAGAGGTTCTCCGCTTCCTCTTCGCCCGTTAACCTCGGACGTCCACGCTGTCACAATAATGTGTCGTTCTTTAACTGTTACACTGTAAAAATTCAGCCTAAAAAACAAGGAAAAAAAGTAATAAAATGGAATGGGAATATTACTTGAAATAAGCCAAATTATCTGCCAACAGAATAGGAACATTTGACTTGCCAAGATTTCTTAAAACAATTAAAATGATTTACATTAAAACTGCCTTGTAAGAAGAAATATGTTGTCAGTCAAAAAACAAGCATAGATTCCCTTAATTTCAGATATTTTATTTTTACATTTTAAATTTTTGCAGTGTACACTTCCTATTCTTGCAATTGTAAGGTATTCTGAAACTGCAGGCACTTCGCAGATGATGGAAAACAGGTAATTAAGTTATCAACATTTAATGGCAGGAAGTGTAGAACAAACAATCAAAGCTCACGCCGTGCTCTTCCTCGGGGCGGCTCCTTACGGCCTGGCGGTCACCTGGAGAAGAGCCACGATTTGCCTTCTCCCCGAAGATTTTGTCACTCGCCCGGGGTCAAAATGTCATTTACGGTCAAGTATTTTCACAATAAAAATCCCGTCTATTATTTTCTGTATTAAAGTCACCTTCACAATAAGAGTCTCTTGTTATTGTAAGTCACGTCACGGATTTCAACCGGCTTCGTCGATCTATAATACTAACATAGTCACTCTCATGAACATACATTCATTCTTGCCATTTACATTTGCATAGAGTAAACATTACCCCTATGCTTCATAATACATTAATAACAATATTCTCCCGAATATTTTCTATTATAATATCTTTCTATATGTATTAATTTAAAACATAAGACCTCTGCAGATGTTATCAAAATAAACTATTACAACCTAACACTATTGATTTCAGAACAAATGGATTTGGAGGAAACAAATTGAAAAAGGGGTCTGTTTCATGGTTCTGGGCCTCGCACTAGTTGTTCTGTGTTCCGGTGCTTTGCTAAGAAATCCTTGTTTGCAAGAAAATACATCTCAGCATCGCCGCCGTATTCCTTCTTCAAAGCCTGACAACGCATCAGGAACATTAAGGATGTAAAAGCTTCAAAATGACGGAATGGGCTGCAGACACAGACGATATCTCTTTGTGCAGATTGGACCTCTCTCTCCCATGTGTTTCTACACCACTACAGGACAAACCAATTACATATTATTATAATGGGATTCATATGTGTGTCTCAGAGACTCTTGGCCAAAATCAGCGTTGTGTAGGTTAAGGTTCTCCGAAATGAGTTTGAAATTGTAATTATTCCATTACGGGTGGAGAGCAGCTTTTATATCCACAGACGGCGAAAAGGATAAATACCCACCTTAAGAAATCCCTGCAATAAGGAAGCCCACTTCTGACTCTACGCAGCCATTAGTGTAACACGTCGCTCAACCATGAGCACCCGAATGACAGGCTGTCTTCTGGATCCCCGGTGGGGGATGGGATCGTCTCCGCGAAGAGGTATAAAACATATTGCACCGAGGTTACCGATGACGCAATACAGAGCAACCACCAGCCCATTGGTTCACCCTCCCCTCGCTCTGTTTTGTTGTTGTTGTTACCTTCGCATTGAAAATGCGGAAAGTTATGTTTTGATCGCAGTGTATTTATTTATTTAACTATTTATTTATTTAACTATTTAACTATTTATTTATTTATTTATTTAACTATTTATTTATTTATTTGTATGCATGTTACTCGCATAACTCAAAAAGTATTAGACCGAATCGCATGAAATTTGTTGGGATGATTGGTTATTATCCGGGGACCATTTGATTAGATTTTGGGATTGATGGGGTCAAAGGTCAAGATCAAGGTCATGAAAATGTCAAAATCTTCTTTTTACCATAGTGCGGTAAATTTCTATCCAATTGGCATGCAACTAATGCCAAAATGTTCATAATTCAATGCCCTATCTTGTGATATGGGAAGGTATGCACCGAGTGCCCGTTCTAGTTTTCAGAATGAATTGTTATATTTTCCGATAAATATGTAAATTTGCTGTTGCGTAATAGCAAAAAACAGACGTCGTCATTTTCCTAGAGCACAAGCTAACGTCTTCTAATTACCCTAGATTTTGGGATAGATCAGGTCAAAGGTCAAGGTTACGATCATGAAACGGTCAAAATCTTCTTTTTACCATGTCAATTTGTATCCAATTGGCATGCAACTAATGCCAAAATGTGGCGACGGTATGCGGTCTACCGAGTGCCCGTTCTAGTTGTTGTTGTTGTTGTTGTCTTCTTTCGACACAGACTATAGAAACACTAAAAGAACATTGGGTCGGAGGGAACAATCTCCTTGAGCGCGGAGACAGAATAGAGCCGTGGCCGTGGGTTTCTCCGGCGCAGTGGGTTGAAGGCTCGGATCGACCGCGGCTGAGATTCATTGAGAGCATATTGGAAGTGACAAGGTTCCCTGTGAATACACCCAACCATCTCCTCCTGAGAAGTAATCTTTTTTTTTTCATCTTCTTCCCAGAGTCGATTCTCCGCAGGTTCACTCGAACACATGAGCACATGTTTGTGTTGTGGTTTGTGTTTGTGTTGTGGTTTGCCACAACACAAACCGTATCCGGCATCAGAGGAGGCGGAAGGTGAAAACAATAAATAAAATACAGCTGTGAAAATTGACGGGGTTAAAAAAAAAAAAAAAAAATTTAAGAAAGATGTCATCAAACGTCATGTTCGTAAAGAGGAACAGAGCGGGGGGGGGGGGGGGGGGGGAGACGGCTTGCGCCTCCTTCAGACTGACAAACAGCGAGCCGCTGGGGGGAGGCCGGAGGAGGAGAAACATTTTCCTCGAAGGATCGCGTCGAGCATCATCGTGTTAATCAGCTTCCTTTGTCTCGTTTCAGATGCGTTATCAAGTGTTGCCTCCTCGACCGGGACGTATGCAAATCGTCCTTTAATCTTATAGGACTCACTCGGGGCTTCGGGTGACAGCCGGCTGCATCCTCTGAATAAATCATTTCAGAAAATAACATCGCTCTTCTTCTTTTTTTTTGTTTTGGAAACCTGAGATTCCCATTTTAAAAAACATTCACCTTGGCTAAGGCAGGCCTCCTCCAGGCTCTATTCAACACGTACGCAATGTTTGATCAAGGTTTCACAGTGTTTGTTTCGGAGTCAGTGCCCAGAAAAAAAACAAGTCTCAAGAGCGCTGAATGAGAGAAAAAGGACTATAAGGATTATATATATATATATATGCAGTGTCTACATATGAGCCCTTAATGGGCGAAAAAACAAAATTGCTTACCAGCTACAAAATGTCAAAGACAGCTGCAGGAATAACTGGAGATTTCCTCACAGGAGAACAACCTTTCCTCAGGTGCCAGAGCAGCTTTTTTTTGTAATAGACTACGCATTAATTTCAAAAGGCCATACAATAACCTTTAGGCAAATAAGAGTGTGTCGCTAGACGGCCACGCCAGCTGCCACGGCTGGATCTACTGAAACGGCCCCAAATTAGGATAAGTGCAAAGTCTATTTACGGAGAAAACGCAGAGAAAACAATCTGCGTTTTTACTTTTGCATGTTTTGACAACTGCAAACTAGTGGAGGTTTCAACTTGATTTTGGAGTGAAATATGCTCAAAATATGAAGGCATTGAATGTGCGAGAACACGCGGCGTGGCGGTTGTCGTGACATCGCGTCCGGTCTCGCTCCGTTGCGTTGCAATGTGCACAAAAAATGTCTGGAGGAGGTTTATAGAAGGAAAAAAAAGCCAAGCAACTGGAGAAGATTTGACTCCGGTAGCAAGACGCGTGCGAGACGGCGACTCCTTTTTCAATACGCGCCGCTTCCACTCTACTCGACCCACGCCTGCCTGCCTCTTACATTTGTGCGCCACCTGAATGAAAACCCAAGCTGTTCTCTATCTGAAGATGAAGAATGTAGTTTCTGCCGCGACAGCCCGAGCGTTTTACAGTCCCAACTGGGGTTTCTTTTTCTTTTTTTTAGCAAGTGGAACATGAATAAAAAAAAGGACACGTATCCGGTTAATATCTAGATTCGTTTTTCGGCAGACTCTTCCCCCTCTTCATCTTCTGAGATTGAGCAGCTGCTGGAAATGGCGAAGCCAGCCAAGGGAAACTTTTATAGATGCGTTTTCAGCTCTCCTCTCACAGATGGGCAGGAGGGGCTCTCTAATTGACACTCCGGCATGTTGATGCTGCACAGCAGATCAATAAGGAAGGTGGAGGGAAAGGCTGCCCCGAGGAAGGAGGATGGAGAGTGCCGGGCCTAAGCTGCAGACGAGGACTGGAGAGCTTAGAAAAGGTTGCCACTATGTTTCAAGGGAAAAGAAGAAGAAAAAAAAGAGTGAAATGAGCGTTAAAAGGATGCATCGATATATTTTTAAGTGGTTTGGGGGATAAAATCTTTTTCTTTTATTTTTTTACCAGAAACAACTGCAATACAATCAGCGTCACACACACACACACACACACACACACACACACAGCTGAGTCGGCCATCTGTCACTGATCTGCTTTTTTCCAGCACGTCAACACAGTCGGAAAAATGTTGACACTGTTCGGCTTTTAACAGCAATTTCCTTGAATGGTTGCCGTTGGCCGCTCCGTCGTTTGCAGCATCACGTCGTGCTGCATTCGATCAATCTATAAACAGCCTTCATCAATAACTCAGGCAATACTAGTCAAGTAGTTGGGGCTGCCGTTAACTTATATTTCCATAATTCATTTATCTCCCATTTCGTTTTTTTTTTTTTTTTTTTATACTTATACTTTTTATACAATTTTTTTTATACAATATTTTATTTTGGAATTTTGACAGAAATACAACCTTCAAAAGTAAGAATGCATAATAATAAAAATAAATAAAAATAAAGTAACGGAAGCGTCCTGATGACCGGCGTCCTCGCCGCCGCCTGCCTGGCTGTGGATCGGAGACCGAGACCCCGTCTACACGATGGGAAAACACATATATTTTCATGCGTTTTGGCCTTTCATTTACACGAAAACGGAGGTTCTAAAAACTCCGGCCAAAGTGGAGATTTCTGAAAACTCTGTTTTTGTGTTTGCATGTGAACGAGGTCAAACTGAGTTTTAGGTGGTCAAACGTCACAGTGTGCGACTAAAGATGCTTCACGCCATGTGAGCGTCCTGTGGGACGTATGCGGACGGCGTATTTATACGGGTTCATATAAACAGAAACTCTTTTGAAAACGACCTTGTGTGGACAACGTTATTTTTGAAAACGGAGGGGGAGAAATATTTGTTTCTATAAATACCCGGCTATGTGTAAAAGTGGCCTGAGTAGACAGGGACTAACGAGGGAATGGGCAACAGGTGAGATGGACATGAGGACCAGGTGACGGTAATGAGGGACTAACGAGGTGATCAGAGGCAGGTGAAGGGAATTTGTTTCTGTAAATACCGGCTATGTGTAAATGTGGCCTAAAAGAAACCTGTGATGTCATCCTCCACTGGCACCCCCCCCCCCCACACACACACACACACACACACACACATTGTGCAGCTTCTCTCAAGTTTCAACCTTCATTTAATCTTTCTCTTTTTTTATTATAAAGCAGACGTTTAGCAGCTGAGTCAGTGTCCCCCCTCCCCCCCTTCCTCCCCCACCCCCCCTTGTGGATACTTCACAGTGACAGGCGACTACGCTCACAGTTGGCAGAGAGAAAGTAGGGCAGGCTGAAGTGTGTAATACCGTCGTAGCGAGGGCCGAATTACGGGGAAATTACAGTGAAAGCGTTGGAGAAGCAATTGTCACCCGACTACGTATTATTTTGGGTTTGCTCCAATTACGACTCTCGTTTTTTGGCATACGAGGCCCCCATTTTCATTTTTTAGACCAGCGTGAGCATTTTCTACGCAACCGAGCTGAGAGGAAACGCGGCCGACGAGCCAGCGTACGACTAATCACAATCCATCTCCGCTGTAAAACCTCGTTCATCGTTTACTTCGGCGCGGTCATCTTTCCGGAGGGAAATCAGCCTCGCTCCCTCGCAATAATAATTAGTATATCAGTATCAATTTTCGGAAAATATCTACCACACACTCCTCAGCCACAGTCCAATTTCGGACTTTTAATTATAATTTAAAGATCGTTTCGGCACTGAAATACAATACGGTGGGCAGATAACTACGATTAGCGAGTGTACTGCAGCTGAGGAGTCAGAGATGTACTAATTGCTCGGTTTGTTGATAGATTCTGCGTGTGCAATATAATATTTAATGATGCGTGTTGTTTTATGCGTCTCAAACACTCTCAGACCGTGAAGGTGTGCAGGAATGATTTTTAATAAAACAAATAGAAGTCGTGTATGACGTATGTATTTTGCACACATCACTGATAGGTGTCTATTTGGAAAAAGATATAATAATTCAACTAGCAAAAAAAGATGAAAAATTGTATTTAAATGATGCCGATCTCTCTCCCATTGACATGTGATGTGTTGTCGCTGTCGGACAGGAAGCAAGATGGAGCTCTTGAATATCTTAACTCCGCGGCGCATTAATTACAGAAACGGCAAAACCCGGTTGACAGTCGTGATGTATTTGGAACCTTGAGATGTGCGCTTGCTAATAATAAAATATGAGATTATGCAACGGCTGACGGTGGCCGGCGGATTCCCCTTCGCCGAGGACCCTGGAGGAAACAACGGGGGCAATTCATCTCGCCAAAATATTCAACTTCGTGACAACGGCGCCGGAGAGCCGGCTGCAGACATTTTGGGGGGACTCCGCAAACCGGCGCTCGTTAACACCAGAGGCCAGAGCGCCGATTTGTCAAAACGGCGAACGTAATGCCTTTTTGCTTCGAGGGAAAATCGTAAGTCACGCGGAAAACAGGGCTGAGGAACAAATGGGCCATCCCTTCTTTTTTCTTTTTCTTTGTTTACTTACACTGGGTGCTTTTTTTTTTCCCGCATGCCCGGGTTAAGATCACGGAGCATCTGAAGGAGTATAAATGGACCGAAATGCGAGAACGAGGCTGGATTCTCACGCCGTGTGAGGGAGAGATCTCATGCCGCTTAAAAGAAAAAGGAAAAAAAAGGGATGAAGACGCGAGTCAGAGGAGCGTAGTAAAAAGTGTTGACTTCCCGTTCACTGACTTGACTGATTCAATGACTAACATCTTGCTGTAATGATGAAATCCCTCCCCCCCTCCCCCACATCCCCCGGTTCCCACCCTTCCTCTTTACCGAGTCTTATCCTTTATTCACATAGGCGCCTACACTTGTTTAAGCTCTGCTTTTTGAGAAGAAGAAGAAGAAATGTGCCAACTCTACTTGGTATTCCTCCCCTCTGCCAGGTTTCCTCTCCATGAAGCTCTCCGTTCTGAGCTATCGTCATCGCAGGCTGCACCTCGGGGCCCGGGTTGAATATGATGCAGAGAGGGCAGCCTTGAATTTTGAAGCTACAGGTTAAAAAAATATCCAAACGTCCAGGTGTCTCGCCGCCTCTGGCATTGAAGGCTGCTCTCTCTCTCCCTCCCTCTCTCCCTCCCTCCCTCCCTCCCTTCTGTGAAGCTGGTTAATGTACCAGTGAAAAGATGGCATGAGGTGAACCATCTCCAGCCTCCTGTTGACTCTGAGAGCTGGTTGCTAATGACGCCTAGCAGGCTTAATCTTGTGGGTCATATACACTTATTCTTCTTCCTCCATCACCCCCCCCCCTTTTTTTCACAATACAAACTATAAAGGCTTAGTGGGAAGCTGAAGACAGTCTCCTATCACAAGCAAGCCATCACTGTCAAGCGCGTCCTAGAAAGTGTATGTGAAGTGTGTGTGTGTGTGTGTGGGGGGGGGGGGGTTCACAGTCGATACACAAGGCTGCGACTTATCGGACACGTTGATTGATTTACTGTATCTGTTGAGCTAGACCCGCCTGCCTGTCAGGATTAAGGAACGTATGTCTTATCAAACCCCCGAGAGGCCCGCTTCCATCAGAATCTCTGGAGGCCGCAACCTATGGAAAAGTAGGGCGCGTCGCTGTATTCTGGGTCTGTTGGCTTTCCAGAGATAATGGGAACAAGGGCTGCGTGAAGTCTCACAAATAGCTGCAAGTGCAAGTGAGTTTTTTTTTTTTTTTTGGCGTGGCTGCATTTGAGGTTTGAGTCTCAATCTGAAGTCAGATCTTCCCTCTTGAATTTGATTCTTATCGAGTCTCCTCTCGGAGCATTTTTACATATATTGTTGCGGACGGAGAGGAAAGAAATGCGAGAGCGACATTTCCGACGGAGGAGTCGCCACCTTCACAAAACCAATAATGCAAATCTTGTTTATAGTATTAATTTTATTTGATAGAAAATGTGCGAGACTCTGGGATGAAACCTAGAACCGGGGCTTCCTTCTGAGCAATTATCTCCACCCCCTCCGGAGTACGGGGCTTTTCTATTCCGGCGTATTCCGGGAGAGAAAGATACAGAAAGGCCCGATTATGTGGAACCGTTTACTTATTTGGGAACGTACTAGGCCTACAAGCGAAGATTAAAAAAAGGAGGGGAACCTCGTGTTCCAAATGTCAAGCAAACCTTGAAAAATAGATACGGAAAGAAAAAAAAACGAAGACAGGAAAACAACAAGGTGACAAGCTAACGGAAAATCGTTTTTTTTTCTGAAATAAGATGACTAAATTGATGGAAAGTGTCTGTTTTTTTGTGAAACTACCAAATGAAATAGTATCCGGATTGAGTTGCACTGCGAGTCCAGTGCTCGGTAGTTCCTTTGTGTTTTTACCGTTGCCTGCTGAAGCCGTCCCACTGAGCCTCACTGCATGCATCCCAACCTCATATTTTACTTATAACCGGCTTTAAGAAATACTTGAAAGAGGCTCACCTTCGCTGCTGAGGACGAAACCACACGGCATTCAGTTACTTCTGCGATTCAATGTGATATTCAAATGATATTTAGATGCATGTTCACGCCATGAAATAATAAATTAGCTACATATATCATACATAACACACTTATAATGCTATAAACCTACAGCTCGAGTTAATACAACCAACCACCTATCCATTCACAGATTTGAAAAGTGTATCACCTCTAAAGAAGCCTGTCTACAATATGTGACGTGCACAATTCAAAATGATATTCAAATGATAATTCATGTTCAAGCCATGAAATAGTAAATTAGCTACATATATCATACATGATACCTTCTTATATTGCTATAAACCTGTAGCTATTAGTAGTGGAGTTAATACAACAAACCACGTACGATCCGTGGTTTGTTGTATTAACTCGAGCTGCATGTTTAGAGTATTATAAGAAGGTATCATGTGTGTTATGTATGATACATGTAGCTTATTTACGATTGCATGGCTTGAACATAAATCTTAATATCATTTGTATCCAGTCACAGATTTAAAAAGCCAGATGCCTGTCTACAATATGTGACTTGCACAATTCAAAATTATATGTAATTGTTATTTAGATTTATGTTCAAGCCATGAAATTGTAAATTAGCTACATATATCATACATAACACACATGATACCTTCTTATAATACTATAAACTTGTATTTTTTCAATCAGAGTATTAGTAGTGGAATTAATACAAAAAAACACGTATCCAGTCATAGTTTTAAAAAGCGTATCACCTCTACAAAAGTACCCGGATGCTTGAATACATAATGTGACGAGAACGAACGAACCCAACCAAAACGGGAAGAAAGCGCATATTAAGCATTGTTAACAACCGCCCCCTTTGACCCGATCGATCCCAAAATCTAATCAAATGGTTCCTGGATAATAACTAATCATCCCACCAAATGTCATGCGATTCGGTTTAATACTTTTTGACTTATGCGAATAATACGCACAAACGCACACATACAAATACACGGAAATCAAAACATTACCTTCCGCATTTTCAATGCGAAGGTAACAAATACGACAGAGGAGGAGGAGGAGGAGGAGGAGTGCATTTAACTCACCGACGTTTCTCTTTTTTTGCAGTTAATTAGCGATGTCTGCTTAGTGTTCAACTTCGATGTTGACGCTAACTTCACTCGGTGTACTTCGGCGTGGGGGCGTGCGTCATTACCTGCTCGTAAATGCGTTGCGTTGATTGGCACGTTTGTTCTAATTAAAGGGCCCTGTTTCACACAAATGCTATGTGATGGATTATATTATATATTCTAAGGAAAGTAAGAGCTTAATTGAAATGGACAGTGTTTATTTTTCTCTTAGCCAGCTTCTCTGCAAACATACATACATTGTCTCTTTGGAAGGTCGGTTTGAATACAGTCGTTTATTTATTATAATCGTTATAAGCTATGCCTCATGTTAATACATTTATTTTTATTGTTGTTAATTCCATTGTATATCGTTGCACCACCCGCCATGACACGTTCCTTTTATATGTAAATAATAAATATACATGGCATAAAAAAGCTGAAACAATTAGCTGATTAATCAATCAGTCTGTTAACCGAAAATCAATATGTGATTGTTGAGATAATTGTTTATTATTTCACGTTTGAAGCAAAAATCTTCAATTGCAGCTTTTTCCATGTGGTGGTTTGCTCCTTTTTCTTTAACACGTACCGTAACACCCGATGGTCGGATTAACAAACTATTTGTAGATGTTACCGAGAGCTCTGGGAGATTATGATAGACCGTTTTTTACCATGTTATGATGTTCTTTAGATCCAATTATGTATGCGTTGATAGTGATTTCAAACCGTCCGCTTGTTTTGATTCCACTAGTGACCAAAATAAATGAATCCATCTGTGAGTCAAAGTAAAATAAATGACATTATGACGGCATTTCCGATCAGGTAGGACGATGTGGGACGAAGCCTTCTGCTCGCCGGATGAGATGCTGGATCTACCTGTTTACTTCACTTTATTACCTTTGCATTGAGAATGCGGAAGGTTATGTTTTGATCGCCGTGTATTTGTATGCATAAGTTAGAAAGTATTAAACCGAATCACATGAAATTTGGTGGGATGATTGGTTATTATCCGGGAACCATTTGATTCCATTTTGGGATCGACCGGGTCAAAGGTCATGGTCATGGTCATGAAAAGGTCAAATCTTCTTTTAATCGCATGAAATTTAGGGGGATGATTGGTTATTATCCGGGGACCATTTGATTCGATTTTGGGATTGATCGCATTGTTTATTTCAATGAAGATAACATAAAATTAATCAGAAATACACTCTATACATTGTTAATGTGGTAAATGACTATTCCAGGTGGAAACGTAGCACATAATGAAATATCTACATCGGTGTATACAGTAGAGGCCAGTAGTGTTTTGATGGTACATTGTGTTATCGCCTTAGAAGACTAATGGATTATTAGAAAACTCTTCAAAACCCTTTTTATGTTAGCACAGCTGAAAACAGTTATGCAGGTGAGAGAAGCTATACAACCGGCTTTCCTTTGAGCGACAAGTTTGAAGAACAAAATGTATATTTAAAGTAAAAATCATTATCTGGTCAATGCCTTGAATATATTTCCTATACATTTTGCAATTAATTTGTGAATAAAAGTGTGAGTTTTCTTGGAAAACACTAATATTCTGCGTGACCCCAAACTTTTGACTGGCAAATATGCTCAGGATGTAACACACACACACATTGAATATTTGTGCGGATTTCATTTTTTTCTCTACTTTCAAGAACAAAGCTGTCGTTATTTGTTTCCGCGTGAGAAACAAAAGACATTGAGCCCCGCAGCAAAGGGTTTCCTTCACAAGCTGCAGGCGGGCACTCAGCATGTAGTGCCTGGTCAGTGTGGAGGCCGGGAAGCCGTCTGTCCGCCAGCTTTAGTCTAAATGGTAACTGGCAACAGACTAAAGTCTTTAACGGCGCCTGACAATAAAAACTCACCCAGCTACCGCACCCAATTCAAACCCAGTAATAAATGGATTACGAGAGTTGTGGCAGAGAGAGGAAAAAAAATAAAAATAAACACAGACGTTTAGTGCAGACCATTAATGTAAGCCTGCTCCTGTTATTGGCTCTCTGGGGACAGGTGTTTGGGTAAGAGGATGCTTTTGCTTGATTAGAGGATTAACACATATTTGCTTAAGACCTCTGCTCTGAGCGATAAGAGGCCGTTTCACAGGTTATTTGCATGTCAGAATGTCCACAAAAAAAAGGAATTTGTGTCAGATTGAACAATACCAATGTGGAATCTAGCTTGGTGAAGTCAGAAAGTGCATTTCCAAGATGAACACCCATGTCAACGTGGTACCTAGATGCATCGATGGCTCGATTCACGTCTCGTTCCCATCGATTGGTCCGTAGATGGGGAGTCGAAGCAGCAGCCATGTTGTGACACTTCAATCTATACATTTCTGACACCTGTCTTTGGTCGCCGAGGCTCTAAATGAGCCAATAAGACGTGTCTCGGCCTTTTGGATTAATAACCAGACACGTTCACAGCGTTCAGGACACACACACACACAATGCATAGAAAGCCTTAAAGGACCCATCGTATGCCCATTTTTTCACAAGTTGATATGGTTCCTTGGGGTCTTAATGTAATGTTTGTAACATATTTTGATCAAAATACCACAAGAATCATTTCAAACAGCCTTTCAGAAACACCTCCCCACAGATTGACCTGTTCTGAGTGCCTGTTCCTTTAAATGCTAATGAGCCAGCTCCCCCCTCCAAGGCCATGTAGCGAGACTCCCTACATGGGCGTGCTCCAAAATCTACGTAGACATTGGTGGTGATCCCAATCGACGCACTCAAGCATATCGTTTCTAACAGAGAGGAACCACAACAAGCCACCTGAGTTGTTTTTTTCCAGTGTTTTTGTGTTGGGAGACATGCCAGATACCCAAATTAATGTATAGAATGTATATTTATTTGCTCCGCTAAGCGACGCGTAGAGACAGAGTGACATGCTACTGTGGAGACGATCAATAACGTTTAGTTTAATTAAAGAACAAAGACGTCTTTAAGAAAGGGACCTGACATTACTGCTGCTGTCATCTGGAGGACAGAGAAAGTTACAGGGGGGCGGGCGGGGATTATTGTTTTTTTAACTCAAACTCAAAAGAGCCATATGCGTCACCGAAAGAGCCACATATGGCTCACGAGCCAGAGGTTCACGACACCTGATCCATCGTAACTGGGTATTTACGACACTGAAGTAAACGTTAAATACCTGAAGGGGGCGCTACAAGGGAAAAACTACATAATGGGGCTTTAAAATAGATAGTTATCCAAATGCAACCCTGATAATGTACATGAAGATGTAAATGGAGATGTGGTTAAAGGTTGTGAGGTAGGAGGAGCCTAAACTGCCAAGCAGAAGGCTAAACTGAATAACTGCATTGGATCGTTATGACCCTTTATGGCCAGAGAAAAAAATCAATAATCAAGAAATTCCTTTCATACCAAACTCGACAAGTGAGAATAACGCACGGTCGTCGGAACTCCGCCGCCGATCTCGGGTCCTTTCAAGAACGTAATTGCGATGTGACACTTGGGAAAGACAGCACAACAAAGCAATCTCAAATGAGATTATCTGAATGAGAGAGAAAGGGCCATTGTTGGAGGAGAAAGACGTCTCTTCCAGAGAATAATACTGCGTCTCCGTCTGCATTCATGTCTCTGTTCAAACATCGGTTTACGCGGCCGGGACTTCACAAGTTGCCCTCAACCCTGTAACAAGTCTTTCGGGGGCAGGAAAAACAAAAGGATGTCGCTGACAGATTCTTTTTAGAGCGCAATGCTTGACTGCTGATGAGATTTCATGTTTTCTCTTCCAGAGGCGAATCCTCAACGGAAATAGAAATCCCCTCACGAACAAATAAAAACCCACAGCAACATGACGGTATTCTAGAAATAAGACTTTATTTGTGTCTTCAACTATTCATCCTCTAATATTCAATTATTCATCCTTTAGTATTCAACTATTCATACTGTAATATTCAACTATTCATCCTCTAATATTCAACTATCCATCCTCTAATATTCAACTATTCATCCTGTAATATTTAACAATTCATACTGTAATATTCAACTATTCATCCTGAAATATTCAACTATTTATCCTGTAATATTCAACTATTCATCCTGTAATATTCAATTATTCATCCTGTAATATTCAATTATTCATCCTGTAATATTTAACTATTCATCCTGTAATATTCAACTATTCATCCTGTAATATTTAACTATTCATCCTGTAATATTCAATTATTCATCCTGTAATATTCAACTATTCATACTGTAATATTCAACTATTCATCCTGTAATATTCAACTATTCATTCTGTAATATTCAACTATTCATCCTGAAATATTCAACTATTCATCCTGTAATATTCAATTATTCATCCTGTAATATTCAACTATTCATCCTGAAATATTCAACTATTTATCCTGTAATATTCAACTATTCATCCTGTAATATTCAATTATTCATCCTGTAATATTCAACTATTCATCCTGTAATATTCAACTATTCATCCTGTAATATCCAACTATTCATCCTGTAATATTTAACTATTCATCCTGTAATATTCAACTATTCATCCTGTAATATTCAATTATTCATCCTGTAATATTCAACTATTCATCCTGTAATATTCAACTATTCATCCTGTAATATTCAACTATTCATTCTGTAATATTCAACTATTCATCCTGAAATATTCAACTATTCATCCTGTAATATTCAATTATTCATCCTGTAATATTCAACTATTCATCCTGAAATATTCAACTATTTATCCTGTAATATTCAACTATTCATCCTGTAATATTCTATTATTCATCCTGTACTATTCAACTATTCATCCTGTAATATTCAACTATTCATCCTGTAAAATTTAACTATTCATCCTCTAATATTCAACTATTCATCCTGTAATATGTAACCATTAATGCTCCGTTTGGTTATGTTTCATCGTGGAATCGTGCGACACTCTTTTGTTTCTATGCTGTGCAGAGGAGGGGGGGGGGGGGGGGGTAGTGACCCTCTGCAACGTTCCTAACGGCCACTCTTTTGGTCGCGCTCGCAGCCTCCCTCTCAGAGCAGCGTGCGGCCGTCTCCCCTGACCGCTTAATCACGCGTCAATTAACTGACCTCAGAAGAACTCGCTCCGGTTCCCCGTTCTGCCACCCGGCGTCCCGCAGCCCATTACGTCTAACGAGGATTTACTCGGAAAATCCATTTGGACGACGGCGCTATATCTCTTATGTATACTGTCAGTGTCTGAAGTAATAACTAAACAAGGAAACGACTGTGCGAATCAATTCAGGTTTTAAAACGTTAGCGACACTTATTAAGCTGCCAGCGATGAGAGTAAACGTTTAACTCCACGAGCACGTCGACTCGAGGCCAGCATCCGCGTGCAAAAACGGCAACGCTCTAGTTGGGAGTGTGAGTGGCGGCGATGGCGTCGGAATCTATGTCCAGAGAATCGTTTGGTTTTTGCTGTTTTCGTTCCTTTTTTTTTAAAGCATGAGAGGAATGCATTGTTTACGTTTTAGCATCGTTTTTTTTTTTTTTTTTTAAATGTGCAAATAAGAAGCATACTGCGAAAGCAACCAAAGAGCTTTTTGAGGCAAAGAAGTGTAATTTCCGCGGTGGCCAAGTCAATCACCTGACTTGATCGAATGGAGCTTGCGTTTTACTTTTTGAAGACCAAACTGAAGGGGAAACGCCCCAAGAAGTATCAGGAAGTGAGGACAGTCAATTTCAATACTTGGTTGCAAATAATTTGCAACCAAGTATTGAAATTGATAATTATATTGATGATTATATTAGTTTGTCCAATTACTTTTGGTTCCTAAAAAGGAGGGTCCACATATACAATGTGTTGTAACTCCTACACCGTTCACCTGACGTGGATGTAAAGACCCTCACATTAAAGCTGAAAGTCTGGCTTAAAGCACAAAATATATTTATTTTTTTAAATGTGCAAATAAATGGGCTGACGACTGCAAACCTGCGTTGCATAATACCAATAAATGATCCGTGAGTTCTTGAATCTTCGCTTCTTGTGAAACAAAGTTGCCTCAGAGGGCTTTACAATCTGTACACATACAACATCCCTGACCTTTGACCTCACATCGGATCAGGAAAAACTCCCCAGAAAATATACCGTATATATGCATGTATTCATGACCAGGTGTACTACGCAAAAACTAGAAATGGTCATTCAGTACCAAGTGAGAGGGATTTCATGTTATTTATGTTCGTGTTTCCCACTTTGGGGGCTCATATCCTCGTGTCCAGAATATAACGGATATCTGAAACCAATGGCGTTTTCTACCATTTTCATTTTTTTTTAATTGCCCTGAATTCACTAAACCAGTTGTATTGTTGACTTCTACTTGAAGGGAAACTCGCTATAGAGGAACTTTGACCCAGATCTTAACACTTAAAGTCCTGCGGTCCTCCCCGTATATTCTGGTAATAGAAAGTTCTGCTTCACTAGAGCCACAGCTCACACAAATATGTGGCAGGACGGTGAGGCCTGCACCCGATAATAAATAAATGATTTCATGTATAAAACAAGACTAGGGGCTGTGCAGCGTGCTAGTGGCTCTATGAGGCAGCGAGGAAGGAAGCCAGGGCCATGTCAGCGTGCTGGTATTGCTGATAATTGATTTAGTATTTTAGTATTTAGTGTTTAGTATTTTGTATTTTGTATTGTGTTTTGTGTTTTTATTTGTATCTTTTATTTTTATTAATGCACTATGTACATCCACTGCTGTGATCCTTAAATATCCCCAATGTGGGACTAATAAATGAATATCTTATCTTATCTTATAATTGGTCATAGACGTCTTATATAGAAGTCTTAGACACAATAAATCATTATTCATCTTGATGGGAACATGATTGTCAAAATGCCAAATTCAATATTTCAATATTTGTTAATAATAAGGTTTTATTTCGCGCAAAACGTTGTCATTCGGATTCTCCTCTGGGAACCATGAATGTCCGCTCATCAAGAATGTGTTGATTTATTTCTCTGGATGAATACAAAATGAGACGAGTTTAAAAATCAAACGATCACCAGAGTCTGACTAATCTGCTGGGGACCAATGATATCTGATGAGGACCAATGATATATGTATGGCTATAATCATACCTCTTCTCTCCCTCCTTATGGATGTAAAAGCAGAACGCTCCACGTATGTAAAGAGCACAATGTGCACGAGCCCCACCTCACTCACATCCACGCCGTAATTACTTCACAATTGCCTTTTTCTCCATATGCATGTAAACGTGATACGGGGGCCCTGAATCTGCTGGAAACATCCCAACAAGCAAAATGGAAGAACTGCAGAGAAAGATTAATGTTTTTGTCAGAGACGTGAAAACGCAGCAAAATACACTCGCCAGAATTTCCCCTTTGTGTTTTTTGTTCTTCCGTCCGTGCAATCACTGTCTTAGTCTCCACGGGGCTGCAGAATGTGACGAAAAGGAATGAAGGACGATGATAATTTAGTAATTGGACTGAGTATATGTACGGGCAATCTGTATCACAAAAAGGGAAAACCTTGTTTTTGGCACGCAGAGTTATAGCTCCACCCGGAGTGCTGTGAACACAGGAACGTCGATGTCTTGTTGTTTTTAATTGATAACCATGTGTTTTTATTTATTCATTTGGAAAAGACAAACAGCAAAAACAACCTGTCCCTCCAGAACATTAACATTTGGGATTTGAACTAAACACGGATCCAAAAAAAATTCTTTAAATGTTTTTAAATGATTTGATAATAAATGAATGGGCTGAAACATTAACATTTGGGATTTGCACTCGGATGTGAAAATGTGGACATCTAAAAAAATATTTTCATCCTCTTTTCTGTGTTTTTAAATGATCTGATGTTAAATTACATATTGCAAGCCAGTTATTTGTCTTCCGCTTCCACACCTCCTCTCACACGGCGCACCTCCCGAGCTCTCAAAACACTCGGCAGGATAACAAAGGAAGAGGGGGGGGGGGGGGAGGATCAATGTAATTGAACACCGTGTGGTCGCTGCGAGTGCGGCTACAATCCTCTAATGTTAAAAAGGGATAACATGCAGAAGCATCGGCGGCGGCGGCGCAGCTGAAACACAACAAATTCCTTCCATCTGTGGGTAGTGCCAACACACACACGCACACACACACACACACAAACGTGACGATATCTAAAGTTTTAGGCTTTGAAATCCTGCAGCATGCGAAGGAACAAGGAAGTTCGCCAGGGACAGATCTCTCTTTTTATGCGATTGCAGTTGTCATGGAGATGGTAGTATATTTGTCGTAATGTCGGGGTTTGATGTTGCTCATTAGGCCGGTAATGATTTGTGGATAGAGTGTAGGTGTCTCGTTTGAAGCCGCACGTCGGCACCCAGAGTGCTTCAGACACGAGTGTTTACCCAGAGATCCAAGCTTATTTTATTTCTGCTAAAACCATAATGTAAATATTCTTTCCAGTCGGCCCTAATGGATCCACCGCTATACATATATACAGATTCAATCTTCGCCATCACACAGGAGCGCATGGTAATCGTGCGTATGGCGGTATTAATTTGAGCAAAAGTACCAGGGCGAGCATCCCGATGAACGTTAACGTTGTGTGTTTTGGAAAGCAGGTGGTTCATGATGTGTTCTTTACGCCGGTGACGAGCCGTCGGGGGGATTCGCTATAATGCAACACAGTTTGACTCTTACGCTCTCCTCCCGATCCTGAACATCTGTCCGCCGCTCTCAGCAGTGTGACAGAAAACAGTCAATATTCCAGCAAAAAGGACGCGGTATTTATTAAATATACGGGAGCTGGACCGTATATTGTATTTTCGAAGCTACGCCGGGCAAGTTTTTCATTTTAAAAACACATTTGTTGTTATCAGTTCAAATCCGGCTGCGGGCCGACGGCGCCATCCAATTTAACTGAGACCACATTGATTAACCCTGCTTACCCAAATTACATTCTGGTGTCGGGCGCCCACGGAAGTGATGAATCGCAATCTGAGTAACGGGTGCTTCCCGATCCGCGGTTCTAACCTGGAGAAAGCCGGCCTCGCCGATGTTTCTTCTGCCGGCGGTGAGCGCTGCTGGCCCTTTAAGGCGATCGCAAACTAGCCCGGTGCGGCGTAATGACTTCCCGAGCCCTCTTTTCTGGACAGAGACTTTTTTAAATTGTCCAAATAGTTATCCGTCGCCAGGCACGTGCACAGACATGTCGGGGGGCAGTTGCTCAAACCCCAAACAAAAGGCCACCCATCGCCAAAATGATGTATCTATTGATCACTGAAACTTGAAGTTAGCAAGTAATTGGTTGCTCCACAAAACACCTGAAACAAATTTTGTCGTGAGAAGCTAAACAAAAATACATGTTTTCTATTACAATTTATATTCATTTACAAAATGGTAGAAGCGAAAAAATGCCATATAATAAATGCAGAGAGAGGGAGGGGCGCGTTGGGGCAAAATTCTCACAATAACTCAAATAAAAGCCCCGTCAGATATCCAAACACATTTGGGGGGGAATTGATGACAGAGAGTATTCTTTATTCTTAAATACTTATGAATGAAGAAAAAATGTGGCTCCAGCTAAAAGGGCACTTTTCTCATCCAGGGCAAAAGGGGAGGAGCTTGAGCTCCTCTAGGGGGTCTATCCGCGCACCTGTCTGAGTCCTTTGGCGCCCACCTCGCGTTAGCTTAGCTTTCGAGCAGCGTGCATCCACATTTTACGGGATGTTTTACAACGGTTCGTGACCAGAATGTAACATTTCCTCGATGCAGAGGATCTCCAGGAATGGAACGACACCTTTTCCTGTAACTCTGATTGTCGTTGCTACGAATTTATTTGAGTGTGTGACACACCGGAGGTCTTCGCATATGAAAAACATAGTTTTTTTTTAGTCCGGCCCTCGGTGCGCTCCCTTCGACATTAAGACCGGAACATGCTCGCTCACGGACAAAAAGCCCAACTTCTTCCTTTTTAATGAAAGGTGTTCATCATCACCTTGTCAGTAACGGTGTGTGACGACGACAGGTTGACGCCACTTAGTCTCCCCGAGGGCCGCTTCGGCTGTCGGGCAGAATTTGCAGTCCTGCCACTTTACCTTGACGGACGAACCGACCTGGACAGCGCAGGTGAGCCGGGGGGAGGGGGGGGGCGTAATGGGCCCTCCAGTTAGTCTTACCCTTAAAAAAACAAAAGAAAAAAAAGGATGACATTTGAGTCATATTCGAGTTCCTCGGCTACATCTCGTTCCGCCGCGCCGCTCCAGTGTTTACACCAACAAAATGAAGCCCGGCATTACTTCCGCCATCATTCATCGCCCACGCCGCCACGTCGCAAAAAAAAAAAAAAAAAAAAGGCCCTCAGAGGTCAGCGTGGCGGAGATGACCGGTCTTTCCCCCTCGGCGGCCGCGAGCCAAGCGCCTTCGCTTTGCCCCAGTTCCACTTGTGTGGCTGAGTCCTGATCGCGGACGTAAGGGAAGTGGGAGGGGAGGGGAGGGAGGGGGGGAGGGAGGGGGGGGGGTTACGGTAATGCCAGCTGACATCCCGGGGAAGCTGCGATTGCTCAGAGGGCTTTGTGGGCGTGCTGGGCGAACGGCGGTGGGATAGAGGGGCCGTGTCTCACATGGACTTTTAACAGCCTTTAGAAAAATGAGAGAAATATTTGCTGAGTCGGCAAAAAAAAAAACGGGGGGAAAGAAGGGCGGTGGCGAGGAGTGTTCAGCAGTTCCTGGAAGGCCTTTGAGTTCATCACCTGCGACCCCCCGCGGTGACCTCCAGACACTCCGCAACCCGAGCGTCCTCACTTAAGTAAACTTGAATAATTACAACCGTTCGCGCTAAATAATTCAACGGGAGCGACCGCTGAAATAACAGTTACTGGTGGAATGCACTTCCGCAAGTTTTCTTTTTCTTCCACTGCAGCCTATTACACCACTTTAGCCTCCGTCGGGTCAGCCCGCCTCGGAGATAAGAGACATCCTGCATTACAATGCACCACTTAGCCCGAGCTCGCAGAGTGCTGCGACTGACCTACGAAGGCTCGTAGTCAGATCGGCCGGCGTGCCACGCTCGGCGCCATCGATGCCAACGGATCCTCCGTCTCTCTGGACGATCATCCGTCGCAGCATGGGGGGGGGGAAGAAAAGACATCCGGCGTTTCTCAATTCAAAGTACACGACTGCAGACTTGTGTTCTTTTGGAGTCTGGTCTTGGGAGTACAGAATCCGGAGGACGGGACAACGGGAGGACGGTCTTTCTGTGATGGGACCAGCAGCTGACTTGATGACGTCACATCAGCTGTTCTTACTCCTGAGTTTACTCTAATTATTCACTGTAAATTATTTGTTACATTCAAATAAACAAAACATCCTAAAATGACATTCCGTGACTCAACAACAGTAGTATTTATAAAAAGTCAACTTTCAGTTGTTTATTTTCTCCTCCGCTACTGTTTCCGGTTGCTGGTGAAATGCATTCTGGGATATATGCTGGCCAGAGTACGCACAAGTCTCCTCTGATGCATCCTGGGTAAAGTGGGAGGATCAAGTCACATCCGGGCATTTTGACCGTGCTTTGAGAGAAGAGAACTTTGAATGTGAACATGTACCCGGGCTGAGACTGATGAGGAGACAGGAAACGAGGACACAAGGAGAGGAAAGGACACAAGTAGAGGAAAGGACACACAAGTAGAGGAAAGGACACACAAGTAGAGGAAAGGACACAAGTAGAGGAAAGGACACAAGTAGAGGAAAGGACACGCACAAGTAGAGGAAAGGACACACAAGTAGAGGAAAGGACACAAGTAGAGGAAAGGACACACACGTAGAGGAAAGGACACAAGTAGAGGAAAGGACACACAAGTAGAGGAAAGGACCACAAGTAGAGGAAAGGACCACAAGTAGAGGAAAGGACACACAAGTAGAGGAAAGGACACAAGTAGAGGAAAGGACACACAAGTAGAGGAAAGGACACAAGTAGAGGAAAGGACACACAAGTAGAGGAAAGGACACAAGTAGAGGAAAGGACACACAAGTAGAGGAAAGGACACAAGTAGAGGAAAGGACACAAGTAGAGGAAAGGACGCACAAGTAGAGGAAAGGACCACAAGTAGAGGAAAGGACCACAAGTAGAGGAAAGGACCACAAGTAGAGGAAAGGACCACAAGTAGAGGAAAGGACACAAGTAGAGGAAAGGACGCACAAGTACGCTGATTGAGAAACGCTGATCATCCCAAGGAGAGAGGAAGAAAGAAGAAAAAACATGCAACTCCTGTGAAGCTTTATCACTCTCTTTTTCTTCAATAACTCCCTCAGACTTCCAATTGCGCGCCATATTTCATCTGGCGCCGAAGAATGAGTTTCCTGACAGTGAACATGAGAAATGCGAGCGACTCGACGAGCACGGCCGGAGGGGGTGCAGCCTACCCACAGAAGATCACAGCAGTGGCAATGAATGCATCAGAACACACTGCTGTAGGCGAGCATAAGTCAACAGTGTCTAATGTGAGCCTTTGGTATGCGCCATGTTAAATAGATTGTAAAAAAAAGGCTCTTTTCAGGACTAGGATGGAGCTTTTCATTAATCCTACAGCTGAACCTGCCTCCGCAAAAGCCGTGAGTATCCCTCTCGGGGAAGACAAAACACCCACGGTGGGCTAAAGGGATCTCAGAAGAGCTCTTGTGGACTCGCTCCCTTCGCATCCGCCCCCCCCCCCGGCTGTGTGTGTGTGTGCATTTGCATGTGTCTAGATGTGTGTGATGCATCATGTGTGTGTAGCGCGCCGTAATAAGTGCCAATAATCCTCAGCGTGAATCATTTCCTCCGAGTGTACGTGCCTTTTCAACTCCACGTATACGTGTGTGTGTGTATGTGTATATATATATTTATATATATATATATATATATATATATATATATATATATATATATATATTCGCTTTTGAGCTCGGTGTGCAAAGTGTAGGTGGATGTGGTTTGAGACGAGATGTTTACCCGCAGAACTTAAAAATCATACGCTGCCTTTTATGTGTGCAGGCACAGCAGTTGGTCAGAGGAGATTTTTTTTTTAAATGTGCGTGATTGTGTCAGAATTATACAGGAACATGCTTGGGAAGATATTATATTGCACAATAGGCATGACACCTGTGTGTGTGTGTGTGTGTGTGTGTGTGTGTGTGTGTGTGTGTGTGTGTGTGTGTGTGTGTGTGTGTGTGTGTGTGTGGGGGGGCTGGGGGCAGGAGAGGGGGGATTTTAATTTTAGTCAGGCCCTGTTAATGTGGAGGATTCAAATTGAAAAAGCACAGAGATTCAGTAAATATAGGCACATGTGTGAATGTGGATAGGTCGGCTCGAGCTACTTTTTTTATTTATGAATAAATACTCAATTTAGCGCTGTAACAGAAGCGTGTTACATTCCCAATCCCCCCCCAACAATGGTAGAGCCCACTCCCGGTATCGGGTTAGTAATGCTTTTATTGTGATCTGAGTTCTCCTCCTGCCTCCATGCCGACTTCACTCAATATAGAGAAGACATAAAAAAAAACATTTGATTAGTTCCAGCTGAGGCCAATTAGGACTCCTCCCAGCACCTGTTCCTTAAGCCACGCCCCCACTCCTCTAACCACGCCCCCTCCACCACAGCACTGAGCCCTCTGCTTGTTTCCATGCCTTCTTCTCTCACACGTCCTTACTTCCATTATCAGTCCTATCTTCCAAACACAATGTTTAATTTACGTAATGCATTTACAGGCATTTCGTGAATTAAAAATTAAAACCTAAATTGGAGTTGTTATCGATGTAAATCTGCACATAAATTTAATTATGTCCGTTTGCCTCCGTATTGGCTGCACGTACGTCTGCACTAGAGTGCATGTTTCACTTTAAAAGGCCAATGCCACCGGTGGCTGCAGACTAAAACATTTTTTTTTATATATATATATATATATATATATATATAACAGGTTTCACCATCAAACTGTCAGCCCGTCATGGTTCGTTAAAAAAAAAAGGAAGGCAGAGATAGCTTAATCAGCCGTTGCAAAGTGAAATGAATCGCCACAGGACATCAGGAGGATTCAGACTCCGCCTCGCTGTCCGAAGACGCTAATTCCAGGGCGGATCAGCCATATAGCGGCTATAAAGCTTTCTTCATGTCCTGTCGATTCTCCAGAAACTCCGCGCCCCACTAATCTCATCACAGCGAGCCCTAGTAATCTATTTCCGAGCGGAGGCCCCTTTTTTGAATCAAACACCTTCCTCCCATCCGGCAGAGCGCGAGCGTGAGAACCGGAGCTGTCCGCGGGCCCAGGCATCCATTTGTAATGCCGATGTCTGAGCCAGTAATTACAGCCCCTTTATCAACACCTGGGCTGAGAAGTGGGGGCTGTAAAGAAATATGCTCGGCAAAAGAGGGAGTCACGAAAACGGCTGATTCTGTCGCCGCCATGTTATCCCGATGGAGGGTGAAGAAACGGAGACGTTAAGAGTGCATCTGGAGAATTAATCCTTATGAGATGTAGTTACATGACTTGAAATCTACTCAACTGGCATGCCTCCTTAAGGGGGGTGAATAGTTTTGAGTTGAGGTTAAATTTTTTTTAAATGTGCGGGATTGTGTCAAAATTATACAGGAACATGCTTGGGAAGATATTATATTGCACAATAGGCATGACACCTGTGTGTGTGTGTGTGTGTGTGTGTGTGTGTGTGTGTGTGTGTGTGTGTGTGTGTGTGTGTGTGTGTGTGTGTGTGTGTGTGTGTGTGTGTGTGTACCCGGCCCCTTCGACACCAATCTCTGGGGGTGTTATTCTCCCTAAAATAGATCCCATTGTGCACATGACTACAATAAGTAGAACAAAGGCAATAAAAAAAAATCTTTCACCATATGGAGTTAAAAATAGAAAATGCTCATCTGGTGGTATAGTTCTGCAAAATTCGAGGAAAAACCCACATAAAGGTGTCTCTCTGAAACAGTCTTCACCTGTCCATCAGCGACGTGTACGCAAATAACGTGGAGCCGCTTCCCTGCGCCGGGCGGTGGAGACGAGAGACGCAATTAGTCTAAATATGGTTTGGTTTCTGAAAAGCCGCCACGTGAGACTTTCTATTATTTCATTATGCAGGTGCAATACAGGAGAAGCACCGGAATCAGCAAATAGTACACGACCGCATGCACGAAAACAAGGGAGGAGAAAAGAATCACAGGTGTTAGTTCGGGGGAAATAGGAAGGCAACAGTTAACTCCGATTGTCGTCTTTTAGTCGGGAGAGAAGAAGAAAACGCGGCCAGATTCATATATATTGTTTTATAACTGCCCGTGTCTACATGTGTTAAAGCGGTTTACTGATGTAAAGGAGGGAATTGTGGGAGGTGAGGAAGAAGGGGAGGTGATTTGGAGGGGAGGGGGTGGGAGTAAAGGAGGGGAGATCTCCTACGTTGATTCTGTGGGTTTTACTTATTGAAGGGTTCATTTGTTTCCTCCCTCGTTGGTTTTACAAAACTGTTACTCTCTCCACTTTGTCTGAATTATTAATTAAATATAAATGTCAACACAAAGCAATGGGGGGGGGGGGAATCTCTCTGTGGCACATATTCCAAATCCTAATTAGCCGTGTCATCCATATGTATCGCTATATCCACAGTGCATTTTCAGAGATGATGTCGTATTTAAAGCAACTATAATACATGTTTATATTTGTATGTGGTTCAACCTTCACCGCCCACGTGGCGTTGTTTAACGGTCACAGCGGGCGGCTGCTTACACAGGAATAGCCTCTAGAATTTCATTGAACGCTACTTTTCCCAGAACCGGAAAAAAAGCCGACATAGACAGTTAGTGACGAGCCGATGATCACCGTGGGACATTTAGCACACACACACACACACACACACACACACACACACACACACACACACACACACACACACACACACACACACACACACACACACACACACACACACACACCAGGAGATGCTGGAGACCATTGGACTAACTGTACGTATCAATTTAAAAGGTAATTATAGGTCAGTTGTGTTTCCCAGCTTGTTTCTACTGCCGTAAAGTGTCCGAAACTTTTATCGTTGCGTGTCTCTAGTGAGAGATCGTCATTGTGACGTCAAATTCATTGACATGACGATAAAACGGTGACATCGTCACGTTGTGTGCGTCCATTTTCAATCCACCCGTCAGGTCTCCGTCTGCTGGTTTCCCAGAATGCCTCTTGACAACCCAGAAAGAGCGACGCACGAGTATACAACTGGATATGTGGCTATAAGTGTGGACCTGTATCTGTGATCTTGCCGGTTCCTTTCACTCTTGGAGTAATTTCCCCCTCTGTATTGTAGTATTTTTAGTCCACTTATGGTGCAGAGAGTGGAAATGAAAGAGAGACGCCTCCATCCCACTGCTGCCTGTGGAGACGTTAAACATGCATTATAATGCATTTTGTACCTTTCTACTATTTCAGTTTCCTCCTTAATGTACTCCCATTGGTCATTTCCCTTGTTCTAATACATTATGTATTTATCGTTGAACCAGGAATAATCATCATCATGTGACGTTACATTGGTGTTACCTGTGCTGCTTGTCATGATGCAGAGATTTTGTGTCTTATTTCCTGTCTTATTTTGAAGTCCCCGTCTCTCCTGTCCTCTGTTCCCCTGCACTTCCTGTCCCTGTGATTGCCTTCCTTGTCCCTGATTGTTTCCACCTGTGTGATTGCGCCACCTGTGTGATTGCTAGCCCCGCCCTCATCGTGTCCACCTGTGTCTCGTTCCCCGGTGTCCAATCAGCTGCAGCTTCCCTTTGTATTTAAACCCCGTTGTTCCCGTTCCACGGTGTTGGTTCGTACTGTTTACTTTTTGTCTGTGCTTGACCTGTTTTTTTAGTTAAGAAGATTAAAGATTCTGTGGAAAGTTGTTAGCATGTAAATTCCTTTCTCTCCCCCTCCCCCTCCAACGGCCCCCCTTACGCTGCTTTATCATGTAAATTGCCATTGTTTTTGTCCTGATGTTCTCCGGTGTAGATCCATTCTTCCATCTGTCGCATGTGACCGCTTATCCCTTTACGGGGCGGTCCATCGAGAGGCGACCGCACACTCTGGACTGGTTGCCAGGCAATCAGAGGCAAAGCGCTGCATACCGCTGCAGGCAGAAATCAGCCCAAATCTGATTATTATTTTTATCTCCCTGTATGAACATCACAAATCACATGGAATCGAATGTTGTGAATCAATAATCGGGCCCCTTTCGCACGTGATCCTGGATCGGATGCTGTTTTTTTTTTTTTTAAACAACTGATCAGTCATATCGGGATCTAACGCAACTATTTTTGTCACTCGCCATTCGTTGCAGTTCCCCCAATTACTCCACACACACACTTCCGATCAGACGTAGCAGCCATCTTTTTTTTTTAAACCTAACGGAGTGCTTCTCTTTCTCCTGTCCTTGTTATCGCCTGCTCACAACGTTTCTGGCTTACCCTGCACATCAACGCATGAATGCAACCTTAAACCCGAAGTTGAAGGTCTCAATGTGTAAGACTTTTCTCCGTGTGACGTCTTTGTCACAGTCTTTTTTCACATCAGTTCAGCCTTGGGACCAGTTTATACCTGAATCTGAATCTTAATAAATCTGTATTAAGCACGTCTTGAGGCGGGAACGGAGACATTCATTCCAACATCCAATCTTATGTATACATTTATCTGCCAGGTTGATGACTCTGAAAATGAACATCAACGTTTTATCAAACATAAAGTTGAGTTGTACCAGTCCAAGCTGTGGAGACATTGGTACAGCTGTCCCTTTATAAAGCATTCATAGTTCTATGTATTTTACTTGTGGTTTTGCATGTATTTTATTATATTTAAAGTGTTGTACTATCTGGACCTTGAGTCTGAAATAAAAGTTTGATTGATTCACACCTAGACTCAACAATGAACCTCACCTGCGTGTCTGTGGACTCGCACACTTCACTTAGTCAGTGTGTTTACATGATGGTATAATTAAAATCTTGCTTTAGTCAGACTATGCTATCGTTTGGGGGATCTGCTATTATCCCAACATACATGGCAGTGAGTAATTCGAATCATTGGCCGAAAGCACGTCACCTCCGATACGATAGGTGGCGCTGTTTTCATTACAACCATTTCCGCTTGTGTGCGCATGCGCAAAGACGCAAAGTCCGATTCCTAATTCAATTCACCGTTACATGCCGCGATAGTCGGATTATCAACTGGATCGGATCGAGTTATCCAGGGGTGTTGATCGGATCGTAGTCGGACCGCACATAGTCGAACAAAGGTGTTTACATGAAACGGATAATTTGATTTCAGTCCGACTAAGCCAGTTATTCGAATGCCTGTAAACAAGGTCAGTAGGACTAAATAAAGCCTTATTTTAGTTCCACCTTGTCTTCTATGTGTTTGGCCCCGTTATCCAAATGAATAAGATACATTAAGCAATATCTGCTTTCATAGGTGTCAAAAACAGGTGTTTTATTCATTATGTAAGAGCACTTGTCTCTTCTGTAATGTGACAGGCATTCTACCATCTCTAAATATAAGCATATGATAAAGGCTTTGCATTAAAGAGACAAATAAGGAGCAGAAGACAGTTTAGACAGTTTACACATCAGGATTAACCAGACGAGTCAAACCGTTGTCACTCTGGAGCTCTGGGCCCGGACGGATTGATTCGATCGACCGAGGCGTGTGGGGAACGTGAACGGGATTGGAGAAAAAGGTGAATGTAACTCGATGACGGATTCTCAGGCGAGAGGCAAGATGTTGTCGAACCCCGGTGCAAGATAATGTGTCTAATCCACTGCGGGGATGTTAAGTGCACTCATTTCACACTCCATTTCACACAACGCCGCCTTATGAAGGATCCGTGTGTACGATGACTCAGGAAATGCACAGCATCGCTCTTCTGGAGCCTTTTTCCGTTGTTGTTGTTGTTGTTTTTGTTTTCGCTCCATTGTTAATAATTCGAGGACCAATTTCTTTTTTTTATTTATATTAATGATATAAATGGAAGAAGCCCTGAATCTGTTATTTGCGAAATTCATACACTATTCGAGTAAAAGACAGTATCAGTGGATTTCTTCACGAGATTTATTACCAACTTTTAAAGGTTATTCGATGGTCTAATTTCTTTAATCCAAATTCACAACAACCCCACGAGATAATAGCGTCTGCTTAAATATGAATGCATTTTACAAGGGGCAAACACTTCATTTCCATCCATCAGTTAAAGAAAGGACATCCTCTCTCTGTTTGTCAATAACTCATAACATTTCAGAATAAATAGTCTTCATGAACTCCTACTTATGTTATTCATACAAATCATGTATCCATTAGCTGACATAACATAGACAATTTGTGCACTATTAGCGTATAGAATATTTTAAAAACTGTCGGGATCAAATATAGTTCACTAATTGTAGATTTTTCCTGAAAGCCAGAAAAAAATGACCAAATGATGGAATTCATCTGTGCATGTGCATGTGTGCACACAGACATATGCTAATGCTCCATGAGGGCATGAATCAGTGCAATAATTTTTTTCTGTTTTCATATATTAATGTAGGCACAGTCACACTGTCACTCTTTTTTTTTAGATCTAGTGACCTGTTTTTCATTTGAAATAATAAAAAAACGAGCTTGCTGTGTTTGTAGTGTAGCCGTGTTTCTCATTTCCCCCTCGACTTTCCTGAGCAAGTGTTTGGAAAACCTCCCCGGTGAGCAGATGGCATCTGCCGGGAGGAGAATGGAGCTAGAACCATGGGCTCCATATACACTGCACACACACACACACACACACACACACACACACACACACACACACACACACACACACACACACACACACACAGACTCACACTTTACCCCATTTCCAGCACAAGCCTTTGTAAAAAAAAAGGGGAACAACAGAGGTCTAGTGAGAATTTAACCACGGGTCTGTTTTGGGATAAACAGTGCACACACTATTGTTTTTTTTGCAGTCTTTGCTATTGGATCCATGCAGCGTTGTACAGCGATGTGTATACTGGTGAGTCTCTCTGCTGGCTGGAGAACAAACTGACCCCCCCCCCCCCCACACACACACACACACACACACACTTGGAATGATTTCAATCAACATCGTGTTTTTTATCAATCAAATGTGTGCATTATTTTCCCCTCATCTCATCCCATCCCAACAGAATGACATGCAAAGGCACTGTTGGACTCCCTGGGAAAGCGTGTATCTACAGTGTGCTGGTGGGTCCTCCTGTATTATTAAGCAGAGAGAATGAGGCGATGCTGGTATCTCCTCGTAGCTGCAGCTCACACTCTGGCCCCATGACACATTAAAGAGAACTTAGCAGCCGGCGAAGCGCGGGGTCTTACGCTGAGTCTGCACCTGCTGAACTAACTCAGAGGACAAGATAAGCAAAGCATGGAACCATAAATCTAAGGCTGTTTGAATAAGCCCTGCATCTTCCTGTTGGCCACACTCTACACACACACACACACACACACACACACACACACACACACACACACGCAACACAGTATTTTCCCCCAATCTCTCTCAGGGGGGGTATTTCTTAAGGCACGCTTTATAGCTAAATCCAGGTAGGCTATCCCCCACAGCTGTGAAGTACATGCCGACAAGAACAACCAGACGTAAGACATCGAATGGGGGGGTGGGGTGGGGGGGGGGGGGCTCAGAGGACGGATGAGATTGAATTAAAAAAATCTCCCTTTTTGCTGAGTCAGACTCTTTAGATAATTACTTACCGATATGAGGAATGTTTCCCTTCTTGGCTGTATAAGTTCAGAGGGATATGCAGACAATGGCATCATTTGGACCGCATATGATGACGGGCGGCCCCCGCACCCCGCCACCAATGAGTTGGAGCGACGCGGGTATACGATACCACAGAGCTAATCTCGTGGCACACACACACACACACACACACACACACATACAAAAACGACCCGGAGGGAGCGTCGAACGGAAGCGGTGTTAACACCCCCCGGTGTCTCTGCTTGTCTCGCGGTCCTTGACCACTCACTCTCCAGTCTTGATTTGTGCCATTGGACACACAAAAAAAACGGTGTACATGCTAATACAGCATAACATAATGGTTACAACAACATGAAGGCCTCGAAGTAACAACCATGCATGCCTAAGTAACCCATTAAAGTTCTCTCACAGGGTCCACAGCAGCAGGTCTCACATCAGGAGGCTGCACATCTGCACGGTGAATGACATCAATGGTTCACACGCACACGCACACGCACACGCACACACACACACACACACACACACACACACACACACACACACACACACACACACACACACACACACACAAACACCGTTCACCCCTCCCACCAACACACACATTCACAAAAGAAAAAGCACCACCAAGCCAGCCAGGGTGCCCCCCCCCCCTCCTCCTCCTCCTCCTCCTCTTCCCTCCTTCAATCCCCTGCGCGACTCCACTTTGTTTCAGGGCTGAGAGGGAGCCGCAAGGGAGGGAGGTGGAGGGGGGGGGGATAAATCTGGAGGAGGGGGGGGGGGCGCTGGAGATGAAGAAGTGGCATTCAGAGTGAAAACTGGATTGGCTCGTATCGAAGAAAAAGACTAGTCCACGGTGTGGGTCTAATCTGTGCTTTTCAAAAGCTGTAACTCTAATCGTGTTCAAACCCCCTCAAGCAGTTTGGGATGTCGAGTCAGTCTTTTTATCTCGTGTGTGTGTGAGTGTGTGTGTGTGTGTGTGACTCGGGGCGCCTCTGCGGCGGCGCAGCGGCGCGCGGGAGCTCCCGCAGAACGCTGCGCCTTAACGCGGAGCCGCGATGCACCCACCGTCCTGGCTGCTGCTGGGCGTTGCGCTCCTGCTCAAAGGAAGCCCGCAGATCGCACTTTTTCCCAACTGTGACAACATCTTTGAACCACCGATCGAATGTAAAGTACTAAACAGCATCGAAACATGCAAGTTGCATTAAAAAATGTTCCGTGTGTGCGTGCGTGTGTGTGTGTGTACGCATCCCCAGATATGAATCACGGATCGTTATTGTAATTATATCTCCGATGCTCCGCCTTTTAAACTTCAATCAATTTCAAGTCACGACGTTTTTTTAGTGTGTGTGTACACATTTGTTCAGATAGCCATTCGTTCCGCTCGGGTGGCTGTACTCACCCTCTCTCGTGCCCACGAAGACTCCCTTCATAAGAATTGACCCATATCCAAAGCAACACTAACAAAAATAAACGCTATCTTGTTGGATGAACGTGACGCGAAGCTTCCCCTCTCCTTCTTTCACTCTTCTTTCTTTTCAAGTCAACATCTCAACATTGTTTCCGAATAGTATCCAAACGGAATCCGGGAACATGTCGACGCTGCGTCGAAGCCCACGAACGCACCGATCACCGCGAGCGCTGTCCGCGGGAAAGTGGTGCTGAAAGTCTCCGGTCCCAACTTTAAAAGGCTCTGGTGCGACCGGTGGGGTGGGGGGATGTAGAAATGGCAACGTCCAGTGCAGCGGCCAGCAACTCACCCACACTGCTGCTGCCAAGAAGACACCATCAGATGTGTACGGGATAATGAAGCGGAGACACACACATACGCACACACGCACACACACACGCACACACACACACACACCCGAGGCGAGAGCGTTTTCAAGCCGATATGCGCCCCGCGCGCGCTGGATGTGATCGATGTTATACCACGCATCGCATGCACACCGCCTTTATCAGGGTGGAGAAATGCACCATCAATGAAAGTGGGGCGGATGTATATGTATATGTATATGTATATATATATATATATATATATATATATATATATATATATATATATATATATATATATATATATATATATATATATATATATATGAATGCTAGATTACAGCAGTTGTGGGCATGTGGCTGTAGAGTTGAAGTGCGATATGAAGCGCTGTGCTTTTGCATTTCTTAAATCATAACGTTGGCTTTTTGGTTTGTATTAATTTAATTCTCCCTGTGAGGGTGTACACATCCAGCACTGGCTCTCTGGCCTGACAGTTAAGTCTAATTAAAAGTCTAATGTTTTCCTTTTTTCTTTTAAACATCTCCCTATTTAGGTGCAGCTAATTGGCTATTGGGATACACATGTTGTTGTTACATGTTACATCTAAGATGCAACAATTCTATTCCAACACATTGGTATCCTCGTGTCTGATATGATGATCAAATGATCCGCAACCGAATGTGTAAGATAGATCTGCAATCAGCTTAATCCTCACGGTGACGAGAGAGTGTGTGCTGCAAGATGCAGCGAGTCTCAGAGCGCCCGAGATGCTGTTAAAGGAAACATAAAGTCCAATCACTTTGTGTGAAACCTCAATCCTCTGGGTTTGTTTGTGTGTAGTGTGTGTGTGTGTGTGTGTGTGTGTGTGTGTGTGTTTGTGTCACTGTCAGCAGCCACATTCTGCAGCAGGAGAATATATGAAATCATGCCTGGGGGCATGTCTGCATATGCCCGACATTATCCAGCGAAATAAAGACGAGGTGATTCGAACCGAGCTGAAACGTTATTGTTTTGAGTCTTGGATGTGACTGATCAAACTTTTGGATAATAACCTCACAAAGTCCATAATGTACGATAAATAGACCTCCTCATCTATCAGGTTATGGCACCTGGAGACCTGAGAGGCAGTGGATGGATTCATGTTCCATGGCTGTGGTGATAATTCTATCTTTGCATCCTGTACATGCATGCGCTGTGTGTGTGTGTGTGTGTGTGTGTGTGTGTGTGTGTGTGTGTGTGTGTGTGTGCGCACGTTTGTAGGGCTGCAGGTCTGAGTGGGTCACACCTGTGGAGCGTTGGACTGACCCCACCACATCAAGGGGAATGGGGAGGTGGTTGTGAGCGTGTGTGTGTGTGTGTGTGTGTGTGTGTGGGGGGGGGGGGGTTCCCTCAGGGGTGTGTGTCATGTCCCTGTGGAGCTCGGAGGCAGCTGAGCCTCTGAATATTCATCTCCACCTCCATTGAGAGGATTCCAGCTGCAAAGCTCGACTGACTGACGAACTGTCAGAGGACGAAGAAGTCGTGCAAAGAAAAAGAAAATCACGAGTTAACGTCATATTATTGAACCAAGTTTACCTGTCTTTATTATTATATACAAATCATCATCTCTCTTCCTTCTAACCCAATTTATAATGAGATGAATCTATCCATCTATCTATCAATATGTCTATCTATATGTCTTTATGTCTTCTGTCTATCTATATATCTATCTATCTTTCCATCCATCTATCTATATATATGTCTATCTGTCTATCTATATATCTATCCACCTTTATATCAATCTATCCATATATCAATATATCTCCATCTATCTATCTATCTATCCATCTATATATGTATATATTTGTAGTTCTATGTATTTTACTTGTGATTTTGCATGATATTTTATTCTATTTAATGTTTTGTACTATCTGGACCTTGAGTCTGAAGTAAAAGTTTGATTGATTGATTATTCTATCTGTCTATGTATCTATCTTCTCCATCTATCTATCCATCTCTTCTGTCAGCTCTCAAATCTGTGTTCTCTTTCTGTTTTGCAGGCATAATAAGTGAATTATTTGGCCTCACTAGTAATTCCCACCAGTGGCGGCCCGCCCCGCTCTGCCCTGGGAGGCGTTCTCGTGGCGTCTGCTCGCAGGATAACGGCTCCTCCCCGTTCCCTCTGCGCCGGGCCCACTCTGGAGATTACTTGTTTCAATTAGCTACGGGGCAGAGAGAATTTAAGTCATGTTAATTCCAGTCACTAGTGAAAATCCCCGAGCAAAGGAACGGCCACTGAGTCGTAATCGCCTGCCCCCAGACGTTCTCATTTCATGGAGACATTAAGGGAATTAACCCAAATGTAAGTTCTGAGGTCACAATGTAACAGTTCAGCTCCACACCTTCCTTTTGTATTAGTTGTTTTCATCCTGTCTAACTATCACGTCATTCCAGATCCTGCTTCCCATCTCGTTAGTCCAACTCTCTTCACCTGCCTCTGACCACCTCGTTAGTCCCTCATTACCTTCACCTGGTCCTCACGTCCTTCTCACCTGCAGCCCATCCCCTCGTTAGTCCCTCACTATTTAGCTCCCTCACTTCCACTTGTCCTCTGCCAGGTTGTTTTGTGTTCTTCTTGAAGCCCTCCAGTGTTACCACGTGTATTTATTTGTTCCTGTCTGTTTTGTTCCTGCTGGAACTTTGATTAAATTCAATTATTTTCCAGTTCTGTCTCCTGAGTCGTGCATTTGGGTCCACCCTAATACTCCCGTGACACACAATGTGTTAAGTGTATTGATGGGATTCATTCAGAACCTCCTGCAGCACGTGTGTGATTTTAAAGCGACCTTCTGATGATCACACACCTGTGTTCGGGGGCTCCGCCCACTGGCAGAGAACAGTCCAACACATTACGTAATTCGCCTTTAAATAACTTTATTTACTAAATAAATGTTGAGTTACATTACATGCAATTTAGCAAAATCTTTCATCCAATGCAACTTACAATCACGTTTCATTCACACACCGTAGACTCAGCGACGGGGAGCTGTCATGCTCAAGGACACGTGGACTAGGGCGGGGATTGAACCGCCAACCCTCTTTGATTGAAGGGTCAGATTGACCTCTGACCCACCGTCACCAAACAGTTGAGGAGCTGCTGCTTTCAGAAAAAGAAAAAAGGACGGGAAGACATGGACATCTGTTAATATGGAATAAATAATAATCTAATAGCTGGAATAAAATGTTGGTTGTATCTTTCTCGCTCCTTTCAACCAAAGTCTACGCCCCACTGCCGACATGTCATGGTGTAAAAGCGAGTTCCTGACTGTTGACTGAGATGTAGAGACGCCTGAGTGTGTCCCCGTCTGTTAAAAAAAGCATTTCACAAAAAAAAAAGATGAAAGGGGCCGCAGATCGGTCGTGTGCTCCACGCATGAGCGATGTGTTCGTTTCGAGATGCCGGCCGGCCGACCGCGTAGTCACAGGTGTGACCTTTGAACTCGGAAAAAAAAGGAAAAAAAGGCTTTTTATATAAGAGGCCGGACACGGCGGTAATTCGATCACGGTACAGCGTGTTGAAGGGTTACGTTTCATCCGCAGCGCGCTCGCCAACGCGGGGAGGCGGAGGAGATCGCGTTACGGCCTCGTCCTCTGACACAGAAGGTCGTGGATGTGGGACGTGTTGCTAATCCGCTGATGTCTTTACCATATGTGTGGAGCTGTAGGAGAGCAGGATGGGACACACACACACACACACACACGCGCCTTGTTCTACATCCCATTCATAAAACCCACGTTGATGTGTGTGTGTGTGTGATTTGTTTTAGAGCAAGAATGTTTAGAGATTGGGTTTTTTGGTTGGGATGTTTCTGGATTATTATTTCAAAGGCCATTTAGGCTTTCTGCCACAACAACTAGTCAATTGGGTGATTAGTTGATTTACAGAAAACAACTGTTTTTATTACATGCAAAAATGCACAAAATTCATATAAATAACGATTGTTCCAGGTGCTCAAATGATATAATTTGCTTGTTTTTTTGGTCTTGCATTGAGGTAAACTGAATATGTTTTGGTCTTGGTCATTTTTTTCTATGTATAGACGACAACATTAAAAAAATTATCATGTGCACATTAATTGATGACAAAAAAAAAAATCTTTAGTTACGTTAAAATTGCTTCTTTACCAATTTGTGTTATTCTAAATGTGTGTTATCTCTGATGGATCCATTAACACTTTGTAAATAACGAGACAGGAAAGTGGGCTAAATGTTAAATGTACCTTTAAACTCAAAAACTCAGTTCCCTGTGGGTGTCTGCTGAGTAGAGTGAACGCATAATCATCCCACTGTTTCTTATTGGTGCACGATATTTTGCCATTTTAAAAATGACCCCGAAATAAATAAAGTATTCAAGAGACAGTTACCTTCTCCTCCCATCCATGAGGCACAACATACCTGCTCTGTGTAGCAATATATACCTTTTATACAACATATTGTTTGAATTTCATTGATTCATTTTATTTGAATAGAGGCCATGATCTCTTTAAGGCTATAAGTGATGGTTAGTCATATCAGTGTGGACCGGTTGTAACTGGCATGCCAGTGGCCCCTGGTGGTTATGACTTTTAACATCATCCGTAAGTACCTTCAATGTATGTTAGAATTACAACCTGCCCCAAAAAGCTATATAAGCGATATATCATGTTTTTGCATTAAAAAATGTTTTTTTTTCATATCAGGCTGATGCCGTTGAGGCCAAGCTTCTTATCAAACAGATACAAGCGATGAGACGTAAACGGATCGATGATACATTGATCCGAAGAGTTAAAGTACAATAATATTGATGTGTGTGTCTTACATGAAATATGGATATTTATTACATGAAATATAGATATTTGACTTTAAGTGCTCTTTTTTACACAGCATTCAGAAAAAACTATCATTCTAGATACAATAAAATAAAACTCTTGACATGTTTAGTGAAGCCGCCGCCCACAGAGAGAAAACAATGTCACTTTGAACACAGAGAATCACCACACGGTAAATTGCTTCTCTTTCTTCTCTTTCGCTGAGCACAATCTATTCTGGCCCCGGGCCGAGCATCACAATCTGCTTATTTAGTCATTAACGTGCATATTTACCTGGAGAAGAAAGGAAAAAAAAGCCGCTCGAAAGGTTAATGTTGCCAATATCGACGCAGCTTTCGATTAAACACACCTCAGCCTCTGGTTGTGTGTCCCGGTGCCTGAGCTCATTAACCCTTTATCCCATTGAGGCTCTGGTTATGTCCTGTCAGAGGATATATCAATAACTAAGTGTATTACACTTTTACAACTGTTTTATATCTTCTTGTCACAACAGCTTTTCTCTATTCATACTAGAACAAATATCTTTTCTTTTGAGTTAATAGCGTTTATCTTATCTGGTCCTATAATTAGCAAGCTGAGATGAGCTTTTTAGTGTGTTTGCTTTATTTATTTATTTTTTTATTTTTTATAGATCAGATTAGATATTCCTTTATTAGTCTCACAGTGGGGACGTTAAAGGACATTTTAAATCTTTATTAAATGTAATTAAATTTCAAATCTTTATAAAATTTTATTAAATTATAATTTAAATCTTTATTAAGAAAGAATAATTGACAAAGACGTCCTGGACTTCACACATGGCCAAGAAATAAAAAATTCTAAAAAGATTAAAAATAAACAGCGATTAAAAATGAATTGTCTACTGGACCATTAGCATTGGCTATCAGGTGCAAATGCACCCTTAATAAAACACTATAATCAGGCTATGTTTTAAATAAAGAAGAGTTGTGATGCAGTAAAAAAATACAACAAAAATATAACAAAAACCTAACTTAGCGTGGCTTTCTGTTAGACTCCTTCCTTGTGCCAGCTAGGATGTCTGGTCCAGGAGTAGCAACACATTTCTAGCCTCATTTGGAGGTCATGTTATGCCAGTTTTTTTAATTCATAGTGAGAATGTGCCAGAAGTTCCTGTGGAAGCAGGGTATTAATGTGAAATGATCTTTTGACCACCCGCTAGGCTCCACGGTGGGTATTTGGCTGTGCCGCCATAAATCTACAGCGCCCTCTGACAGGTGTTCTAACCCTGAACTAATGTACCTTCATGTCTTCATTGTAAAAGGGTTAAAGGCTAAACTACAGCGGGCCCCACCGGCTTGATGAGCAGTTTCACAGCAACGGTTTATTTATTTATTTATTTAGCACCTATTCCATAAATCATGTCCGTTATATATGTCTCAATATAAAGCTGAGCGAAAGAGGTCAAGGGTCAACCCCCACTCTGTTTAACTGCACACGGCCTCTCTGGATCACACCGACACGACCAGGCTGGTGTCAGTCCGATAAAACCATTACATCATCAGGACCGCTCATCCTTTTTAGGGGCGCTGGAGACGATCCCGGCTGACATTGGGGCGAAGGCCCGGATCGCCCCGGATGGGTCGCCATCAGGGCTCATATAGAGACATTCACACCTACAGGGGATTTAGAGTCCAATTAACCTAATCTGCATGTCTTTGGAACGAGGAAGGAAGCAGGAAGGAAGCAGGAAGGAACCCACGCTGACGGAGGGGGGAGAACATGCAAACCGTGAACAGAAGGACTGGCTAGACCGGGATCTGAACCCAGAGATCCTGAAGTTCCTGAAACCCGCCCGCGTGTATCTGGTTGAGGCAGAGACGACTTGTTAGGCATTGACCTCGAGTAGTTAGGCTCGGGATTGACCTTTGATCCGGGCGTAAATTCTTATTCTTATAACTCGGCAAGCATGCTCACGGATTCATAATAATGCATCTGAAGGTCTGAAGGTCTGAAGGTCTTTTCTCGCCAGCCGCTCCCAAAGGCAACCCACCCTCCAGTGGTGGAGAGGCTTTACATAAACTGATGTGGATGTCATGCCAAATTAAGCCCATTTTATACACAGTATATCAAATAGAAGATGATACATTTAAAAGAGAGATGTCCTATGAATAAATCTCAAACGTTTTAGCAGTTGAGAGGTACACCTTTTTTAAAAGCTGGCTCATGGACCTGCTGTACATATTTACTGAAAGAGGTGAGCGCCCTCTTGTGGACATGACTGGGACTGCGTCTTCACTCCTCATGAATGGTTCGCCGTGCAAAAGAGAATGGGTTGCCTTAGCAACTGCAGATAGTTCCAAAGAAGAAAAAGAAAAGATGAACCTCTTGAGCGTAACCCTATACAAATTGCTTAATTGTGTAAATCCTGCTCTCGTCCTCCCGAGAGAAAAGAGAGGCAAGAAAGCACGGACGGAGACAACCTATATGAATTATTAGTGTATTTCTATTTGATCCCAAACAGAAAAAAATATATTTAATACGGTTTATTTCCGATGAGGTTAAACATGGGATTGTATTAGATCTGAATCTTGAATAAAATAATATTCCATGTATCCCCGTCGACTTCGCCTGAACTAATGAAATCGATGACTTTGCACTATTTGAGAATACATTTGCAGTGAGTTTGAGCATATTCTTTGTTTCATGTTTTTTCTTTGTTAATCTTTTAGCCATCTGACACTCATATCCCAATATATTGACTTGGATTCTGACTTCAGCTTAAAATAATACTATTTTGTAAATGACATGGTGTATATAATAACAATCTGTGCACATTTGCAGAATAATAGCTGGTAATTTTATTTGAAATGATGTCTCAGTTTGGCACTAAACAGTTTTTGGATGGTTAATATGGAATTTGCCATCTGAGATGTTCTCAGAGGAAGATGAGACACACTTCACATATCAATCTCTGGAGAAACTTCAGAGGGAATATAAGTAAATAAGATGAGAGCAGATTGTATTGATCCCCGGTGGGAGAATGGATTGTTGGAGCAGTAAAAGCAATGGGACCTTCACAGGAAAAAGACAAACAGTATGAAAGAAGCAATAACACCAGAATAATATGAACAATAAAGCCACCATAAGAATAAAATAAACAATTACGGCTTCATGTCAGAACTCATTACACTGACAATTTGTAGTACATGTAAATTGAACTGTGGAGACTGAAGAGTTGATGAATTAAATATTTCTAAAACATGAATTGTTTCTAGTGCGGTACCGGTTTGCAGCTGCAGCTTTGGTTCTTATCCAATTCATTTTTACTGAACTCATCTTTTTTAATGTTTTTCATGAATCTCTGATGATAGTCCCACAGAGAACATTGTGATTGACACGGACAAGTCCTCATCCGCCTCTATTGCTGCTGTCATTACTGAAGGCAGTGAGTCAAGACCCAGTCCACAGTGCATTGTCAGACATTTCTCTCGCGCTCTGAGCTCCTCGACCACAACTTCTCTTTTGCTGAGTCAGTTGTTTTTTTAGTGGCTATTTGTCTGATCGCCAATATTTCCAAAGTATCCAATAACTACTTTTATGGGTGAAAGAAACATCGCAGAGACAACATTTCTTGGCAACAGCTCCGGAAGTACACACACACACACACACACACACACACACACACACACACACACACACACACACACACACACACACACACATATATATATATATATATATATATATATATATATATATATATATATATATATATATACAGCTTAAATCACTTATGTAAAATGTCCAATGTGTTATGTTGACTGGAAATGACACCATTTTACCAATTCTAGTTTTAAACTAGAGGGGAATTACCTGGGAAATGGGAACTACTTGGAAAAAAAGTGTGTTGCAAATATGCAAAAGATTGTCAACTGTCAAGAATCATAGTTGTGATGTTTGTATTGTAACTGCATAGTGAGGTGTCAACCCAAACTTACAGGCTGAAAGAGAGGAACCACAAAGAGACACAAAATGACCACAAATGGACACAAAGGAACATCAAAGAGACACAAAATGACTACAAAGAGACAAAGGAACCACAAAGAGACACATAATGATCACAAAGAGACACAAAATGACCACAAATAGACACAACATGACCACAAATACACCCAAAATGACTACAAAAAGACACAAATCAGAAAACAAATGTACAGTATGTGTGTCTTGAGCCATATTCATTTTCATCCTTTCTAATCTTTTGTAAAAGAAAATTGTTTTCAAGCGCAGATCAGATAATAAGAAGTGTCGATAGTACAGATTGCAACCAACTGAAATTTCTCGTTTCTTGTGTAGAAACATTTCGGTGGCAGATGAGAAAATATGCAGAATGCATGCAATGGAAGTCTAACCCTAAAAAGAGATTTGTCACAAATAAAAGCAAAGACAGAAAAGGTATGCCTTGAGTACAGTTTATTATAGCCAACAATTACTTCCACTTTATGATGAAATAACTTGCACTATTACCTTTACAGCAACATCAATAAACAAAACCCATGCAAGATCAAAAATGTCACCAAAAACATGCAATATTGGATACAAATAAGAAAATAACATGGTTTACTGAGCCAATGAAAAGCATTCAAGCAGCGATGCATCTTTGTAACGGTTTTGTTTATTTCGATGAATTGTGCCATCTATAAAATGTCAGAAAATGTCTTCAATTGCAAGGTGATACATATAGAATATATATATATATATATATATATATATATATATATATATATATATATATATTATATATATAGTATATATATATATATATATAATATTATATATACATATATATTATATATACATATATATATATATATATATATATATATATATATATATATATATATATATATATATATATATATATATATACATAAACTGCTGTTTACCCAAGCAACCTCAGGTATTTAGTTTACTATCATACATGAAAAAGTAAAACTATAAATGATCACATTACAGAAGCTGAAACCGGCTTGAAAAAAGTGAGTTAAAAGACGATTGACTAGTCTTGTATATATATTTTTACTGATTCGATTGTTTCTGTTTTTACCACGTAAAGTGCATTTGAGTACCTTTCAAAGCGCTTTACAAATAAAATATACTACATTATCATTATTCTTAGATGGTGGATTGCTGAATAGATTCATGATGTGCGAGCTAAGCCGGTATAAACACACCTTTACGGCTCAGTTTTGACGAACTATGGGCGCTGTCCGTTACCTGCGGTGCTGAACCCGATTACTCAAACCACTATTAATCAATCATTTTGATTTCATTGTAACCCCACACCACATTTAAGGCGTTACATTATAATTCCTCGATTAAGGCTGTGGGCTTTAACCTTACTTAATTATATATGCCTCAAACAAGTGGCCGTGACAAGGTAGTCGGAGCCCAAAGTGCCCGTTTCCCCTCGCCGGCTCGCTCCAGTTAGAGCGTGGTGTTGCGTTTTCCCCCCTCCTCTCCGTTGATGCCATTCTCCAACGCTCGGTACGTAGTTTTCTTACGCTGCCCGAGCTGTTAAAATTCCATCTACGTCGTGGGCGTAGAGGCTCCTTGTAATGGCGACCGTGCCGTAGATGTGCCCAGGTTCGTGAAAATGAAGCGAAGAAGAAGTTATTTCTTTTGAGTGACACGCCGAGGTTCCCCGGAGGAGGACTTTGCGTCGACGACCGTCGTCTTCACGCGCGGTGAACTCAGCTGTACTTTTGAACTTTTTTGTGGCCTGCTTTTAAGATGATGAAGCTCAAGTCGAACCAAACCCGGACGTACGACGGGGACGGCTACAAGAAGCGGGCCGCCTGCCTGTGCTTCAGGAGCGAGGTCGAGGAGGAGGTGAGACCGAGGATGTGTCTGTCTGGAGGGCCGAAGCTAACGTTAGCCGGCTGCTTCCAACGTCTGTAGAAATCGTTGTATGTATCAGCTGTTGGGTTTTAATGCCAGCTAGAAACGATGACTCACTCGTTTCATAACCTAGTGTGTTGCCTCCCGTCGCGGTGTTAAATATTAGTTTTAATTCGACGAGAGGGTTATGTAAGCCTCAGATTTTTTTTTTTTTATACATAACGTTACTTTCACTCAACCTGTTAGCGGCAGGCTATCGCTAGCTCGCTAACTAGCAGCCGGTGTTGCGGTTTAACAAGCGACCCCGTTAACTGGCGACTTAACAGCCTTAACGCGTCTGTTGTTGTCGTAGTTATGACAGCTGTTGGGGAAATAGACAACAGTTAACGGGGTCGCCGGTTAAACCGTAACACCGGCGACCGCATCCCTGTGACGGGTGGTGACTTTTTTGTTATCAGAAGACGTAGAAAAATCATTGTCCGTCTGCTGTGGCGTTACAGAGGATGTTCGTGATGACAACAATCCAAACTAGCCTTTATTTTATTGTTAATATAAAGTAGCTTTTATAGGGTTATTTGAGATCGGAAGCGATTTTGGGGGGGAGCTGATGTCCAATCAACAACGCACACACACACACATATTTCGTTGTAGTTGAAGCCGTATTACTGGAGCTGAGGGGGCTGATCGCTGACTTAATTCCTCATTGTGGTTAAAGTAGAGGCCAGATTGTGAACATGGGCTGCTGACTACAGGAAATGCATCAGTCTGACCTGCACAGAGCTGGACACGTTTACTTCCAAGACTGCAGTCTTGAGATCGACAGTGAGCTATGCCTCAGCTTTTCTCACATCATATTATTAACACCATGAATTCAGCCATGTGAGTGCTGGGGGGGAAGCAAGTGACTCATACATAAGACATCGGAGGGGAAAAACAAAACAATATCCAGCTGGATAACTCGGCCTCGGGTCAGATAGCCTTAATGGGTTTTCATCGCCCCTAGTTGAACGGTAGCTATCGTGTCACGTGTTCGGGTTTGGCTCTTCTTGTAAATATTTATGAACGCAGATCGCCGAATAATCGCATTAAAGCAGCAACACTCGATTTATGTGAACGCGAGTCGTTTATTCCCAAGCGGCATGGAGTCGGGCTGTAATGCCTGACCCGTTTCGTGTGGGATGCTTCGCAGGTGCTGTTGGTGAGCAGCAGTCGACATCCCGACAAGTGGATAGTTCCTGGAGGGGGAATGGAGCCCGAGGAGGAGCCCAATATTGCCGCCGCTCGAGAAGTGTGTGAAGAGGTTGGTTCTCTTACTGTTTTTGTAATATCTAAATTAAGTCTATGTTGTGATAATGCATTTCCTGTGCAGGCTGAGTGCACTTAGAGGCTCTACTAGGCCCCTAGTTCTGAAACATGAACGTGAAATACACCTTGAACTGAGTTCATAGCCAGGAATATTGTTCTGAGAATGGATTTCCATTTGCAGCGTGGCAAGTATATCTGAATTGAAGCTCATGAGATGTATTGCGTTTCATCTATTAAATCACGTGGCCTAGCACCTCGCTCTCGAAACTCACTTTGTCCGTGCGGTCGTCCTGTTTGCGTGGACAGAGGGACAGAGCCTAGCAACATGTAAGCTCCATCGCAGCATCGCGTTACAAAGCAGTGTTTAGGTGTCAAAGGAGGTCACGCTGAGATTGAACGCTCGCTGCCCGGCGGTCGCACCGCGGCGCCGTCCGATCCCACGAGATGCAGCGAATGAAGGAAAAACAATCCGCTTTTATTCCTTGTTTGATTCATACAGTTAAATTTTTTTACCACACGCGCCTTGTTACAGAGGCCTACAACGTATTGGAAATCAATACTGCTGCTTATACCTCTAACAGGCCGCCCCTGAAATCAGGTATCGCATCCCACGTGTGTACCGTGTGTTCGTCGCCTGGGTTGTTGTGATCAGAGCGGCGCCGAAGACGAAAAAGCAACATCGCATCACGAACGATGTTCATCACAACGAGTGCGAAAACGCCACGTGCCGACCCCTTTGTGGTGACGTTTAGTGGTACTCCACGCATCGCCGGGGGTTACCAACGGGGTTCGCAGGGTCATGGAAAACCTGGAAAAGTCATGGAATCTTAAAATGGTAATTTTCAGGCCTGGAAAAGTTATGGAAAAAACTAAAATCATAAAAGTTTTGGGAAAAGTCATGGACATTTCTTATAATCACATGTTCATTTACACCGAGTTTGAAATAATTCATATGATTTTTAAAGAAAGACGCTCAGAATATAAGCCGGCGTACGCTCTCAATACGCAACATTTTCTAAATTGTTCATGTTTATACCGAGATTTCAGTTTGGTCATGGAAATTTGGTGAAAAGTCATGGAAAAGTTATGGAAATCCATCGGTCAAAATGTGTAAGAACCTTGCACTAAGCTTCTTATTGGACTATGGCGCAACAGGACGCATCGTAATCCCGCCAAGTTTATTCTGACGGCCATATGAGCGATGTTGCGTATCGGTTTGAGCTCCTGCCAATCAGACGCAGGCCAAAGATCAAAGGACGTCCGTTTGCCTCGCCGTGAGACCGGTAGTCGTGCACCCTGCACCAGGAAGACACGGGGCAGGATTGCGTAACTTGTACGAAGCCTCAATGCCATGGAGATGCCCACTCGCCTTCAGTTCCACGAACGCTTGAGCTGGGAGACGTTTTCCATCTCGAAAAAGTTCAGGTTGACGTTTGGCCTACGACTCAATCCCTGGGAGGTCTTCAGGATTTCTAGGGGGTGGTCTGGGCTTTCACATAAGATCCTGAGGACATTTATTTATAGACTGAAACCAGAAGCTGCAAAAGATGCCAGCCAGCGACGTGGCTCTTGTATCTAAACCTCTGGGAGTTCTGATCTATCCTTGAGAGATTGTTTTTCTTTTTCCATTGTCGCTATTTTTAAAAGTAGCAAGCGAGTCATCTTCTTTCTAGGAACGTTTCTGACACTTGGCACGCCGTGGGTATGAAAGGTCATAGGGCGGGGCCACGGTGAATATCAGCAAAGCGCCTGTGACCTTTATACTTGATCTTTTATGGTACTCGAAACATCTTGTCGAGGAGCCCTCAGTGTGTGGCAGTAAGGGTTCACCAAGCAGACGCTTACGGCAACAAATGCTCGACTGAGAAAATTGCCAAACTTCTCAGATGTATCACTTAACAGATTTTCTCAATCTTTCACTACTCTGAGTTTCCCCATCTGGTCGGACAAAACGTGCGTCTTTAGGTCCAGGAGATGGTGATGACCATTTCCCCCCATTTTTTAACCTCTTTGTATCCGATGCAGAAGCTGTATTTTATATATATATATATATATGTGTATGTATGTGTATATATATGTATGTATGTATGTGTATGTATGTATATATATATATATATATATATATATATATATATATATATATATATATTTATATGTGTATATATATTATATATTTGTGTGTGTGTGTGTGTGAAAAGGCTGTTCCTCTGCGTGTGTTGTTATCGGAGCTTCTCGTTGCTTTGTTGACATATTTGGCTCGGCCGCTCACGCTGTGAGCGCATGTTGGCGTACGTGAGGCCGCCCCACTGGTCGGCTCGCCGCCGCCGCCGCTCTCTGCGCCGCTTTCATGCGGTCGTTGGAGCTGATAACGGCATCCTGACCCGATAGCGTCGTCACGGAAACATCGCTCCCACCCCCGGGTTCCCCCTCGTGTGTAAACAGCGTCCGGCGGCTCTTTCACCAGAGCCGGTCCCGACATGTCGAGACATGTCGAGCGGCGATAACGACGCCACCGCGTCCGTATCGTCCTCCTTCAATCGGATTAAAAACAATTTAAAATCTGATTTCCAACTAAGTTGTTGTGACTTCAAATGTCTTAATTCCAGAATTTAGTCTGTCAGATTTAATTCATGACTTCCTGTTGGCTTAATTAGACCTCAGTGCACTGAAGTGTTAAATGAATGAAGGAAACACTCGGCTCTCATGGTACATTTTGTAAAGGAAAACAGAAAACGCTGTTTAATTAAACTAAGTAAAGAGGTCAAAATGAAACACCAAAGTATAGTTTACATGTTGTACTACCTTGTGCCCTCATCATTTTAAGGGTTTCATCGTAGAAAGACTTGACTTCCACTTTTGGTTTCCTAAAATGTGTTTTCCTTGCGTCCTACTTAGAGGATTCCAAGAATTAGAAGTGGATCAAAACAACCGTATGATGTAATCTAATCCACTGCAACACAAACAATAAACCCAAAAAACAGCCTCTTAACCCTCCTGCTACCTTCAAATGTACTAACATCTCTTAGGTAAAAACCTAGAGCAAATTATTAGAATTAATATTGTTTCCCAAGTTTAAGTGTGAGGTATGTTTGTTTGTTTGTTTGTTTGTTTGTTGACTACTTAAATGGCCCTTTAAATAAATAAAAAAGTAGATATTTCTTATATATTTTACACAGTAAAAAACAGCCTGGGGGGCAAATTGTACAGGACAGTAAAAACATATCATGTGAATTTTATGTTTACCCAGTTGTCCCCAATAAATACGGAAAAGTCAGGAAATATGAATTTAAAAAAATGATGTCAATAATTTCTTTAGAGACGTTAAGGTAATAGCAGGGTTATTATATAAGATGGATTCTCGTAGCTGTGCCGTGATGTGCGTCTCCTGGCCGTTGTAATCATTCTCATTTCTCTGCTCCACAGGCCGGTGTCAAGGGGACTTTAGGGCGCCTAGTCGGCGTTTTTGAGGTGAGCTTTGTTTGCCGACGACTTTTCCTCCGTGTGTTCTTCATCCGTGACCGTGCAGTTATAACAATGTAATATCTCCTCTCCCTCCCTCCAGAACCAAGAGAGGAAACACAGAACCTACGTCTACGTCCTCCTGGTGACGGAGCTGCTGGAGGACTGGGAGGACTCGGTCAACATCGGTAAAGCCCCGCGTTTGTTTACTCCACGACAACGGGATCGCAACGGACAACGTTCCCTCAGCGTCACGTCTCTCACGTCTCTCACGTCTCTCACGTCTCTCTCACGTCTCTCTCGTCTCTCTCACGTCTCTCACGTCTCTCTCACGTCTCTCTCTCTACGTCTCTCTCTACGTCTCTCTCTACGTCTCCCTACGTCTCTCTACGTCTCTCCCTACCTCTCTCTACGTCTCTCTCTACCTCTCCCTACGTCTCTCTCTACGTCTCTCTACGTCTCTCTACCTCTCCCTACCTCTCTCTACGTCTCTCTCTACCTCTCCCTACGTCTCTCTCTCTCTCTCTACCTCTCCCTACCTCTCTCTACGTCTCTCCCTACGTCTCTCCCTCACTCTCCTCACTCTCTCCCTACCTCTCCCTACGCTCTCTCCCCACGCTCTCTCTCGTCTCTCCCCCTCCCTACCTCTCTCTACGTCTCTCTCTACGTCTCTCCCTACGCCTCTCTCTACCTGTCTCTCCCTACGTCTCTCCCTACGTCTCTCCCTACGTCTCTCTCGCTCTTCCGTCCTCTCTCTACGTCTCTCACGTCTCCTACCTCTCCCTACCTCTCTCCCGCTCTCTCTCACGTCTCTTCCCTACCTCTCTCCTCTCCTCACGTCTCTCTCGTCTCTCCCTACCTCTCCCACCTCTCTCCACGCCTCTCTCTCTCTCTCTCTCTCTCTCTCTACCTCTCCCCCTCCTCTCTCTCGTCTCTCCCCACGTCCCCTCTCCCTACGTCTCCCTCCCCTACCTCCTCCCTCTCCTCTCTCTCGTCTCTCTCGTCTCTCCTACCTCTCCCTACGTCTCTCCCTACGTCTCTCCCTACGTCTCTCCCTACGTCTCTCTCTACGTCTCTCCCTACGTCTCTCCCTACGTCTCTCTCTACGTCTCTCCCTACGTCTCTCCCCTCCACCCTCCCTCTCCCCTACGTCTCTCTCTCTCTACGTCTCTCCCTACGTCTCTCTACGTCTCTCCCTACCTCTCCCTACCTCTCTCTACCTCTCTCTACCTCTCGTCTCTCCCCACTCTCTCCTCTACGCTCTCCCGCCCCCTCGTCTCCCACCCTCTCTCTACGTCTCTCCCTACGTCTCTCCCTACGTCTCTCCTCGTCTCTCTACCTCTCTCTACGTCTCTCCCTACCTCTCTCTACGTCTCTCTCTCTACGTCTCTCTCTACCTCTCTCTACGTCTCTCCCTACCTCTCTCTACCTCTCTCTACGTCTCTCCCTACCTCTCTCTACGTCTCTCTCTCTCCTCCCTCTCTCTCTGTCTCTCTCGTCTCTCTCTCTCTCTCGTCTTCTCTCCTCTCTCTCTCTACCTCTCTCTCGTCTCTCCTCGTCTCTCCTCTCTCCCGTCTCTCTACCTCTCTCTACCTCTCTCTACGTCTCTCTCTACCTCTCTCTCTCTGTCTCTCTACCTCTCTCTGTGTCTCTCTCTCACCTCTCTCTAAGTCTCTGTGTCTCTCTCTCCTCTCCGTCTCTCTGTGTGTGTGTCTCTCTGTGTGTGTGTGTGTGTCGTGTCTCGTCTCAGTGTACCTCTCTCTCGTGTTTTACAGTGTAGTGTGTTTACTGTATGTCTGGGCTTGTGTGGGGATTAGAACACCAGCTTTGTGTGTGTGTGTGTGTGTGTGTGTGTGTGTGTGTGTGTGTGTGTGTGTGTGTGTGTGTGTGTGTGTTTCTGTCCCGTGTTGCGTCTCAGTGTGTGTGTGTGTGTGTGTGTGTGTGTGTGTGTGTGTGTGTGTGTGTTTCTGTCCCGTGTTGCGTCTCTGTGTGTGTGTGTGTGTGTGTGTGTGTGTGTGTGTGTGTGTGTTTTTCTGTTCCGTGTTGCGTCTCAGTGTGTGTGTTTCTGTCCCGTGTCCCGTCTCTGTGTGTGTGTGTGTGTGTGTGTGTGTGTATGTATGTGTGTGTGTGTGTTTCTGTGTCTCACCCGTCTCCAGCGGTCCCAGCATCTCTCTGGTTCTGCCCACAGGGAGGAAGAGGGAGTGGTTTAAACTGGACGACGCCATCCGGGTGCTGCAGTGTCACAAGCCCGTCCAGGCCACGTACTTCGAGGCGCTCCGGGCCGGCCCCCTGACCAGCAACGGGACGCCCCTGGCGGCCACCATCAGCGGGGACCTGTCCCCCTCCTACAGCATCAGCCAGAGCTCCGTCTCGGGTATCAGATAACTAAAACCCCCTAACTCTCCGACACCTGCGGGAGCTTCTTCGCCGCCACTTGCGCTCGTCCACGTGTCCGTTTTCCTCTCCTCCTCCTCCTTTTTCTCCTTTTCTCTTGTTCCCTCTGCCGTCTCAATAACATGGTTTGCCTTGCCAACTCCTTTGTGCCAGAACTGTGGCGCAGACTTGGTGACAAGTGTCGGGTGAATAGTCTGAAACACTTTGTAAATGTCACTTTTATTTTATTTTATTCCCCCTCTTTCCTTTTACTGGCAACTGCATGAAATGTGCCCCTCTCTCTCTCTCTCTCTCTCTCCCTCCCCTGAACTCGCCCTCAGCGTGGTGTTTATTGAATGCAAGAACTACTTTTTACTGTCGTAATGTAAAAGTGTATACTTAGTGATTTAAGCAGGAAAGGCTTCTGGTGGTCTTTTTCTTTTTTTTTAAGTCTCCTCCATTACTTTCGGATATATATATTTTTTCTCCCCCTTTGTGAATGAGTGCCCCGCCCATTAGTGTCCCCCCCCCCCCCCCTCTGTTAATAAGGATAGGAAGTGTCGTCTGTGTCTGGATGAACAGGATTGTGGGAAGCGACTCGTCTTGCATGAGCGCCGTGACGTGGCGTCCACAGACTTGCGGCGAGGTCTTTTTGGATCCTCTTCATTTTTGTTTGCTCCTCATCGTCGTCGTCGTTATCAATGCCTCTGGTCAGAAAGATGTGCCCCCCTCCCCCCCCCCCTTCCCCCTCCCCCACACTAGTTTTTTTCAATTTCAAGTGTCAAGTGTGTTTCTCTCTCTCTCATTCGGGAGGAAGCTTGCCAAGCTCTACAGGTGTCACTCTCCAGCAGCCCATAATATACACACACACACACACACACACACACACACACACACACACACACACACACACGCTGTGAAGAGAGTGAACGAATGTCAACATACAATGTCAAATGAACCGTCGTTTCTCCTCAGTGTCTTTACCTCCTATTTTCAATCCCCCTGTTTTTTTTGCTTTCCTTTGACGAAAGAGTCTTCCTCTGCAGATTGAGAGGCTAGGAGTGGATTTAAAAAAAAAAAAAAAAAATCATGGACTTGTAATTTTCAAAATGCAGCACATATCACTTAAGTTATTAAACCCATCTCCCGTGTTTTACTCCTCACATTCAGTTTGGTTCAAAGCGATTTGTTTACAGTGGGCATGATTATTATTATTATTGTTTTTTTTTTTTTAACCCTTTCTTTATTATTTAATCTGCATCCCCCCCCCTCCCAAAAAAAAAAAAAACACTCAAAAAACACCTGCTTGACCTGGAAGAGTAATCCAATCTCTAATGCTGGTGCAGAACAAACAAGCCTTGTACAGTTTGAGACCTCGTTTTTAACCTGTAAAATGCTTTTGGATACTAGTTTTGTTTTTGTTTGTTTGTTTTTTCTCTCGAACGCGGAGCAAAAGTCTCTTCTTCTTCTTTTTTCTTTTTTTTTTCAGCCGAGTCGTCGCTCGGCCTCGACGTGGCGCGAGGCCGCCGGCTCAATACTGTGAAACTGGAGGCGCTGTAGATAGCATGTTAGAGGTTTTTATTGTACATTGTTTATTTCTGTATAGATCAAAGGTGAGAGGACAAGTGACAAGGAAACACCTCTCACTCGTCTGTGAGTCCGACATGTCATTTCAACCGAGGCTGGAGGAGAGAACTGTAGACCCGAGGGGGGGGGCGGGGTTAGAGAGTGAGGGGCGTATTTATTATCCAATATTCTCAAAATTCTAATTTCTGGAGGAAAAAAAAAAAAAAAAGTTGACCAAAACAAAAGAGTAACAGTCTTAGGATGACTGTTCTCTGACTTCACGATTTAGTCTGGAGTTTCCAAACCATCGTTTTATTTTCGCAGTAAAGCGCCCGCCAGCTGTTTCTTCCCATCGAGGTTTCTTTCATCGACGTTCCTCCAAAACTTTTAACGTGATACTGAGGTTTTCTGTCCATATTTAAATCTGTCTTATAAATTCATTAGGAGCTGTGTGCGTGTGCGTGTGCGTGTGTGTGTGCGTGCGTGTGTGTGTTACTCTGCCAGTTCGTGACTCCAAGTGACCTCTTTCAAACAGAAGTCATATTTGAGCCACTGTTTATCTGTAAAGCTGCTATAATTAACATTTCTATATGGATTTAAACTTTTCATTATTTTACAGATACGTCAGCAATTACTTTGCCAACATAAAAAAAACCCTCAGATTTTTAGTTTGGGATTATGCGCCCACTGCTCAGACTTGTGGGATTGTCTTTTCCTTGAATGCCCCAAAAAAAGTACAATTGTTTCATCTTGGTTAAAATGATGGGATGCCCATTTAAGGAAACGACAGCATCACGATTCAGTCGGCCAGAAACTGACAAAAAAATGAAAGAAAGAAACCTTCATGGGGAAATAACACGGAGCTGAAGTCTGTGTATATGGAATAAAAAAAGGGGGTGGTCTTTTTCTTCACGGCCCTTTTTCTCCCGGTAATTGTGGGGGCACAACTCGAGAAAACTCCAGACGGATTCCTTTTATTATCCGTCAATAGAAGGAAGGAAAGAAAAAAAAAAAACAGCTCTCAGGACGAAAGTATGCGTGAAGAGTCTGAAGTCTCACGGCGGGTCCAGACTTTGACTTTATTGCCGTGCACCAGGAAGGCGCGGCGGCCCAAAGTCTGGCTTTACGAGGCCCCGCCTCCTTCGATTAGTCGTCATGGAGATGTTACGATCGGACGTCAAGAGCTTATATCTGTATATGGCTTTAAAAAAAAAAAAAGATTTAAAAATAAGACAAATCTCAAACTGAGTTAATTGGCGGGCGATTTGGTGTTTTGGATGACGGGTGGCGGGTACTGTCCAAATGAATGTGAGGAGGATGTCCACAAGTAACAGCCAGTGACTTAAATATTAATGACCACTTGTTCTGGATCCATATTTTAATTTTATTTCTGTGTTTAAATCTGTGGTGTTATTGACGAGAACATGTCTGGTGTGTATATCGCTGACACGGCACCCGTTCAGCCAGAGGACGCACGTCGGTCAAGGATGAGTGTCCCGCTTCTTTCTTCTTCTTTTCTTTGGAAACAAGTCCCTTCTAACTCAAAATACAAGCACTTCCGGTCATGTGTAAAGTGACCTGGAGTTCGGGAGGAGGCGTATGAAGTACACGTCTCCATATGAGCACGTTGGAGTTAAAGGTAGCTTCCCCTTTCTTCTTTTCCTCGCTGCAGATTTCTATAACTGTTTGACTCTTTTTGGAAGACGTCGAAGCTTCAGAACTTTGGGGGAGAAAAACGAGAGGAGGAAATATTCAGAGAACAATTCGAGCTCCGTATAAAGTCACTTCCTTTTTTTAATTTACCAAAGGTGATGGTATACATATGTATTGCCCCATCTTGTGGCCAAAGCAAAAAATAAACTAATATATATATATATGAATATATATACATTTATATATAGTGTATATTAATAACTATATGTTCATATATATATATTAATTTATATATATATATATATTGTATATTAAAACTATACATTAATATATATATTAGTTAATATATTAATATGGCCATTTTAATAACTGAATGACTTAGAACATTTGAAATTGATTAATGAACACAGTTTAAAAGATCCCCCCCCCCCCCAAATACTAGTAATTGAGTAACAAACTTAACATTGCACCCAACCTCAGCCTTGATGTTACACGCTCGTAATTCTGTCCTCCAAGGTAAACGTGTCACTGGAATGTTTCCTCTTTTCCCTTCTTTTGTCATGTGGGACTGTGGAATAAAACCAGTGCAAAAAGACTGAAGATTGTAATATAAATGTGCCAACAAATAAACACCAGTATTTCACATTCAGGGTGGCGTGTCATTCTTTGTGTTCACGGTTTTGGGATTAAGAAGTTCAGGTTGTTTTACTTGTGGATCTCTTTTTGATGTACCGGGTTAAATGTCCTGATTTAACTCAAGATATTAGTGACTTTCAGGTTTTTCTGTTTTCATGATGGAAATAAAACACCATAAAGTACAAACTAAAGTAGGTTAACGGTCTGTGAACCCAATGGAGGTTTTTCTTTTTCCTTGCAGCCTGTGGATGTTCATCCACGATAGAGAAATGAAGAAGTCACATACATGTGGATTTTGGTGAAAATGTCACCGTCTGAGGTCTCAATTGTCAGTTTGAAGCTTCAGGTGCTCTTTGATTAATGGCACTAATTGTATTCAAACGTTTGTTTTTTTACATTAAAATTGCAATGTGGGACAATTAATCACCAGTACACACAAATGAAGCTTTTAGTGTGCTTATACTGCTTTCTGAGACATTGAATTCAGTCATGTTTGCACACCACACTCAAAACCTGTTCAGTGTGGCGTTGAAAGGCCGTTATGTCACATGGAGTTGAACAATGTGCCGCTTCCTGTGTGTAACAACGGTTTGGCCCTGAAGCAGAAGCTGTCCCTTCAGAAGCAGATTTTACAATATTTCGTGCTATCTGGATAGTTTCCTATTTCAGTGCAAGACTGCTTTGAAAGTATTAAAAGGCCCCGCCCACTCATGTTTTCACTCACTATGCCAAATAAATCATAATGGGGTGCAAACACCTGATGGGGCAAACCAAAAATGTGCAGGGTGACATCGGCATGTCCTCATCAGAGCCAGATTAGCCCATCTGCAGCCAGAGAAGCCGCGGGCCTCTCAACACGGCCCATTAGGCCCGTCGGTGTGAATGTCGTTTATCTACGAGTTAGAACCCGGCCCCCCTCGACCCTAAATAGGATAAACATTTCAGATGATGGATGGATGCTATCCTAGAGGTCACCAAAGGTCATCACAGTGACTTCATATCTTTGTGGGAACTAGCGCTTCATTGCGTTCCCTCGAGTCGGAGCTTTGCGGTCCGTCGTACGCGATCACGTGAAGACCGCCTCAGGAGAGGAAGCGGAAACATTCACGACCGCTTTTTAGAAAAGACAAAAGGAACGACATGCGATTGTTAAAGAGAAGGAGGCGTGTACGTTTGTATAAGGAGGCCGAGAGAACACGTTTAATACAGATATGTTGTGAAGGGCAGATCGACTCTCGCCGGGTGTTCAATACAAAACACTGAAGACCAACAAGTCGTTTTGATTTTCTTTATTGTACAGAAAGCAACGTAGAAAGTTACTGGGGCGGCTGTCCTCTGCCGCGTCCGAAGCCACCTCTCTGCAAAGGGAAACGTCGGTCAATAAACTGGTCACCCCGAGTGCAACAACACAATAACGTCTCATCGCCACACGACGCCGAGATAACCCGATAAAGTCTGTAACGTTTCTATCTGACTGCAAGAGGACCGATTCAATACAGGACTACATTCAGCATGCTGCCGTTTCTTATCGAGACAGTTTGAAAAACACCACAAGCTAACTGGGTTTGAGAGAATAAATAATTACAATCTTGTAAAATTGCTGAATAAAACATTCCTCCAAAAATATGCATTTAAAATACAACCCTCACAAAAGGGAAAACAATAAATCAGGATTCACAGGGACAATATAAGCGCAGTACTTACGAACTGGAATTCTGTGGCAGCTCCAGCTCCGGCCTCGGCCTTCTTGTCGGCACCAGCTGATGGAGAAGTTAGAAAAGAACAAGTCAGTAAACGTCTGTTATTGTTCAAGCTTCAATACACAAACCAGCTAAATAAAAGGATCTTCTTAACACGCACACTTTAATTTACTTTTGAGAGCATTTGCAGCAACATTAAATTAAAGATATCCAAAGTAAATGACTATTTTTCTATTGTTGTGTAATTGCTAATAAGAACCAATTCATGCGAAATGGACTTAGGACACCATTTCCCAAAGACTGATTGCTGCTCATTTCCACACCACTTCATAAAAGTTGATACAGCTGACAAATATAGTTACACCCAGTCTTTTGCTTACCCCCCCCCTCCATGTTTCAAGTCATGTTTAAAATACATGTCCTCATATGCCCTCTCCCCTCATGTTATGCTGTAATCTTTCATCTTTTGCCATTTCGTTGCCTCAGTTCCTGTAATCTAGCAATGACGATAAATTGAATCCAATCCAAATCCAAGTGTACTTACGAGGTGCAGCAGAGCGCCTGTACGTATCTCTGTCGGCCTCTCCACGGTTAAGGCGGGCGGGCCTATCTCCTTCCATTCCTGCAGAAACACACAAGAACATTCAGGTCAGGTCGACGTTGCTGCATATAACAAAAGAGTTGCTATGGAACAAACCGCAGAAAAGCCGGTTTATTCACGATCGGTTTGAAGACGCTGAATCAGCGTGTCAGACTGACATTTTATTCTGCACTTAAACCCTTAATGCTGCGCTCACGTCAAAAGCGGTGCGAACGTTTTGCGTGACGCGATCGAGCAAAGTCAAAGGCGTGTGGTTGCGGCGCAAAATGTTGCGGTTTGTGAATACAACCGCTTAGGAGTACCGGAATCGCAGAAACTAAAACGGTCGCGGGCGATGTTATGAACCCAAACACACGGCCATTAGATGTTCCGACGTGTGTGGGACGTCCACGAGTATAAAGAAAAACTTGTGGTTAGTTCATCCATCGCGAATAATATAACTTTACGGTAAAGCCACAGAAATAAGCCCCGCCGCTTGTGGAGCGTCGCAACATTTAGTGTTAACACGAGGATATGCAGCACTCTGCGCGAACGCGGCATAACTGAGGGACAAATTGTCAAAGTTTCAGTATTAAAAAAAACATGGAAAATGTATTGTACATTTCCATTGTAAAACACAAGAAATCTGAATTTTCGTATTTTTGCATCGGTAAAATACGCGTTTGGAATAGTGTCCTGTTTTTTTCTCTCAGCCTGGAATTACCAAAACCACACTATTTGGGGGATTTATCAATGTATTAACGGAGGATATTAGATACTTAAATATGAACACTAGATGGTAACTTGGAAAATATAAATACCTGCTTTAACCGTTACTAGATTATACCTGTAGTGCATGAGACATAATCTGGGGGGAACATTTAGCTGCTCTCCCTACTTTTTATAATGAAATTGGCAAGATGGTAAAATTAGAAAAATTGTGACTTGACTGTAGTGTTGAAAACAAGAAATATAAAGTTATTTGATGAGTGCTCTCTAGTTTGACTAGACTCCTCGGCTGTGATTGGTAGAATCTAGTTTACGGCATTAGGAGAACTAAAAAGAGGACGCGGAACCTGGTTCTATTATTTATAGTCGCCTTCATGTACTACTGTCACAATCTAGTGACGGTTTGAGCAAATATGAAGAATGTTAAATGATATTAAAGTTAGTTATCAAGTTTAAAATCCAAGTTTCAGCTCGTACATCACGTATTGCTTAAGGGTGGATGATCATCTGCTTTGTGATTTCCGACTAAAGTCTGAACCGTTCCTTCTAAATCTGCAGAAAATCTAATTGAGACTTGATTGGAAACTGGATTCCCCAATTTTATAAAATAGCAAAGGTCATGTCGGGCTACAACGGAGACGGGAACAATGAACTCAGAGTTGCTGAACTCAACACCGAGCTGTGGCTGCAGCCCTTTTGACCACATGAGGTTAATCTCAATGGAATGCTTCCCCTCAGCAGGTTTACAGTAACAATACTGACTTGTTTTTGTTAGTAACATTCAATTCAAAAGCAACATTAAAAGTAATTATGACAGGTTTGCTGCATATTATGACTTAATACCATATATTCCAACAGCAACATTCAACCCATTCCATGTGCATCAGTACGCTTACCCTTGGGCCTGGGCCTTGCGGTCTCAGGGCGGGTCTGGCGGCGCAGGGTTGCGGGCACAATCTCTGGGGGGAGGTGGAGGAAGTCTCTCAGGTACTGGATACCTTCGTTGGTGAGGTACCAGTAGAAATGACGCCAGGCAAATTGCTCCTTGACATACCCGCAGGACTTCAAAGACTGGAGGAAGAAAACAAAAATCATGTCACACTGTAGTACTACCAACTCATTATTGTAAGAACTACATTTCCATTTTAAAACACACATCTCTCGTTACGTTTACACCAAGCTTCCACGCCACAGGTTTACGTCATAAATGGTTACATTTGGAAACAATGAGATGCCATAGATCTGTACACGTTCTGCTTTTATCATCTTTTCTGACTATCTGGATTAAACCCAGATTAGCACTTCAGTGGCGCTTAAATAGCTCTTGTTATGGTACTTTTGTAGTTTGACTATATTGAGGAAATGTTACTTTCTGTATTCTTGTTGTTCTTAGTTTGTATTATTGATGCATTATTGTAAGTCACTTTGGATAAAAGCGTCTGCTAAATGACATGTAATGTAATCTGATCTTTCTGACCTGCATCTTGCTAGCATCAAAGTACTTTTGCATTTGTATTGTTCAGGGTTCTTACACATTTTGACCAATGGATTTCCAGGACTTTAAACCAAATTTCCAAGACCAAACATGAACAATTTAGAAAATCTTGCGTATTGAGAGCGTACGCCGGCTTATATATTGAGCGTCTTTCATTAAAAAACATTAATTGTTTCAAACTCGGCGTAAATGAACACGTGATTATAACAAATTTCCATGACTTTTCCAAAGTGTTTATGATTCAAGTTTTTTTCCATGACTTTTCCAGGCCTGGAAATGACCATTTTAAAATTCCATGACTATCCCAGGTTGTTGTTCTAGAATGAAACTACACGTTTCCCTCTAGCCGTGTGCATTACACCACCGTGAGGAGTTTCAAGGCCTTTTTCTGAACAATTGCTTCAGCAAGTGCAACAAAGTGTCTGAATTGACTGCTTAGTTTTGTGTGACATTACACGTGTTTAACCCCAAGATGCTCTGATAACCGATCTACGTACAGTGACAGGTCACTCTTCATCTGTACAGTTCGGCTCAAGCTATATAGCCACAATAAAAAATAATGAAAATTGCATCTCACCTGCATCGCTTTCATCACATGAAGGTTGGGCACGTTCTTGTCCGCAAGCTCTGGATGCTTGGGGAGGTGGACATCTTTCTTGGCCACCATGACTCCCTCCTTGAAGAGGAGCTCATAGATCGCAATGCGATTCTTCTTGGGCATCAGCATCTGTGATAGGTGACATATTTTATCCGTTATTCTTCAACAAGTGCTAGTGTTAGCAGCAGGGACAGCCTGCGTTAGCTTCCACTTTGACGGCACGTTAGCCGACTCGGCAACATGCACTGATACGATTCGATGCAGGCGAAAGCCCACAAACTAACGTTTTATTAAATGAACATACGAGGTTTCTTCACCGTTTTAACACTACTAGTCGAACACTTTAAACAGACATAAGCGTGGACTAAGGTGGCCCGCGCTAATCGAGAAAAAATGGCAGCCGTTCGTGAACATCAGTGCCAGTCACTTCGCCTCTTTTGAGCACAATATCCACGTTTGTAACTCGTTTACGGGTGAAATACCTCGAATGAATCTGTTGTGACATTAATATCAATCGAAGATTGAGAATGATTGGTTCATAGACCATCAGATGTTTAAGATATATTTAGATTACTACGCCGGGTATTTCTTTACCTTTGCAGTTGATACGGGACCGGAGCCGGAAGGAACGGCTGTTGTTGACCGGGAAGGTTTATCCTCGCGACCCTGGCCTGCTGGCGACTTGGCGCCCCCTGCCGGTTCGGAGGGGAAGACCAGTCTGGTGAATAACCGTAAAGTACTATTGTAATAGTGTGCCAAATACTGTATTTTGTGTGCTTTAGTCAAAACAACGTTTTAAATTATTAATTTTAAGAAGAAAAAATAAGTAAACAAAAATGTCTTCATGCCATGTCAATTTCCATCCAAGGCTCCTGTGAATTTCATCAAAATAAAAGCATACAGCATATACAAAATATAAATTATATTGGAACACTGCTTTATTTCCCATGTGTTTTATTTATTTTTAACATTCATAAGAATAATATTTATATTATTATTATCATGTAGTTGGACAAACTAATTGTTTTCAAAACAAGATGACATCTGGTATCATTATTGGTGAAATGTAACTACTGTACATTTATTTAGGCACTGCACATAAATACAGATTTTCGGTACTCTCTATTAAATTGTGAGTAGTGGCATATGGATTAGGCTTTTACATTTCAAGTACATTTCACTACTAATACCGACTTGAGTATCATTGTCAAATAACTTTATACATCTTTCTTTTTGAATAGTATTGCTATTAAAAATGCATGTCACATGTCTAAAAAAATATATGCCAATGCAACCTCTTCAAATTAATTTGTCCAAACATTGAAAAACAACTATAAATATAATTGTATATTGTTTTACTGTAAAATGTCTTGTTTTTAATTATAATTTGTTTAATTATTAATAATTAAACAAATGTATCTTACTTTAAAACTTTTTTTAATTGAATTATTTTTTTATTTTTTTATTTTACCATTTCCACCGATCGTTCCAACGTTTATGTTGAAAGCGCCTCCCGGAAGTGATATTGTGTCATTAAGGCCATGGCTACCTTGACTCGCGGACCATCCCCCATCCGGCGGCTTCCCACAGCGAGAGATCCACCGGCGGTACAACGGAGGCAGCTGAAGACAATGATGACATTATAATAAAAATTAAAAAAAAATCTTCAAAGAAGCTGGTTTAAAAAAAAATCGTTGTGGTACGTACATTTTTATTTTAAATTTAATTTTACACATAACCGCGACCAACGGCTAGCTTGCAGGTTGTTGTGGTGGTGGTGGTGGTGGGGGGGGGGAGTAGCTTAATTTACTGTGACCCGTTACGTCCGTTACCGGTGAGAACAGACGAGTTGAGACGGTCTCCGTGGCTCCAGTAAAGTAACGTGCATCGCGTTAAGAGGAAAAGTCATCGTCGTAGCATCTCTTTGTAGCACGAGCGACCCGCAGTGTGGGGCTGAGGAGCGGGGGCTTGGTGTGTGCACCGGGTGCAGCGAGAGACCCAGAGCAGCCGCAGACGCAGCAGCAGCCGGTGGCGGCTGCAGCACCGGGTTATAGGGAGGGATGTCTGGAGTAAAAAAATAAATATAACAGGGTTCTTACGGTCATGGAAAACCTGGAAAAGCCATGGAATTTAAAAATGGTCATTTCCAGGCCTGGAAAAGTCATGGAAAAAAAATTAAATCGTCAAAGTCAGTTTTATTTGTCAATTTTTCATACGTGCAAACATACAGAAGATTGCAATTGCGTTTCTCTTCTGTCCAACATAAATCATCAACTTTTTTGAAAAAGTCATGGAAAAGTCTTATCACATGTTCATTTACGCCGAGTTTGAAATAATTCATATATTTTTTTTAAAGACGCTCAGAATATAAGAATATAAGCCGGCGTACGCTACATTTTATAAATTGTTCATGTTTATACAGAGATTTCAGTTTGTTCATGGACATTTGGTTTAAAGTCATGGAAAAGTCATGAAAATCCATTGGTCAAAATATGTAAGATAAAAATGAAGGCTGTCACTGGGGAGAGAGAGACGGTGTCTCCTCCACACCTCATGTGTTTGATTCATCATCGGAGAGCAGCTGCGAGCTGCTGACCTCCATGAGAACCTGAGGAGCTCTGTCCACGGTTCTGAACTCGTGCATTACAGTACAGTACAATACAGCGGCTGGACACATCTCTCATCGCTGCAGCTATTTAACACCAAAAGTTTGGCCTTGAACGGAAGTCTAATTTATTTGTTTAAAAAAGCCCATCGTGTCCTTCCTTGATGTCTTAAAGGGCCACTGCACTGTTTTTTCACACATGAAGTTCACTGCTGAAAACATTTGTCTTCATGTCTCGCGTGTTTCTGGATCAGCTTCTTCACGTATACGCGTGAGTGTGTCACACATCTGAGGCGTTTTGCGTTTCCCACGCGGCGATGCTATTGAGTCGCTGCATTGAAGTCTCCCAACTTAGTGAAAGAGCAGTCCTTAAAGTCTCCGGACTTGTCTGTTGTTTTTCAACAGACTAATACAGTCATTTTACGCTAACTGCATGTTGGAGATCGTCATATTTACATTTATTGTACAGATATTTTTGCATAATGTGCTGGACACAAAGACGGTTAAGTACATTTCATTCTCTCTGTTGCTGGAATGACCGTTTAAGTAATCATTCATCTATAACACTGTTAATTATGTCTCATTGCTGCTTCTCACACATGAGGATGTTGGTGCTTTCTCTGTTTGTTTTCAGAGTGATTATGAATATATTGCATGACTGACGGTTATTCCCACTCGGTGTCCACACACTGAGAGGGAATCCTCGGCCTCCTACACGTTTCAGATATGCTTTAATACCACAAGAGAGGGAGAGATGGAGAGATGGAGAGAGGTAGAGAGAGAGAGGGGAGAGAGAGAGACACTAATTGGATTAATTCTTGTGACAAATGAGGGACACTCATTTGATTTGCGGAGCCGGGTTGGAGGTTGAACTCCGTTCCGTTTAGCACGTGACAGACGGGCCGCCGTGGCTAATGTAATTAATTTGACTGAAACCCATCTTCTTTATTTCTGAGTGAATAACTATGGATTTTTACGATGACATTCCTAACTGGCAATCTCCATTTGCGCTGACGAGCTCGGCGTGTCACATCTGGTGCTCACAGGCTGACGCGCGCGGATAAAAAAAAAAACGCTGTTAAACTCATTATCTTCTCGGGAGTCCCTTTTTGTCGGCCTCTGCAACCCCGACGTCGGCCGTCTTTCTGTCCGGGTCGAGGATCGATGCAATGAGACGAGAGCTCCATCTGTCGGCTCGGAGTTATGCAACTCACGAAGTGTGTGTAGGCGGCGGGGGGGGGGGGTAATTGTCCCTAATTGCGTAAGAATAATTGTCCTGTCTTGGAACCGAATAAATATTATTATTATTTTTAATTTTAATATATATATTTTTTATGTAATATTGGTTTCTTGCTATTCCAGTTATTTTGCTTTGACTCTTTGTAGAGCACTTTTAAACATTGGTTTTAAAGGTGCTATATAAATAGTTATTATTATTATTATTATTGTTATTATTATTATTGTTTATGCAACATGGCCACTCTGGATGGAAAAAGAAAAGCCAGGATGTTTATGATATTATATATCATTTAAACCTACTGCTGATTTTTAAAATAGGACGTTGGCCCTTCTTTTACCTTCTTTTTAAACAATTATTTGATTAATTGATTCATCTGCTAATTATTTTCTTAATTTATTAGGTCCCAAAAAATTAACAAAAAGTACATATGTCAAAATATGACATTTGCCGATGTCTTCACGCTGCTGGTTCTCTCAGCAGTTTACAATATAATCACTTCATTGTAGAACTCATGCAACCTGTAAGGCATTTAATTATGCATTAGGCATTTAAATACAAAGTGCACTACATTTACCTTTTTTGAGTCTTGGAAATGAATGCACTTTATGCTGCACAAAGTAATTACTTTCTGCTAACACTATTTGTTTTAATTATTTATACTCTATATCTGCAAAAATGAATGATGGCGTCCAAACATCTCGGTTTCCTCCTAACCACGAGGGATTGTTGGCTGCAGCTCCACCAAATCATCAAATATTCCCATTTGAGAATCGAAAGCGAGGGAAATCTTCTCGATTTTTCTTCGTGGGAATTGTTCAGGGAATCGCCTACAGTTGCTGAGTCGGCAGAATCTAACCACTCTGAGGCGACACGGTGCAGCCATGCGGCTCTTTTATCCAGGAAGTGCATCCTGGACTACGTTCACGTTTAAAACTTTAAAACCTGAATTGGATTGATGGGCTGATGCATGGGCAGAAGAATAGGTGATGATTTGAAGTCATTTTTCAAGCTTAAAGTTAAATTATCTTCTCGTTCCGGGTTCCTATTTCGGAGGATTTGTGGCTTTTCTTGGTCTTTTGTAACGATGTACTGCATATGTTGGGCTGTTGGTTGGTCATGAAGAAATAATGCATTTAAAAAACCAAGTGAGAAGTGAAGTTATTTTCTCTCAGACTTCTATACGATCTGACTTATTTTGGCAACCGGAGGAGTCGCCCCCTGGTGGTCAGTAGAAGGGATGCAGGTCGGCTTCACTCGGCAGAAGCGGATGTTGCCGCCTGTTAGAAATATATATTACATTTTCTTCTGAATCACAATCCGAGGTTAACTTTCTGTTAAAAATAATACACGCATAGTAGTACAAAATACATAGTTGGAAGTTTTCAAAGTCTCCAAAAAAAAGAAGTTTTCATCAAATACCGACCTAGAAAGTCACGAAAGAGAAGGCAGAAAGTGTGTGTGTGTGTGTCTGTGGTTGTGTGTGTGTGTGTTGCATGAGTCACTTCCATCCTCAGCTTCAGTGTGTCACCCGGCTTCAATAGACGCGCTCTCTCTGCACTGAGGAGTAGAAAAGAAAAAGGTTATTGATTACAACAAAAATGAAAAGCACAGAGGTCTCCCTCACTTGCCCTGGAGTATTGATTACATTTGATTTAAACCCTGGAATATGAGAATTGGCTCTACACAGAATAGTAAGCGGTGTATAACCACACACACACACACACACACATGACAGCCATGTTTTCTTAATGTTAATTAAATGTATTGCATACCCACCAAACCGTGTGTAGCACAGAGTATATAAAGTAGTATTTTGTATACAAGTCAGATTTTTGAGCTTAACTTTATTAAACGTTAATCCTTCTCGATATAGGGACATGTTGCCTTGCTCAAGGGCACCACAGCACCACACATAGGTCATCATCTTGGAAGATATTCTTCCTCTCTCAGAAAGTGAGATGAGAAGGTGGAAACCATGTTTGTGTCCGTTAAATACGAAGCTGGAGACGGTGAGCTCGGCATGAAGGCCGAAAGCAGCAGCACAAATACCTAGAAATGCACACTTTCACTAATTGAATGAACGAAATAAGAATAATCCCAACGATTTGAAAGGCGTTTGAGTGTTTTACGGAGAAACGGGGCAGCGGCACCTCGACTGGCGACTTCGGGATGTTGTCCAATCACAGCGGGAGAGCGACCCAATCTCAAGAGTGCGTTTCCTTTACAAGCCCAGACCTGCCGCCCTCTGGCTCCTCCTCCTCTGCAGCGGGGTCGTGGATTATTACTTCCTGCCGTAATGGGATTGAACGCCGGGGGTCAGAGGGAGCGAGCCCCGCGGGGGCCGAGCGCCACGAGATGACACAGATGGCACAGAACGGGGAGACGAGTGTGAATACACACAAAGAGTGTGAATACACACAAAGAGTGTTGTGGCATCACTTCTGTGACTTGGAGAGAATCGATTTCTTTTCTTTTTCCTCCTCAGCTGAAAACGATTCGGCGATTCCATCCCTCATCGGCACATCTGTGTTGATGGAGTTCCTGTCTGCCCTCATTAGCTTTTTGTTGTTGCCCCGAGTAACATTTTGTCTCCCTTCGTCCATGTGCATCGGCCTGTCTCCGAGTCTCCTGTCACGTGTGTGTGTGTGTGTGTGTGTGTGTGTGTGTGTGTGTGTGTGTGTGTGTGTGGCGGCCAGAGGAGAGACCTTCCAGCCTCCACCCTTCCTCGCAGCTTGCAAATGATTGATGGGTTAATGTGTCTTCTCAGGCATATGTCAAAGTTCAGGGCGTGTGTGTGTGTGTGTGTGTGTGTGTGTGTGTGTGTGTGTGTGTGTGTGTGTGTGTGTGTGTGTGTGTGTGTGTGTGTGTGTGTGTGTGTGTGTGTGTGTGTGTGTGTGTGTGTGTGTGTGTGTGTGTGTGTGTGTGTGTGTGTGTGTGTGTGTGTGTGTGTGTGTGTGTGTGTGCTGCAGGTTGTGTCACGGTTGCAGTGACGCTGACGCTCCCTGACTCAGTTTCGGGTGTCGGTTCTCCCGGCGGCCGTCACAGAGCACTTGGCGAGGAGCAGAGCGGCCGCAGAGAGGACACACCAGGGTCAGTAAACCTCTCCGATCCTTTTCCTCTTTTCTTTCCGTCTTGCGTCCGACGAATTCCAACCCGAATGAGCGAATTTGGGATTGTTGTGTGTATGATTTTTTTTTTTTTTTTTTTTTTTTTTTTTTTTTTTTCCTTTTAAACGTGTCATGGGCAAAAGAAGAAGAAAAAAAAGCCGAGAAAGTCATCATAGAGCTCGGTACACACGGACCTCGACCTTTTCCCTGTGTCGCCTGATCTTATTGACGGGATGGACTTTAAAAGAGCGACACGGCGGCGCTCCGCTCTGAACTATTGTCATTTGTCACACACACACAGAAAACTCTTAGTCCATGCATCCTGCATTACCCACGATGCAACTTGTCCGCAGACAGTCTGATGGAGGCGGGTATGAGCTATGAAGTAGCAGCTCTGCGGGTATTTAAGTCCACAGCGTCGGTGTTATTGATGATACACGTGAATATTGCAGCGTTTCAGAGATCCTGAAGTGTGTTCTTGATGTTCCCCTCATTCCTTCACACAGCTGCGCGAATATATGCGATTGCACAACGGCTACAGCCCTCGCCCCGTTGGCTACTGAGTAACGCCACGAGAGCAGCTGAGGGTTAAACGCCTTTTAATGAGGCTCGCTGAGTGACTCAGTTCCTCCCCGTCTGATTCACCTTTGACGCTCGCTGCCGTGCGCTCATAAACCGGAGGAGAGTGCATCTGTTGCACAACGGCCGTCGCACATCGATGTTTATTAGTGTACGGGACACAAAGTGCACAGGTGTAGTGTTGTTGACCCCCTGATACGTCCTCAAGGTGAACAACATGACACGCTGTGTGTGTGTGTGTGTGCGTGTGTGTGTGCGTGTGTGTGTGCGTGTGTGTGTGTGTGTGTGATATATATAAGTTAAGTTGTTTCATTTATACGGGGTTCGTACGGTCATGGAAAACCTGGAAAAGTCGTGGAATTTTGAAATGGTCATTTCCGGGTCTGTAAAAGTTATGGGAGAAACTTAAATCATAAAAGTTTGGGAAACGTCATGGAAATATGTTATGATCACATGTTCATTTACACCGAGTTTGAAATAATTCATATGTTTTTTAAAGAAAGACGCTCAAAATATAAACCGTTGTACGCTCTCAATACACAAAATGTTCTAAATTTTTCATGTTTTTACCGAGATTTCAGTTTGGTAATTTGGAAATTTGGTTTAAAGTCCTGGAAATCCACAGGTCAAAATGTGTAAGAACCCTGTTTATACATTTTTGGTCCTGGTGTTCTTTATTCTCCCTTTTAAATATGATGCATGGACTGAAGCTCGAGTGAACTGTTGCTCCATTTTTTAAAATCTCTTTTACGGCTTTTATCTGTCCCCGATAAGAAAAGGCATGCGGCGTGGATATTTAATAAAGGGCGTGTCAGCGATCATGTAATCGTGTCATTGTCAGTCAGGTGACGTCCAGCCAGAGAAACAGTTTATATTCCTCTTTTTGTGGTTTTGTTTACTCCAGAGTTTGAAATGTGAACTTCACTTTAATCGGTTTGTTTTCCTCCACCTGCTGAGATTTAGATTCTTCCCCCGAAAACTTGGTGACCTAGTCGGAAAATCTTTAAACACTTATTCGAGGAATTCGATACAAAGGGATGTGAACCGGTTTGTCTTGTATTTAAGGCTTAAATGAAGGGAGAAAAGTTAAGAGATTGAGGAAAAAGTTTTTTTTTTTGCAAGATGTCATTTAACCAGCGGCTGATACCAAAGACCAGACATCTGTTACGAGACTTTAAGCCCAATCCATCGATTAGCAACTTGAGATGTTGAAGGTAGCGACTTCACGGGCTCTTTTTAAACCAACAAATGGCTAAATCGTCGTCGGACGATAGCCAATGAGTTCTCAGATTGCCTTTGTTCCTCTTTTGCCTGCTAGATCGTGATTGGTCGATTTTACTCGGCCCACAAACAGAAACCAGGTTGCTTCTAATACCAACATCTGGTCTGTTTATAGAGATCCAGCGCTAAGAAGCGAGCGTTGGCACGACAACCCGCTGACCAGCGATGCTTTGGACTCGTAGCCTAATTGATAAATCTCTTTTCCTCCACTTGTTTACGTTCTCCATCTGTCAAAACGATGTTCTTCTCCCTGAGGACGGTCTTCTTTGTGCTTAACGTTTGTCATCAGCATATTTAGGAATGCGCTCTACCCTCTTTTATACACTACAGCTGTACGGCTGAACTGACAAGTTGGCTAATTATTAACCTTTTTATGGCGGCCATGTCAACAGCACACACCTGCGTGTGTGTGTGCATATATGTATGTGTGTGTATATGTATGTGTGTGTGTGTGTGTGTGTGTATATATATATATATATATATATATATATATATATATATATATATATATTTATTTATGGTGTATTGGAATGAAGCCTCTTTTTTATTATCCGGACCAATGGACCAAACTATTTAAAGTTTCTCTCATTCCCCCTTTCTTCTCCCTTCTTCTCTTCCTCCCTCACTGAAAATGTCCGTACTTAGTTAAACGAAGTAATACATTCAAAATGTCCATTGTTTTTTTAAAGACTGTATAAATCAAATAGCAGCTGCTCTTTTTATATAAAACTATAATGAGACAATGAGGTAACCCTGAGTGGCAGTAAACCGAAGATGACGAGGTTTACGATGTGTACTCTTCATGATCACTCATTTAAAATCTCCAACAGCAGATCTCACAGACGTCCGTCTCCTGGCGACAGCTTCGTGACCCGCGATAAAATTGCTATTTTTAGACTCGGTTATCGGACGACTATAAATGCATTTAATTCCTAAAAATACACATCACAGGTCCAGCATGTATTTAAACACAGTTCAGGTCCTCACACACAAGATCCACCGGCTGAGTCTCTGCAGACCAAACGGGCCGCGTCAGCACGACCCGACGCACCAGAGCCCAAATAATCCGGACCGACCGCGTTTCTTTGCGACCTTTATGTGTGTGGATTTCAAAATGATCCGTCTTCACCAGAGTCTCCCCGTCTTGTGGAAGCTACGGGAAGAGAAATTAGCGTTGTCAACGACCTCCTCTTTTTTTCTCATCGTTAAACACCTCACGCATCCACACACAGCATCCACGGTATTCAGAGACACCCCCCCCACACACACACACACACACACACCCCGCCTTCTCTCTCTCTCTCTCTCCCGTCTCACTGGCCTGCTGCTCTGTCTGAGCCATTCAAGCAAAGCACCACATGATTATCCCTCGCTCATTGAGAGAAACACACACACACACACACACACACACACACACACACACACACACACACACACACACACATTTTTTTTTTTTTCCTGCCGGATAGGAAGGTCTCGGATCGATGCTCCTCTTCTCCCGCGCTGCACGCTCATGCTCCGTCGGCCAGCCAGTCAGAGAGGTCGGCGCAGAGGGAAGAATAAGCGAGGAGGAGGAGGAGGAGGAGGAGGAGGAGGAGGAGGAGGAGAGGGGCTGACTGCTGGGGGAGCCCACGTGTCTCTTTTCTCCGAGCTGCAGCCTTAGCCGCTGTTAATGGAGGACCGGGGGTAAGCTTTTGTTGCCGCGTCCTCCCTCTCTCTCGGCTGCGTTGCGGGTCTTTGTCGGGGGGACACACACCGCCTCGGCTCTTATGCTCGGACTGCAGGTGTAACCCTAGTGCTGATGAAGAGGAGGAGGAGGAGGAGGAGGAGAAGAGTGAATCTATGTGGTGGGGATGGAACCTTGGAGGGTACTGCCAATGTTTGTCTGTGTGTGTGAGAGGGGAGGGAGGGGGGGTGTTGCTTGCCTTACCACAGTGAGTAACTCACCAGACGGTGCTCTCTGAATATGAAATACGGTCATGATGTCATCGTTTCTGTCCGACGGATTCATTTCTACGAACAACGTTGAAAAAGTGGAAGAAGCGGAAGTCTGCGACGGTGTTTTCCTCGTCCCGTGATCTGCCAAGCGAACAATAGCCCCCTCTCGGCACGTAGCTGATGGATTAACCAACCGTGACGGGGCTCCACGCCGCATCCGGCCCCGGCGTTTGTTTTCGCCCGGAGGTTTTTTTTCGTCCGCCGCGAAAATAGCCCTCAATTAACGTGATTTTTTTTTTTTTTTTTTTTTTATTTATTTTTTGGGCCGATTTCTTTAGATTGCATTCACTTTCCTCTGTCGTTTCATCTCGGCCTCAAAAAGCGTCGCTCCGTGCGAGTTGACCCAAATCCCCACGCAGCTCCCCCCCCTCCCCCCCCTGACCTCCTATCAGATCTCAGCACTGCTTTTCTCCTTCTATTGTTTTTCACCTGTTTGTCTCTTCCGCGCCAAATCCCTCTTCCATCTGCAGATTTGGGCTTAGTGCGATTTTGTTTTTCTTAGTATTTTCGTCGGTTACGATGCAATCTTCTCTCAATCTCGTCAATTTCCGATCAGCTGGTGGAAGAAGGCCGTCCACGGAAACGCGGACGTACAGCGCGCCGAGCGCCGTGACCTGGATCAGCCGCCCGATGCTCGCGTCGCTCATCGAGTTGGTGACTTAGAGCTGAAATCAACTTTTTTTGGGGTATTTATTTGAAATATAATGACTTCATGCTTAATATAAGCTAGCAGCTAGTTAGCTTAGCATAAAGCGCGGAAACATGAGAAACTAGAAGGGGCACTCGGTAGAGCGCATACCTTTGCATATTCGAGGTTGGGCATTGAATTATGAACATGTTGGCATTAGTTGCATGCCAATTGGATAGAAATTGACCGCGCTATGGTAAAAAGAAGATGTTGACCTTTATATGACCTTGAACTTTGACCCGATCGATCCAAAAATCTATTCAAAAGATCCCCGGATAATAAACAATCATCCCACCAAATGTCATGCGATTCGGTTTAATACTTTTTGATTTATGCGAATAACACTCATACAAAAAGAAATACACGGCGATCAAAACATAACCTTCCACATTTTCAATGCGAAGGTAACCATCTCACTCCGTCCAAAAGGGAACACAATCTGCCGACCAGCGCCGTGCTAATCGACACGCTACGTCATATTTGTGTGATCTATACAACATATACAGTGTAGAAACGACATGTTGTGGTCGTATTGCCATGTAACCGGCAGAAACTCCCGGAAGTTACCGCCCCCCGGAGATAACGCGGCACATTTAAACCCCAGGTTGTCATTTCTTTTTTTACAATTTTCTTTTAGTGCAGATTAAACATAAAAATCTGGTGGATGGAAACCGATTGTGTTACTTTTATGTCACCAGAGCCAGGCTAGCTATTTCCAGTCGTTATGCTAAGCTAACTGTAGCTTCATATTCACCGTACAGCCACGTGAGAGCGATATTGATCTTCACGTCCATCTTTCGACGAGAAAGTAAATGACTTCATTTACTAAAATGTCAAAATAATTCTCTCAACATGCAACTGTTAAATGTTGATGACTTCTCCACATACACACATATGGAGTCTTCTTCTTCCATCGAATGCGTTCACTGTATTATCTCTTCATTGGTATTTTGTTTTGGCATTTCCCTGAGATGACACCAGTCAGATAGCAGCTCGTTTGCATCCTCGATTTGCATCTCATGTGGACGTGTGTGTGTGTTCTTTGTTTTCCTCAGCACATCCGACTTAATATTTTGTGTCATCTTCTTTCTTGTTTTTCCATCTCAGTGTATCCCATCAGTGATTCAAAGCGTGCGTGAATATGTAAAAGCAACAACACCTCTGGGCTTTTGTCATCGCGTCACATCAGAGCGCAGCTGAAAGTTATGCATGTGAACTTAAGCCCATCTTGAATAAATAGTGCCAAACAAATATGCAAAATCAAACTAATTAATGTGGTAAAACAACAAAAAGAACCCTTATTTCTTATTTAATTTTATGGATTCAAACGGTTATTTGTAAATTACAAAAAAAATATCAACACAAGAACAGAAGTTCTCATTAATTAGGTTTCATGAACTCATCAGCGGCGGTTAATCACGTCTCACTCGGAGCGCGGCGTCATATCCGGCGGCTCGTTGTCTGTTTTAACCCTCCTGTGACCTTTGGGGTCAATTTGACCCCATTCGATGTTTAACATCTCTAAACAAATTACTAACGTCATTTCTTTTGCTTCACATTTCTTGACTTTTCCTAATTTATTGGGGACAACTGGGTAAACTCAAATTCACATATGTTTTTAATGTCCTGAACACAACTTGGACGCATCGGTGTTCTTTGGGGTCAATTTGATTCACAAAATATGTACTTAGAAGTAATATAAAGCTATTAAAACACCAAAAAGAGATCTCTTTCCAAGTTGAGGTCAATCGGTGAGATTTTAATGGTGATCTGGGGGGGGGGGGGGTCATTTCTGAGATCAAATTGACCCTAAGGGTAAACGATGTTCGTACATTTGAAGGTAACAGGAGGGTTAAACGTTTCAAACCTGAGCGCGTGGAGGCGGCAAGATGTTGTTTTCAAGCCACCTTCGTCTTCATCACTTCTCACGCCGAGAGCCTCGTCGGCTCGACATCACGAGACGAAGATCGCTGCCCACTTATTCTGTTACTGAGGCCGTTTTCTAGTGATAACCATCCCTGTGCAGATGGATACATGGACATATTTGAGCCAATGGTCCTCTGAACACAGAAGTGTGTGTTTGTGTGTGTGTGTGTGTTTGTGCGTGCGTGTGTGTGTGTGTGTGTGTGTGTGTCCTTGTTTTGCATTTCTCTGTAGTCGTTTCCGCGTCTCTTTGTTGTTGCGACCGTTGCTTCGCTTTGTGATTATTTGGTTGCGTCCCTCTGGTCGTTGTTCCTCTGTAGTCGCGTTTCATTTCTCTCTGTGGTTGTTGTGACCGCGTTGCGTCTCATTGTGCGTCGTCTCTAGGGACGTGTCTCTTTGTGGTCGTTTTGCATCTTTTTGTGGTCATTTGATGGAGCCCTGTGCTCGTATTGCGCGACGGTGTACTTGTCATTTTTCACCTCTTGGTTGTCACGTCGTGTGTCTTTGTGGCCGCACGGCTTCTCGATGTTTTCATGCTTTGTGGTCATTTTGCGCCTCTTTGTTGACGCGTTTCATCTCTTGATTTTACTTCTCTTTATGGTCTTTGGTATTTGCTTTTCTTTGTAGTTCTGCTATAATAGTTGTTGTTGTGTATTTTATTCAGTCAATCATTGCAATACAATATTATTCTAGATAATATACTAAACAGAGACTGAAAAGGTACAGGTAGAAGCAAAAATGCTTGTATATTCTAAATTATTATTATCAAATAAATCAGATAATAAATATATATGTGTGTTTGTGTGTGTGTGTATATATATATATATATATGTATATATATATATATATACTTTTTTTAAAGAAAAATAATATATATATTTACATACACCTTCCATATATATGCGTTTGAATCACACTTCCATTTTAACGGTGTTCCATAATTGCACTCCTACAATAGGAATACGTCTTCTTTTAATCTTCTTTCTCCAGCTTTTAGTACAGTAAACTTACAAACGTCTCTTAAATCATATTTACGCTCGTATATTGAAAACATATAGTGCATCCCTGTGGTGGTTTTGTGGATGGTAGTCACCAGCCGGTTGGATATCGCAGAGAGAGAGACCCGGGTCACGAGGGGTGAAGGTGGCTCTGCACCTTCCTGATATCAGCGTGTGGAAAATATTGTGTAACATAAAAATGATTGGGAGGTGAATTTTTTTTATTTCCACTGCTGATAATCACCGAGCTCGTCACTTCGTTTGTACTTTGTACGAATGCGTCCTCGCTCATGCCGCTGCGTGTTTACTACAGCGAAGCAACAGAACTGAAATTAAATCAAGCAAAAATATCAAATTCAATAACATTTTCCCATTTTATATCTTTCTTCTTTTTTTTTTTATTATCGTTGCGTTTGAATGTTGGTCATACAAAATGAAAATGATGAGGGGCATATCTATATTTTAATCAACAAAAAAAAAACATGTCAGTTGCAGTAAGAGATGAAAAATAAGATTAGTTTATGAACTATTGCATTTATATTTCTCGAAAGAAAATGTTACAATTTCAATAAGCGATGAACCTTTTAGAGTAATTGTGTTAAAATATAAAAATTGCTAGCATGTGTTTTATATATATGTAAACTTAATACTTTTAAACTTCATGAAATTGTGAAAAGCAGTACAAACAATTGTTTGTGCCAGATTTAGACGATATTTCATAAATAGTTTTCCATGCCACTTGTCCGTCAGCCACAGAGCGACATTATCTACTGTAAAAAAAAAGCAAATAACCGCTTTATTAGTTCAGATTATCGCACGATTAATAATCTCTTGCGTCACCCTTTCATGTGTCACCCTTCCTTCCTCTCTCCTTCTCTTCATCCACTTTGACTTCGGTATTATATAAGAGCGTCCAGACCGAGACATAAACACGGCCACGTCTGTCAAATAAATAAAGAGTTTGATCATTGCGAGAACATCGGAGCGAGCATAGCCAGAGGCGCCCGCGGTCTCGTCTCTTCTCGCCGTCTCCGTGACGACGCTCGTCTTCTCTTGCAGTGCGTGAGGAGCGTCACTCTGCCGCAGACCGCCACCGCCTGAAGCCGTCCGGCCCCAATCGGGAGAGACCATGTCCGGGACCTACGACGAGTCGGCCAGCCAGGAGGAGACCACGGACAGCTTCTGGGAGGTGAGAGGAAAGGAAGGAAGGAAGGAAGGAAGGAAGGAAGGAAGGAAGGAAAGATGCGAGGTCCCGAAGGGTCAGCCGCACATGAGCGCTCCGCCCTACGAGGGTTTTCATCGCTCTCAAACGGCGACGTATATTAGTCCCGTTATCTCTGCCAGCCGCATCTTCTATTATGCAACGGTTGGAGTGAGGGCAACAAGTGCTGCGCTGCTTTGCTTCAGCCGGATAATGCGGTCGCTCTATTCTCCTCTATGGAGGACGCTCGGGTAATCGGAATTTTAATTTGATAATAATTGGTTTTCTTCGCTCTGGATTCTCCTCCACGATGACATCAGAGACCTTCTAATTTAAATCCATTCAGTTTATTTTGTATTGCCCAATATCACAAATTACAAATTGACAATCTGTACATATGACATCCCTGACCTTTGACCTCACATCGGATCAGGAAAAACTCCTGAGAAATAGAAAAAAACCCTTTCACAGGGAGGAAATGGCGCAAGAGAGGAGGATCCCTCCCCAGGATGGACAGAAGAGATAGATGTCGTGTGTTTCTGAGCTCAAACAGTCCGAATTATTCAAGGATCAAGTTCCCAGAAGTCTGTTCAGTCCGTATGAGGCCGGTTCCACGGTGTTCGAAACCAGGGAACAGGAAACGGTTGGGAACGTCTGGAGCTGCAGATGTTATTGTCTGCCGTGTTTATTTATGACGCGTTATTTACGAGGCGGGCAGACGCAGCGTCACGCCGCGCGCTCTGCAGCCGCACCGCGGAGGAGCTGCTGCTGCAGTGCTGCTGCTGACTCGGCGGAACAGAGAGGACCGGTGTGGAATACAATCATGTTACCCCCCCCCCCCCCATCCCTCACCCCTCTCTCCCTCTCCCTCATCCCTCTCCTCCCTCGGCTGCTTTCGTTTATCTATTCTAGTCCTCGTATCAGCGTCGTTTTCTGTCTGATGTCGACATAAACAACGATTTACATTCAAGGGTGCAAGGATTTCTTCTTTTTCTTTTTCTTTTTTTTCTTCTTCTTTCTCTTCTTCTTCTTCTTCTTCTTCTTCTTCCTCCTATTTCTCCTCTTCTGCTTTCTTCCTCCTCCTAATCTTCCTCCTCCTTCTCTTCTTCCTCCTATTCTTCTTCTTCTTTCTCTTCTTCTTCTTCTTCTTCTTCTTCCTCCTATTTCTCCTCTTCTGCTTTCTTCCTCCTCCTAATCTTCCTCCTCCTTCTCTTCTTCCTCCTCCTCTTCTTCTTCTTCTTCTTCTTCCCTTTTCTTTCTCCTCCTTCTGTTTTCCTCTTCTTTCTTCTTCTTTGCTTCTTTCTTCTTTCTCCTCTTCTTCCGCCTCTTCTTCTTCTTTCTCCTCTTCTGCTTTCTCCTTCTTCTTTCCTCTTCTTCCTCCTCCTTAGCGGTTTCCTCGGTAACGGAACACAAATCACGGCCCTCTCAAGAGTCACTCCCGATTGTAAAACGGGCATCAGAGTCAAAGTCCTCCACTGATGTCCACACAGCCAAACCGGACGGATTACCTTTTGTTTATCTCAAAGAAATGTAGTGTAGCGCAAAGACTGGAGTCTTGGGGAAACTTTTAAAACCAGCACCTCTTTTTGGGGGTTTTGTGACCTTTGATCAGAGCCAGGCGCCTCTTCATGCTAAGCTAAGCTAATGACCTCCAGGCTGCAGCTCTGCACCCATCCTCTCTTACCGTCAGCAAGAAAGAAATGTTTATGTCCCATAATGTCCGTGCAACAATACTCACGAGAATGAGGAATTGTTATCAGAAGACGATAAATACCCAACGAGAAACGATCGTAAAACCCCCGTCGTAAGAGTCACTTCTTAGTTTTTAAAGCAGCAAAACGATGAGCATCGATGTCAAAGTCCTCCACTGATCTCTCCTCAAATCAAAACCTGACAGATAATCTTTGTTAATCTCAAAGGAATTAAGAGAATATGTTCCTAGTTTAGCCTGCAGACTGGAGTCCTGGGAAAATGGATACCCACCTAGAACCAGGCGCCTCTTCGTGCTAAGCTAAGCTAAGCTAACGGCCTCCAGGCTGCAGCTCTGCACCCATCCTCTCTTACCGTCGGCAAAAAAACAACATGTACATCCCACAATGTCAATCCTATTGCTTTAACACACATTTACCGAAGGTACCTTTTTCTGTGTCTGTGGAAGGTCGGGAACTACAAGCGTACGGTGAAGCGGATCGACGACGGCCACCGGCTCTGCAACGACCTGATGAACTGCATCCAGGAGCGAGCCAAGATCGAGAAGGCCTACTCGCAGCAACTGACAGACTGGTCCAAGAGGTGGAGGCAGCTGGTGGACAAAGGTAACCGCCGCGTCACACGCCAGCAGGTTCTGCACACCCGGGTAGTTTTCTTTCCGTATCTTTGACCTCACCCTGCCTTCCTCGCTCCAGGGCCCCAGTACGGCACCGTCGAGCGAGCCTGGGTGGGGGTGATGACGGAGGCGGAGAAGGTGAGCGAGCTCCACCAGGAAGTGAAGAACAACCTGATCAACGAGGACTTTGAGAAGGTGAAGAACTGGCAGAAGGACCTGTACCACAAGCAGATGATGGGAGGATTCAAGGAAACCAAAGAGACGGACGAGGGCTTCAAGAAGGCCCAGAAGCCGTGGGCCAAAAAGCTAAAAGAGGTGAGGTTCAGTATTCACTCTGAAGTGGACACGTTTTCATTTAACTCATTTTAAAGGGTCACATTGTTCGAAGTTGAGAATGTCTCTATGATTTTCTGAGGAGATGCGTTGTTGATGAGTTCGATTCACCTCAATTTGAATTCCAGTGGCGGCAGATATTTCACAAATAAAAGTCAGTATTATATTCTCTGTCATTCAGGTCATTTATGTTACTTTTAATATCAGCTGAAACTAATATTTTCAAGTATTTTTTTCTACAAAAACTGGTGTATCTACTTATCATGAAATAATTATATATATATATAGACTCAACCACTGGTTGTTTGAGAACATAATCAACTATATAGATTATTGGTAATTTATTATTATTTATTTTTTTAAACATTCTTTCCATTTGTAATTTCCAAATTGTGATTATTTGCTGTTTTTCTTTATCTTATGCGACGGTAAACTTAACAACTTCAGATTTTCAACACGACTCGTTTTATTAGCGAGAATAGACCTTTGTGAATATAATCATTGGTCTCAGCCCTGCTCTCTTCCATGTGCATTTCTCATACGATCAAATCGAACGCGTTCCTTTGCAGCTCGAGGCGGCCAAGAAGTCCTACCACATGGCCTGCAAAGAGGAGAAGCTGGCGTCCACCCGGGAGGCCAACACTCGGGGAGAGGCCTCGGTGACCGCCGACCAGCAGAAGAAACTCCACGAGAAAGTGGAGAAATGCAAGCAGGACTCCCAGAAGGTGAGCGCGAAGGAGGCACATCCACATCGCGCTCTTAAAGCCCCACTATGTAGTTTTTCCCTTGTAGCGCCCCCTTCAGGTATTTAACGTTTACTTACAGTGTCGTAAATACCCAGTTACGATAGACCAGGTGTCACGAACCTCTGGCTCTGAGCCATATGTGGCTCTTCCGGTGACGCATATGGCTCTTTTGAGTTTGAGTTAAAATAAATAAACCCCGCCCGCCCCCTGTAACTTTCTCCATCCTCCAGATGACAGCAGCAGTAATGTCAGGTCCCTTTCTCACAGACGTATTTGTTCTTTTATTAAACTAAAGGTCTGTTATTGGTGTCTCTTCCAGCAGCTCTGTCTCTCTCTCTCTCTCTCGTCAGCGAGAGACAATAAAAAGTCCCCCCTGGTGGACTGGTGGACTGGACTATGCATCGCTCATCATGATGAAAGCAGGTCGGTACAGGTACATCACGACCGCAGGCTACACAATCTTACATAGTCGAGTTTTCAGCCCACAGACCCCCGATGTCAGTGGCGGAGGCGCGAATCGGCATATTAAAAGTCATTGTAGCGGCACCATTTTTTTTCCAGCTGTTATTTTAAGGTAGGAATTGTTACATAGTGTCGCTTTAAGATGTAGCGCCGGGCCAAGCGTCTGCATTATTAATGTGCGACTGAATACCGCACCTCCCCCTCCACATGTCCGCGTGTCTCCCTCACTCAGCCGTGACCTTCACACACTTGAACTCTGGATCCTCTTTGTGCTTGAAAACAAGCTTTCAAGGTTAATTTGTGACCGCAGAGAGATATCGAACATCATTGATTTCTGTGTGTGTGTGTGTGTGTGTGTGTGTGTGTGTCCCTCCCTCCCAGGCTAAGGAGAAGTACGAGAAGGCTCTGGACGAGCTGAGTAAGTGCACTCCGCAGTACATGGAGAACATGGAGCTGGTGTTCGACCAGTGCCAGCAGTTTGAAGAGAAGCGGCTGAGCTTCCTCCGGGAGGTGCTGCTGGACGTCAAACGCCACCTCAACCTCACGGAGGACCAAAGGTCAGAGACGCTCGCGAAACAGTTTGTACGAGGAGAGGCGTTGGCGGGATAATCATTTACCTGTACGCTAACACACACACACACCCTGCTGTCTTCTTACAGCTATGCTACAGTGTACAGAGACCTTGAACGCACCATCACGTCGTCCAGCCCGCAGGAAGATCTGAAGTGGTTCAGCAACGCCCACGGCCCGGGCATGCATATGAACTGGCCGCAGTTTGAGGTACAGGTGTTACACAATCACTGGAGAGCTGCGGTATCCCACCATATGTAGTGGCTGATCATCAAAATAGTAAAAAAAAATAATTGATAGAGGGTTGATACCATTCATGGCACAGCCTGTTAGCTTAGCTTAGCATAAAGACTGGAAACGGAGGGAAACTGCTAGCCTGCATCAACGGTAACAAAATGCTGATTAATGAACTTGCTATATCTTGTTTGTTTAATCAAAGTTTATACGCAGCGCTGGAATAAGTCTCATCTAAATCTCGGCACAGGAGCAAACAGGCTTTTTTACCTTTGCATTAAAAATGCGGAAGTTTATGTTTTGATTGCCGAGTATTTATTTATTTACTTATTTATTTATTTATATGCGTGATACTCGCATAACTCAAAAAATATTAAACTGAATCGCATGAAATTTGGTGGGATGATTGGTTATGATCCGGAGATCATTTGATTAGATTTTGGCATCGATGGGGTCAAAGGTCAAGGTCACGTAAAGGTCAAAATCTTCTTTTTACCATAGCACGGTCAATTTCTATCCAATTGGCATGCAACTAATGCCAAAATGTTGATAATTCAATGCCCAATCTTGTGATGTGTGACGGTACGCGCTCTACCCAGTGCCCCTTCTAGTTCCATAATGTTTAAATATTCCTTTAATATTAATTTTGTTTCTATCTATCCTGGTTTAACAGCAATAAACACAAAGCTAACAGAGAAATTATCTGTTTTTTTTCTGTAAATGATACGAAAAAAGAGACATTTTGTTTGTAAAATATTCATGCAGCCTCCAGCTTGATTAGCCTCATATTGATTGGTGTCACGTCACAATAAGTGTTCCTTAACCATCACACGCCGAGCGATGCACCAGGAACTGAACCGTCCGTCCTCTGTTGTGCAGGAATACAACCCGGAGCTCACCCATCACATCTCAAAGAAAGAGAAGTCAAAGAAAGGCGCCGATGGAGTCATGCTGACTAACATCACAACCGGGGGGGACCAAGCTCAGGCCGGAGACCGGGGAAGGTGAGCGGGAACGCCCACACATTTACACATTTTACACACTGACTTCCATCTCCTAAGATGTATGTCGCAACTTTTCCAGAGATGAAGAGGTGTCCTCCGTCGCCGTGTGGTCTTTTATAAATGAGCATGAACTATTGCCATTAATCACAATAAATACAACTGTTTTCATAATGATATTTACAATAGTGGTCGTATTGGCAGTGATGGCAGAGCAGGGTTTGTACGGTCATGGAAAACCTGGAAAAGTCATGGAATTTTAAAATGGTCATTTCCAGACCTGAGAAAGTCATGGAAAAAACTTATATCATAAAAGTTTTGGAAAAGTCATGGAAATTTGTTAAAATCACATGTTCATTTACGCCAAGTTTGAAATAATTGATATGTTTTTTGAAGAAAGACGCTCAAAATATAAGCCGCCGTACGCTCTCGATACGCTACATTTTCTAAATTTTTCATGTTCATACCGAGATTTCATTTTGGTCATGGACATTTGGTTAAAAGTCCTGGAAAAGTCCTGGAAATCCATCGGTCAAAATGTGTAAGAACCCTGCAGAGGATAAAGGAAAAAGAATGAAAATAGCCCCAACACTACACCGACGCCGTGGCTGTGTCTTCAGTGTCAGCAGCTACGAGAAGAGCCAGGCGTTCATGGCCTCCACGGAGTGGTCGGACGAGGACCAGGCGGCGCCGGACGAGGACCGGGCGGCTCCGGACTCGGAGCAGACGGCGCCGGACGAGGCAAACGACGCCAACGGCGGCCCCAACCCCTTCGACGAGGAGGCGCCGAAGGGCGTGAGAGTGAGAGCGCTGTACGACTACGAAGGCCAGGAGCAGGACGAGCTCAGCTTCAGAGCAGGTGAGCGCGAGCGCCACGAGTCACGAGGGTTTGGTGATACTCCGATGCATAGCGAAAGAGGTCATGGAATTTTAAAATGGTCATTTCCAGGCCTGAGAAGGTCATGGAAAAAACTTAAATCATAAATGTTTTGGAAAAGTCATGGAAATTTGTTAAAATCACGTGTTCATTTATGCCAAGTTCAAGATATTTAATGTTTTTTAACCCTCCTGTTACCTTGAAATGTACTAACATCTTTTACCCCTGGGGTCAATTGGAGCCCAGGGGTAAAAATTATTAGAAAATTATTAGAATTCATATCGTTTTCCAAGTTTAAGTGTGAGGTATGTTTGTTGACTACCTAAATAAATAAGTAGGTATTTCTTATATGTTTTACACAGTAAAAAAACAGCCTGGGGTGAAATTGTACACGACAGTGAAAACATCTCATCATGAGAATTTTAGTTTTTCTCAGTTGTCCCCAATAAATTAGGAAAAGTCCTGAAATATGAATTAAAAAAATTCTGTCAATCATTTTTTTAAAGACGTTAAACATTCAATTGGGTCAAATTGACCACACAGGTAACAGAAGGGTTAAAACTCTGTAAGCAGGACGGCTTAATGGCGGTTATTTAGTCGCCTGTTCAGTCTTTATGCTAAGCTAACCCGCGGCTAACAGACTGTGGGTATCCGTCTTGTCGTCCAACACTTCGCCGCAGAGCAACTAACTGTATTTACCAGAATGTCAAACTATTCCTTCAACTCACTGGATTTACCAAAAAATGTAATATGTTATCTGTATAAATGACATCCAACGTTGAATTAGATTAACTATTTTAAAAGATGCAAAACGACGGGTGAATTGTGCTCAAAGATTGGTTTTAATGTGTTGATTATTTGTGTTTTCTTTATTCTTTTTGCTTGCAGCCAAAGGATCCATGTAACGTGGCCTCTGTGTTCTAATAATCAGAATTACATAATCTTTCTCTCCGTTGATTGATGAAGGGGACGAGCTGTTGAAGCTGGAGGACGAGGACGAGCAGGGCTGGTGTAAAGGTCGCCTAGGCAACGGGAAGCTGGGTCTGTACCCGGCCAATTACGTGGAGCCGATGTAGCCGGTATCGTCGCGGTGGGGAAAAAAACAACAACAACAACAACAACAAACTGAACCGTCCAGTCATAACTGCACATTGCCAGAGACTTGAAAGCAAAGCTGCCTCTTCCCGTCGGGCACGGTGATCTGTCTTCATCTCGGCACACACCACAGAGAACTTTACTGAAACGAGATCATCATCATCATCATCATCATCATCAAAAACACTGCAACTGAAGGAAAACAAAAAATATGTCAGTGTCTTTGGTGTCCTTGTCATCGTAATGATATGCGAGAATGAGCTACGCAGTTTGCATTTCATGTATATATTTTAATCTTTTTTTTTACAGTCTGGGTGCTTGTACAGTTTTTGTTTCTCCTCATTGAATACAGTGTTGTCTCTGTAAAAAAAACAAAAAACTGTGTACATGTTTATCATAAGAGGGACAGTGTTGGCAAATGTGCTTCTTCGTGTTCTCCCTGAGAGACGATGTGAAGACGGATTATCGCTCTCATGTGTGTGTGTGTGTGTGTGTGTGTGGTAAATATGACGTCACGGCCAGGAGCTGGTTAGCTTAGCTTAGCATAGACTCGGGCAGGAAGAGGAAACGTCCGTCCTGACTCGATTAAGATAACAACAATCTGCCTGCTCTGAAACTCGCTTATTAGATCTTCTACGTTGATCCAAAGAGGATGGAGGGATGCACGGCGGTTTTGGCAGCCATGGTTATGGTTGGCAAAGAGCCAAGAAAGAGTTATAGCACAAACCCTGACAATAAAACTTATTTTTCTTCTTTGAACCAATGAAAATAAACAAGATACAAGTTGTTAATTAGTGGGCTTCAGAGACGGAGACAGATCAGCTTATTTCGCCATACTTTGTCTTTTTTTGAAAAACTAAGCTATCCAGCTGCTCTGGCTTCATATGTAGCTACATAATGTGTGTGTGTGTGTGTGTGTGCGCACACACACACACACATAAACAAACAAGTGTGGCATCAATCTTTATCTCTAATCCTAACCTAAGCACTATGACTATTCCTTTCATGCATTTAGTCGTTTCCTGCCTCCGTAGCATTCACTGAATTAGCGTTTCGAGCTAAGATAAACAAAAAGAAGACGGCTCCCCATCAGTAGGATGAACACACACACATATGGACACACACGCGAACACACACACTGTCACTGAGCACAGCTCTCCTCTTTGAAGTGGAAATATGTACTCTAGCAAAGAAAACGTGCAAGGATTGTTTACATTAACCGCCCGCCGTCCCACCCGTCTGGCAAGCTGCCCGTTTCTATCTTTTTCTTTTATCCGCTCCTCCTGCTGCCCTCGCCGTCGCACCGTGTGAATAAACGCAGAAACGAGCTTCATTTCCCCCCCGAGGTGTTTTTATTTATTCTTTTTAAAGTTTGACTGTGAGTCAATGTCAGTGACTCGGCATTATCAGCCTCCAGCTCGTCTCTCATGTGATTGTGTGCATGCTGATGATCCCGCACAAGGCCTCAATTCATTTTCCTCCAAATTCTGAACAGTTTATTGATCGAATTAAAACTTATCAGGATGAAGATGATGCCATTTGATTATTTGTTGTGTGTGTGTAACTTAATTACATTACATTACATTTAATGAATCCTGATTGGTCCATTTCAAGTACAGGCTGTGTTAAACAGCGCTCATGGAAAACCTGGAAAAGTCATGGAATTTTAAAATGGTAATTTCCAGGCCTGGAAAAGTCATGGAAAAAACTTAAATCATAAAAGTTTGGGAAAAGTCATGGAAATTTGTTATAATCACGTGTTTATTTACGCCAAGCTTGAAATAATTAATGTTTTTTAAAGAAAGACGCTCAAAATATAAGGCGGTGTACGCTCTCAATACGCACAATTTTCAAAAATGATCATGTTTATACAGAGATTTCAGTTTGGTCATGGGAATTTGGTTTAAAGTCATGGAAAAGTCATGGAATTCCACTGGTCAAAATGTGTATGAACCCTGGTTAAATATACATCTTTATGGTTTAATTTGGAAATGTACATGTTGGAGTGCACGTGGCACGCCGTCATTTGGCTTGTTGCCCCTGGTAACCACGGGTGTATAGGTGAAAATGACACCTGCTGTCGATGAGGAAGTAAAGTGTAGTCTTACCGACCGAGACGGGCCACACACACACACACACACACACACACACACACACACACACACACACACACACACACACACACACACACACACACACACACACAAAAACGGAAAGAAGATCCGTGTCTGAAACATTGATGAGCCGTTTGCCTTTTCGGCTGCAAGAGGAGAAGTTCATTTTGAAAAGAGCCGGGAGGGAACCGTCTCCTGTTCGGCGCGTGTGCTTCGGTATGCTCTTTCGAAAACTGTTGTGAGCTCTGGATTCAAAAGGAGGCTAAATAAATTAAAGAAAAAAAATCTGCCACTGCAAAAACTCTCAACAGTCCTGTTTAAACAAAGAGAAGCAGAGCTCGCTCCACAGACACTGACACGACGCTCTGTTTGACTCCAGATATGAATTTAAAGACTCCAGCTTCCTTTATTTTAAACAGAGACGGTAAACGAGTGTACTGTGAACGTAGAAGCTTCAACTGCGGCCTCCACTGTGAACTCTAGTGATACACTGAAGGACGGTAAATCATGTTTTTATTTTATTTCCTTCTTTTTGTCCGGGAACATTGATCTGCAATGTTGAGAATAACTTTTTAGAGGGTTTTCTCTTCTTTTTGTTCTTCTTCTTTTTTTAGCATAGCGCTGTAATTTATAAACTGTATAGTGCCTGTTCATCTTCATATGTGAAAATTAAAAAAAAAGATGTCATCAGAAAAATGTGATATGAGACTGTGATCTGAAAAAAATAAGTAAAAGTAAAAACACGTGAACAAACAATGGTGGAACAAAAGGTAAAAAACAGATCATGAGGATTAATCTTAGGAAACCACACATACGACTGCGGCCTGAGGCGTTAACTATAGCAACTGAGACCGAGACTCGGGAGGAACGCCAAGTTACTGTGGAGTTGATTGGTGTATTGCTGACAGGTGTGTACAGAGCGGGAGCGGTGACGAGCTGATTGATGTCAGGTGCGTGGGTAGACAGGGCCCCAGGTTGGCTTAAGGACGGGAAACACACACACACACACACACACACACACACAGAGACACACACGCACACACACGCACACCTGAGCACACAGAGACAATCAGGCGACAACTGGGAAATAAGAAAGGAAACACTGGGAAGCAAATGTCACGGATACCCATTGTGCAGAAGAATGACCTCTGCGCTATACTATTTAATATCAGATTATTCGTTTATTATAATGTGTAATATACACTCAGCTATATATTTTGCCTTATGTTAAGTAGTTTGTTCTTTACAAAATAGTCAGATTTATAAAATATTTGTATGCGAGTATAGATTTTTGTAATTGTGTTCCTTCTTTCCAAGTAAAGTAAACATGGCTGTTGATTAAATGGAGTTTAAAGGTGTTTGCTTTAGGATTATAGTGAAGTTTAAACTCGGAGGAAATAGAAATACCAAAGTCACTAAAATTGTACATTACTTGAAATAATTTCAAAGTAAAAGCACTATTTTACCATGTATCAGGCTACCCAAACCGATCTGTTAACAACGATTTTTAAAAAGGATTAATATCTAAATAGGAGAATAGTATTGTGCATTCAAAGGAGTATACCTTGGTGAAAGCAGTTTTCCTCATTAATTAAACATATTTTTATTATATTCTCTACATACAACATATTTGAGTCGTAATCTGTCCTCGCTATACAACACATAACAAGAACACATTTAGGGGAAGTGGTGGACGAAGTAGTAAGAGATATTAATTGTTCTATTAATGGTCTACACTCTGAAAATACCATGTATATAATATAAGTAATCAGACCCGTTTGTCTTGTTCTTGCTCAATAATGCACGTTGGAGCAAAAACCAAACCACAAGGTCAAAGGAGCTGCAGAGCGGTAATAACAAGTTAATGGACCAAATATGTATTATGTTGAAAAATATAAAGTATTTAGTGTTGACTGTGACCTTTAAAATCCCTTAATCTACTCAATTTAACTTCAAACGTAATACCCGGTTATGCCACTAGAGGGCAGCAGTAACCACATTCAGCTCGTTGACCTTTTCATCCTCAGGTTTTAAGTCAAATTCCCACAAATAAAAACAATCCTTCAGTCCAGTAAATCTACACACCTGCTGGCCGTAAAGGGACCTCATACACAAGCTAAAGAACTTCCCACAATGCCTCAGGACAGATTGATTTGTTGATTGATTTTTTTAACATCCTACTTGTTTGTGGTGTGGACACCAGTCAATCAATCCAGATTGTTTTAGACTACATTTGCAGTTATTATTAGTTGATATGTTGGTATTTAATTGTATTACAGGGACATCAAGAGTACATGTTGTGGTTGTGTGGAGTGTATGTGTGGGTGTGATTCTTTTTTTCTTCTTTCCTTTTATAAACAGACAGTTCTAGCTGCTACTTTTAACATATATATATATATATATATATATATATATAGTTTTTGTTTGCCTCACGACGTCTCTGAGAGTCAGTGCAAAAGGTTCATCTTGTTGCCCCGTTGGATCCATTGCTGAAGCAGCAAAATGTTTTTCAGCTAAAGTTACTCAACCAATCGGAAGGTATAATTAATTCAACGCCGGTTTAGCTCTGCAAGACAGGAATGAGATAATGCAGGGAAAGTGATTCAAATTAAAGGGTTTCTGGATAGATTATTCTCCTATAATAATGTGTGTGTTTGCCCCTCCCTGCATAGGGAGTTGGTTAGGATGTGTGTTGGCATGGAACTTTGCAGGGTGGATGTTGAAAACAGTTGTGGCTCTGATAACTTAAATAATCATATATCACACAATCACCTTAAAACATAAATCTTAGATCCATATTTCTTCCTTTAAGAAAAAGAAGTGAATTGCATACAGAGACAAGTATACCTTCCACAACACACTCTTACCTGCAGGATTAAACCGCTCATCATTGCTTAAGGCCATGTTTTATTGGCAGAAATGCAGCTTATGGCTCACTGAGAAGAAAACGTTGGACTATCTGAAAGAGACGGTTAGTTGTGAGGAGAAAATGTCAATAAAAGACATGAATCAGGAAACAGTTTTTATTTGTTATAGTGCTTCCTAATAACTGTTTAAAGCCTGTTTTTTAAAGAGCATTTGGTTGCATGTCTGCGCTGCACACTGAGTAAGAGACGCCACACAGATGTGTATTCAATTGAAAAATAGAGTTTATTGAGTTCTGCTTGAAGCTTGGATATAGCCTTTCCTTGCTCAGGCAGACATTTAGGCAATTTACAGAAATCAAATATTTGAAAGTAGTAATAAGCAGCCACAAAGCTTAAAAAAGTCAAACATGAAATAAATACTCATATGAATACATCCAAACAAAAGACATATAAAGTTGTGAAATAATCCAATAAAACGACTATTGCAGATTTTCTTTCAGAATCTTTTCTTTTTAAAGTTTGCTCTTACTCAGAGCACTATTTTTCCCCAATGAGCACTTTGATGAATAATGTTTTGATTACTTTGTCTGTGATCACAAGCAGTGCACACTGCCCTGTGTGTGATGACACATGACATCCCCAAAAAACTCTTGGGGAAAAAACTGTGAAAATTATCTGAAATATATTGTGTCATTTTTCACATTACTGAGCTGAGTTTAGCAGATATAATATTTAGCATGTTCAACTTCTGAGTTTAGCGTGTTAATGTGCAAAATGTAGCTCGTTAGCGCAAAACACAAAGTACTGCTGAGGACGGCGCGAGATTTAAAACCTAAAGACTTCATCGGTAGAGTGATGTCTGAATCATAAACTATATATATATATATATATACATACACACATACAGATATATATACACACATATACATATATATATATATATATATATATATAATACACATACATACATTTTGTATATATATATATATAAATAAATTAATATATATACATATATATATATACATTATATATATATATATATATATATATATATATATATATATATATATATATATTTATATATATATATATACACATTTAAATATGTATGGTCTAAGTTACCCATCGGTTTGTGGACTACGGTTTTGAAGCCTTAAATTTGGCATCTTGGCCGTCGCCATCTTGTTATTTTTGCAACCAGAAGCGACACAGGGGGCGGAGCTAAGTAGAACTAAAAGAGGAGTAAGACACCAAATCGTTGCAGTTAACCTTCTCTAACTGAAAACACACTTAAAGGAGACGTCGATGACCAGACCGGACAAAGCAAAGCCAGGGACCAATCACAAGGCAGCCCCACCCTAAAGGTCTATTCCACTCTAAATGGGACTCTTGTGTCCTAAATGAACATCACGCTGCATTGAAGAAGACTTGAAACTAGAAAGGAGAACATTAAGTCAACAGTTACTAATCATGTGACAAGTCGAGTCATTCTCTCATAAACTTCTTTACAATCGGACTTATTTTTGTAACCAGAGAAATCGCTATTGGCTATTTGAGAAAAGGCAAGTTTAAAGAACGTTGTATTGGTTTTCTCTTAGACCTGCAGGCTGCCACCAAACGTTGTGATATTGTCAAGATATTTCACTTAAACTTCCATTAAATTAACATTACATTCATTGAATCATTTTCCAATTTTATAGTTTCATCAATTTTGTCCTGTCATTATTTAGATGATTATTTATTTTACTGAACTCTTTGGGGCTTTGTAATAAAAAAAACATCCAGGACATAAAATGCAATATACAGCGATACAAACAAATTAAAAAAAAGCAATACATACAAGTTTACAGCGTGAAATATAAAACCAGGTTCCTCAGCGGTGAAACAATATTTAGGAAATGTGTCCGTCCTTACCAAGTTACACCTATAAAAAAAAAACACATATATATCTATGGGTGTTTGATAATAGGTTTTCACTCTTGGATCCAACCAGATGCAGCACATTGTCAGAAGTCTCTCTCTCTTTGGACAATGATGATGAGAAAAGAAAAAAAAGATTGATGGATTACAAGCCGTCGGACTGCTTGTGTGTTTTGGACCAAACCCAAAGGAGACGCTAAGATGTTCCCAACCGACGGAGGCCGGGACACAACGGCTCCAACTCAAACAGAGACACCGGTCAAGGTGAAACGAAGACACAAAGCACACGTGGGCGTTTTCCTGAACTCTGCAGAGGATCATTTTAGAATCACATCATGGAAAGAATAAATTACTTTTTTGTTGTTGTTGCTTTTGCTTTTTTTTTTTCACCGGCCACACGGTTTCGTCCCGTTCCTCTCGGCGCGGACCGGCCTTCAGGCGCCAGCCGTCGCCTCAGTGCTGGCGGGGGAAGTGTGGACCATCGGGGGTTTTGGTCAGCGCACAAGTTTACTGTCACCTTTTCATCCGCGGCGCCGGGGTTCAAGTGCACGGCGAGACAGTGGGGCTTTTTTTTTAGTTTTGCACGTTTTCATCGCCATTTCTTCCTCCTCCTCCTCCTCTTCCTCCTCCTCCCCACGCCTCACACTTTGTGGACGAACTGGTACACCAGCCTCTGGGACACGTCGGGCTTGCGGATGATGTTCTTCTTGTAGTATTGGCGTATGGAGCGGCTCAGCTTGTCGTAGTTCATGGCCGGGCGGTTCTTCCGGAGTCCCCACAGCCGGGCCACGTGGGCCGAGTCTTCGATTTTGAAGATGCCTGGCGGGAAGCACAAGAGACACGACGTTTGTGCACGAGGCGCCACGAAGAGAACTTGACATGTGCGCTTATTTTAATTAAACTGTATTCTTAATTGAGAGGCAATGTGACCTGTTTTGACAAAGGCAGCATTACATTTATCTTTTAAATAATGTATTTTAAGATAAGATACGATATTAATTTATTAGTCCCACAGTGGGGAAATTACAGGATCACAGCAGTGGGTGTACATTAGAGCATTAATAAAAATAAAAGATAAAAATAGAAACACAAAACACAATACTAAATACTAAAATACTAAATACTAAAACGACTACTAACATTTACTAACATGTTGTTAGTGTTCTCCCTCCTGGTTTTATATTCAAATATTTTCATTTTAACAATTTTAAACAATGTGAACAAGTTAAATTTAACTAGATTCAATGGTATCATTTAAACTCCATCTCAAAACATATCTGTTTACACTGGCATTTGGTTAAATAAAATATTCTATGGCCTGCTTTTCATCTTTCTTTTTTTATTGTGTTTTTTATTACACCATAGCCTATACAAATCTGTTGAGGTTTAATCTCCTGTCAGTTGAGTAAGCTAAGCACAGCTGAAATACTCAAATTTAAATAAATACAATAATGAATATGAGACTGTTGTCATTTTTATCTTTTATTCGAACATGAATCCTGAAATTAAAATGAAGCAAAACGATGCCCCAAAGTGAAACTTCACAGTACTTCCCGATACTGTAGCCACAAAAAAATAAAAAATAAAAATACCTTTTTCTTTATTGAGCCAGCGAATGCAGCGTCCGTAGTTGTGAGGTTTCCTTAGCAGCTCTCTGAGGAACTGCCACAGATGGATGGGCTGACCGGAGCAAGAGGAATCTGCCTCGGACCAAAGGTCCTCGCCGCCTGAAGGACACAAACAACATCCGGACTGTGAGGCCACGGCAGTGAAAGCCATCGAGGCCAGAAGCCTACAGATGAAAAAAAACCTCTTGGCTAACTCTGGCACATTTACTGACATGTTTTTATCAATGGGCACTGTCCCTTTTTAAATAAACCATTAGAAAAAAAGCCCAACGGATGACGAAGCAATTAACCAGGAAAGCCCAAATCAAATCAAATTAACAAAAATATTCAGTGCTAAATGTTCTTGGCATTTCACTTTGAATTATTGTCATTACACGGCCGGTGTGTGAGGAAACCAAACCTACCTGAAGTTTTTGTCTCTCCGACTGAACACCTCTCCTTCATCCAGGCAGCTGTGGAGAAGAAAAAAAAGTACATTAATTTATTTTCCTCTTATTTGTTCCTCTATTTTATTGTACGGATCATATATATATATATATATATATATATATATATATATATTTATTTATTTTTTATTTATTCTTTTTTCTTTAAAAAAAATACTAAATACTTCTTGTGGCCCTAACTATTCGCAAGAAAATAATACTCTCAAACTGGAAATGAAGGAGTAACACACTTATCACACACTGGAGTAATGTCAGAATATATTTCAATGGAAAAACTCACCTCATCTCTCATTTAAAACACAACAGAACACCCCGACATGCGGTCATCATTCACTATGTTTTTACAGACATGACACCCACCCATCTTACTGATTAGTTAATTCATCTTAATTCCTTTATTTTTTGTTTTCCCTTGCCTGAAAACCAAATTAATTCCACGTACATGCATACGCTCGCACATATACATCTGCCTTCATCTATGTATTTTGTTTCTTTAATAAAAAAATTAAAAAGCTCACACGCTCTGACTTTGATGTTTTCTCGTCCTCCAGGTGTTATGTCTACGTATTGTCTTTTGTCTTATAATTAAAAAAAATACAAAAATACAAAATAAAGCGCAAAAAAAAAAGTCCGGTTCCCTCCACAAACACACAAAGACACACTTAAACAGCCAAAAGGTTACACCAAATAAAATAAAACCACGCACTTGACTTCCATATGTCCAGGTGAGCGTGCAGCGTGTCTCCGCACAGCGGCGAGCGCTGGCGAAAATCCTCCTCGCTCATGGCGCACAGGTCCTTCCCCGTCAGGTCCTGGAAGGCCTTTCCTGCGTTGGGCAACCGGTACAGATGTTCGATCCACAGCAGCCACTTCTGGACGTTCCCCGTGTTCCACTCGATGGGGTCTACCAAGAAAAAAACAGAGTGGAATGTGGGGGGGGGGGGGGGGAGAAAAACGGTTAGAGAACCACCCTGGTGTGAGTTTATCCAAGTCAAATAGAGTCAAGGTGTATTAGGTTCCGCTACATCTACAGATTATAAATGTACTGAAACCACAAGGTAATCACCCTTTCATGCCAGCTCAGTTCTAATCAGCGGATCAGATGCCTGCTTTACGACAGCCGGGATGCCTTACAATACATAATGCTTCCTCTGTTTGCTTTTGGCAAGCGGCGGAGAGAGAGACCTCGCCCTTAAGACTGAGTACACTGTTCACTGGCAGGGGAGACACACCGCTGTCCCACTCCAGAAGAGCTCATGCAAATGTCAGGATTAAACAGATCCTGGAGCAGGCAACCACGGCGGATGTGATCTCAGAGACCTGTCGCGTTGTCTCGGCTACCCACGCACGTACGAGTCGGATTCTGGGGTCAAGATCCAGTAGCTTGAGTTGAGTTAAAGGGGACATATTATGCCCATTTTTCCAGAAGTTGATCTGGTTCCTTGGGGTCTTAATGTAATGTTCATAACATATTTTGGTCAAAATACCACAAGAATAATGTCAAACAGCCTTTGTACCTGTCAGAAACACCTCCCCACAGATTGACCTGTTCTGAGTGGGTGAGGTGCTCCGGGTTGCCAGGTTGGAGATGGTGAAGTATCGTACTAAAGGCTCAAAATGGTTGTATTATTTGGAGGATAATCATCGTGTATCTGGCAATCCTGAGATCGGTTGACCAATGACTGTTCTCTATACCGCCAGAGCTCGGGCAAGAAGGTGGAACATAAGGGAGATACCATTTCCAAAACATGTAAGGGGTAAATACTAGTTTGTGAAAACCCAGAGAAACACAAATATCCGACGGAGCAAAAATCCCGGACGTTTTTTGAATCCCTGCCGGACGCATTTTTTAGGTCTCAAAAACAGGACATGTCCGGGGGAAAGAGGACGTCTGGTCACCCTGACTTATGGCGCCAGGTCACCGAACCGTCTTTAAACTGTGTGGGTCGAGTGGTGGTGGTGGTGGTGGGGGGGGGACGCACTCAAGCAGATCGTTTCTGACATTGAGGAACCACAACAAGCCGCCTCAGTTGTTTTTTTCCAGCGTCTTTGTGTTGGGAGACGTGCCAGATACACACATTAACATATAGAAGCACTAAAAAAAGTGGAATTTTCATAACATATCCCCTTTAATATCCCTTTACTTGGAAATAACGGGCTTTTTTTTCCTCTGGCATGAAGCGTGTTGTGTGTAGATTTATTTCTCTGCAGGTGATATACTCAGTACTATCATACCCTCTCCAGGTGTGGTGGGAGACAAGCCTACCTGCGGTGATATTGAGCAGCTTGCAGGCGGTCTCGATGTCCTTCAGCACCTCTCCCACCACCATGCTCTGCACCTGCTCCAGAGAGTGCTCGTCCTCTTGGCCCTCCAGCCCAGGGGAGAGGCCCTGCTCCTGGCTGTCGATGACGGGGCACTGCTCTGGTTCGTCCTTGGGCTCCATGTGGGTCATGGGCGCGGCCGGCGCCGGGGAGGCCTCCGACACCTTCACCAGCCAGGTGGCGTCTTCTGTGAAGAGCATGTCGAAGCAGGACAGGTAGAGGCCCGGCACGCCCGCTTTGGCGTCCCCGAGGTCCCAGGGCTCTGCAGAGCCTCTGGTTCTCTCCAGCAGCTCGAGGGAGTCCTCCGTCATCCCGATCCGGGTCCCGTACACTTCCGATAAACCGCCAACTGAATGTGACATAACTGGTACCTGGAGACGAGAGAAAAACACATTCAAACCCTAAATACACTGCAAAAATTCAGCCTAAAAAAACAAGGGGAAAAAAGGAATAAAAAGGAATAAAATGAGGGAATATTACTTGAAATAAGATAAATTATCTGCCAACAGAATAGGAATATTTGACTTGCCAAGTTTTCTTGAAACAAGGGAAATGCTCCAACATTAAAACTGCCTTGTAAGAAGAAATATCTTGTCAGTCAAAAAACAAGCATAGATTGCCTTAATTTGAGATATTTCATCTTACCTAGATTTTAATTTCTGCAATGTATCTAAGCTGCCATGCAAACATTTTTAAAGAATCCGAAAAGTCTTTGTGACGGATCGCTTCTACATTACATTACATCACGTGTCATTTAGCAGACGCTTTTATCCAAAGCGACTTACAATAAGTGCATTTCAACCTAGAGTACAAACTAAGAACAACACGAATACAGAAAGTAACGTTTCCTTAACATAGTCGAACTACAAAAGTACCATAATAAGAGCTACTAAAGTGCAAATCTGTGTTTTAATCCAGATATAGTCGAAAAAAAAAAAAGAATCTGAAATAATCCACAGATCTAGACGTGACCCATGGATGGGAGAGTGTCTTTTTAAATGTCGACACTACCTTCTCAGACAGATCCTCTCCTGCAATTCTCCGGCTGCTAGACCAGCGACTGTTTTAGTTTCGTGATGAACTCCATCCGGAGACCTCTTCTCCGTAAAGCGCCATGAGCACAAGTGAGTTGAGGCCCGGCTGCTCGGCGCTCTATAAAGAACCCCCGAGGTGGAAATGACCCTTTGAGAGAGTTGAAGCACACACAGCGCGGACAGGCATGAGGCAAAATGGATTTGACTGAGTCTCTTATTTGTGGGTCAGCGGCCCAGAATGGGCTGATGCGTCGGGGGTGGGTGGCTTGCATTGAGACCCGCTTTTTCAAGGTGCCGTCTCCGCAGCCTTCTGTCTCCACTGTCAGCTGGAGTTTTTAATCAAGTCAGATAATGCGGCGACGAGCGTCCACCGGGAACAAAAAAACGCACGTCGGAGCAAAACCCCAAACCCACGATTCACGAAGACCCTCGGAGATGTAGATGAAATTGCACGCGATAAAGCGTCCGTTTATGGACGTCAGCTGTGGGGCCGGCGTTGTAATCTCAGGGCGAGCTCGCATATGGCGGCCATGATGTGTGTACCTGCCGCAGCTGGCACGCGGGAAGGCGCGCCGCTGTAAAGGACGTGTGTTCCCACAGGCCACATGTTCGGGGATGGGGGGGGGGGGGGGGGGGGGGGGTTATTTGTCGATGACATTGAATGCGTCGTAAAAAAATAAATAAAATAGCTAAATGATCGACATTCGTCACGCAAAATTATTTGTGAGGGAGTTAGAAAGGAATCCAGGGGATGAGATTACAACTTTATTAGAAAAGAAATAATCTACGGATGCAGAAAGTAGCAATTTACAAAGTAATTATTTTCTTTTTAATTAGAAGATTTTCCTATTCTTTTGCTCATTGGACTTCATGAGTTTCTTTATTTTGGGTATTGATTTAAACCCAAACACTTAATAATCCTGTTACCTTCAGATTTACTAACATATTTTACCCTCGGGCCCAGCAATTAAAACCTCCAGAAAATTATTAGAATTAATATTGTTTCCCAAGTTTAAGTGTGAGGTACTTTATGTTTGTTTGTCGACTTCCTAAATAGCTCTTTAAATATATAAAAAAGTTGATATTTCATATACGTCTGTCACAGTGAAAAACAGCCTGGGGTCAAATTGACCCCAAAGAACATCAACGCTAAACATTGAATGGGGTTGAATTGATCCTAAAGGTAACAGGAGGGTTAATAATCCTGATATAAATCGACACATTTACCAAACCTCCTCAAAAAAGTTAAATGAAGTTATCTTCCCTGCCCCTAAAAAACAGATTACCCTCCTAGACTTTGGTCCCTTCCCCCCCCCCCCCCCCCCCCCCCCCCCCGCTGTAAAACCTCCTTCCCAGTCGTCCTTTTATCTCCAAATTCCTCGTAAACTATAACCCACACTCCCTTTCACTCCATCAGGAGTCAGATGAAAAGCCGCCCGTATCCCAGGCCGGCTGCTCCTCGTCTGTAACAGCTTGCGCTAAGCCCATTAGCAAAGCAAATTTAGCCATATTACCTTCTTCCAAAAGGAAGAGGGAGCACACTAGAAAGACACAAACGCCCGTCCCCCCGCAGAGAGGGATTTAAGATCCTGACTGATCTCTAAATGAGTTTGGTCAAATCGCTCATATTCATTTCAGGAGCTTTAGAGCTCGCTCCGTTTACTCAGCAAAGTCCAAGGACTCCCTCGGAGCCGGCGTCCACCCTGGGAACCGTATTTCTCACACATGCTTGGTTCCATTTAACGTGGAGAGGTGTGATTATGTGAAGAGGGTACGCTCACCTTGGATTCGATCGGAGCTGCGTTATCGGGAATAATGAACTGAATTAAACTAGAAGGAGCACTCGGTAGAGCGCATATCTTCGCATATCACAAGATTGAACATTGAATTATGCACATCTTGGCATTAGTTGCCTGCCAATTGGATATGAATTGACCGTGCTATAATAAAAAGAAGATTTTGACCTTTTCATGACCTTGACCTTTGACCTGATCGATCCCAAAATCGAATCAAATGGTCCCCGGATAATAACCAATCATCCCACCAAATTTCATGAGGATTCGGTTTAACACCTTTTTACTTATGCGAATAACACGCACGCATACAAATACGCGGCGATCAAAACATTACCTTCCGCATTTTCAATGCGAAGGTAACTAGAACGGGCACACGGTAGAGCGCATACCTTCACATATCACAAGATTTGGCATTGAATTATGAACATTTTGGCATTAGTTGCATGCGAATTGGATAAAAATGTACCGCTCTATGGTAAAAAGAAAATGTTGACCTTTTCATGACCTTGACCTTGACCTTCGACCCGATCAATCCCAAAATCTAATCAAATGGTCCCCGGATAATAACCAATCATCCCACCACATTTCATGCGATTCGGTTAAATACTTTTTGACTTATGCGAATAACACGCAAACACACACACATACAAATAAATATACAGCGATCAAAACGTAACCTTCCGCATTTTCAATGTGAAGGTAACGAGGTACCGGGCAGGAAATGAGTGTTTTAATTGAGTACAAAAGAGTTTGCGATGCCTTCCGAACTCTCTTGTGACGTGAAAGTGGTTAAAAGTCGAAGATGGATGCAGCTAATTGAGCCTGAAATGAACTCGCGAGCCCATTCGTCACTGACAGCCGTTGAGATTAAAGTTAATGAGTAGAGATTAAAACAAGCAAAAGTCTGTTTAACCTGGATCAGTAAAAGAAAAAAGAAAAGTTCACATAAGTGAGATTTGGGGATTATCTATCTAATAGCTTAATACCGTTTAAGCTCCTCGGCTCGACTGTTTACCAAGCGAGTGTCAAAGGGAGACTTCTTCTTTTTCATTTCCTTGTTATTGTTTTTAACTCGGATCGACTGAGGAAGTCGTTGTTACCGGCAACAAGAGGGGAAACATCGCCGCGTTCTCACTGCTGCTGGGAAGAAAGTCTTCAGGCTCGGATCGGCTGCCCGGCGGCTTTTTGTTTTTTATGGCGGCGGTGACATGTGCAGGTGCTCCGGTCACATTATAAACTCGCTCTGGGTGCATTAGCGGCTTCTTTTAGGTGAAGGCTGTTGCTTGTTTTATGAATTTATGAATTCTATTATCGTTATTTACAATAGTAGATTAGATTTTCCTTTATTAGTCCCACAGTGGGGAAATTGCAGGATCACAGCAGCGGGTGCACATTGGAGCTAAAAGATAAAAATAAAACACAATACTAAAATACTAAGTATACAGAGGAAACTAAACACATGCAAAAGGCAGGGACCAGAGTGGATGTTCAGCAGGTTAATATGAGTCTCTCCATTCCCCATCTCTAAAACTCAAATAACATTTTATTTCTAACTTTTTCTATCTTTATAGTGGTTGTATTATCTGCTAGTGGGGGAGGTTTTGGAGGTTTGGGGTTTTTTGGGGGTTTTGACACCTGGTGATGATTGATTTCTGCTGCTAGTCAGGTGCACTGGCATCGTGCCAGTATCCTACATACCGGTGTAAAAAAAAAAGAAAAGAACTGTTGCTGTTGGTGAAAACTAATTTAGACAGAGGGCTAAAGTCACAGTTCGTGGTGCAGATGATAAACTGAGATTGGAACGAGAGATTTGGAAGTTGTACCACGGACGGATGGAGAAGTGAACCTGTCACCTGTTTTTACAGAGATAGTGGAGATACGGAGTCCCGGGAGGCCTCAGGCCTGTGCTCACGCAGCTGGATTTAATTTGCTGATCGTCAGAAGCTCAAAAAGAGCAGGTTTTATTGGGGGTTTAAAACAAATTAGCCGCTTTCAAAAAGTGCCATGTAAAACCCAGTTAGAGCTCGAAGCAGTGTGGTGATGTGTGTAGATGAAAGAGAAGAATCTAACTGTACGTGTCGCCTCGTGGTTTAATAGTGCACACCGACACACGTCAGTTTTCAGATGTGTTTTTTTCTTTTTACACGTTTTACAGATGCTGTAAATTATAAAATGTCATAGAAACAGCTAAATTGACAATTGAGCCAAATAAGTCATGATGTGCATGAAGAATGTGACTTTAACGTCCAATGAAGAGAGAAACATGCACATGTACACATTCCTCTGATTAATGAAACAAACATAAATGTCATATTTAATCACGCTTATCTTACTCATCAGTTTTGTTTTTTATATATATATATATATAAATATATAATCATATATATATATTCATATATATATATGTATATATTCCTCTATATATACATATTTATATATTCATATATATATATATTCATATATATATATATATATATATATATATATATATATATATATATATATATATATATACATATATATATATATACTACCGTTCAAAAGTTTGGGGTCACCGAGAAAATGTTGTTTTCCATGAAAACTCACACTTTTATTTATTAAATGAATACAAAATAAATTCAAAATATAGTCAAGACATTGACAAGGTTAGAAATAATGATTTTCATTGTAAATATTAATGTTGTTCTTCAAACTTGTCGCTCAAAGGAAGGCCAGTTTTAGAGCTTTTCTCACTAGCATAACTGTTTTCAGCTGCGCTCACATAAAAAGTGATTCAATGTCAAGGAATAATCTGTTTGTGGAAAATTCAAAATAAAAAGTTATACCAAAAAAAGTGTTTTAAGGGGGTTCTAAGCCTCTGCTAGTCTTCTAAGGCAATAACACAATGTACCACTAGAACACTGGAGATGGGCCTCTATACACCTAAGTAGAGATTTCATTAAAAACAGAGAATAGTCATTTACCACATTAACTATGTATAGTGTGTATTTCTGATTAATTTAATGTCATTTTCATTGGAAAAAACAGTGCTTTTTTCCCTTTTTTCTAAGTGACCCCAAACTTTTGAACAGTAGTGTGTATATATATATATATATATATATATATATATATATATATATATATATATATATATATGTGTGTATAATAACTGTGGTACAAAAGTTATCAGAGGCTAAGTGGGGTTAAGTAAAGGTGGATGCTGCTGTAAACTTCAGGTTTGGCCTTCCATGGTGTGTTAGTAAAACATAAAGTAGTCTGTCACTAAGTCAGCTTCACACACTCCATGAAGGAGATCCAAATAGAGTACACCAGAGTTATGCTGTTGAGTAATGATAAAGATCAGCTCGACATAATAGATGTGAGTGAGAGGGGGAATAGAGACCTGCACTTTGCAAAAACAACAGTCCAGTTCTGTATTACACTTCTGTGTTTGTAGTTTACACGTATTAGAGTCTTGTCTTGATCCGTCATGTTTAATTCACACCTCACAATCTTCATTTAACCCCCCCTCACAGCAGTGAACTGTTTATTTAAATGTGCCGGTTTGTCGTTGTGGTTTCTGGGCATCAAACCACCAGTCACCTGTTATCTGACCACATTTTGACACAAATTCTACACGTGCAGAAACAGGAAAAACAGGTAAGCTTTACAAAGTAAACTAAACTGAAAATTATTAAGATAACAGTTTTTGTGATCGTGTTGTGAAGCCAAAGACCATTTTCTCACGAAAATTATACAAATCTGTCAATAAATCTGATTTTTTATATCATTTTGTAACTCACTAAGTTTAAGTTTGTACAATCATGAATAAATAAACATAGATGATAAATTGCACACAAGATGCCCTAAAAATACCATGACGATTATGTGAAGCGGTGTCTTCTTACCGAGGCGAAGATGCTCTGATGGACCGAGGCGGCGACCGGAAGATAAAAGATGAGAAGCAGCTCTGGTCCGAGTTGAAGGATGAGGAATGGCCTCTGGTACCCGCTCAGCTCAGACGAGACGGCCGGGCGCTGCCTGCAGGACGGAGGTGCAGTATGGCTGTGGGCACCCTTCAATATGTTTCCCTCCCCCCCCCACCCTCAAAACCCTCCACAGCGAGTGTCGCAGAGCCCCCCGCCTCGAGGCCTCGGAGCCTCCCTTTGCTCTTTGGTGGATTCCAACTTCAACTCAAACTGAGCCTAAAGCCTAAAGCTCAACTGCAAACTAAACTTCAAGTGAAGGCACCTGCTGGGGGTGTGTACCGAGAGGAGAGAGGCAAGTGACTCAGTGAGAGAGTGCAAAGGAATTCCAGTTACCATTGACTGCAATTTATATTTATAGGCCCGTCGTGTTTACTTTGTGTGTGTGTGTGTGTGCGTGTGTGTGTGTTAAGTGCCATGTGTCTTGCGGCTTGGACGGAGACCTCCTCAAACACTACTAGTTGACCTCAGTACTTAGGTGCCAAACAATTCAAGATAAGAGACTAAAGAATACTTTCTTTTTAAGTCTATAAAAAAAATGTTCTAATACGTAATAAATAATGTGGGCCTCCTTAATCTGACGTTTAAAGTAGATACATTCTACTCCAGTATTTCCATTTACAACATCACAACATTTTAGAGGGAAATGTTCTACTTTTTACTCAATTCTATATATTTGACAGCTGATTCACCTATTCCTAAAAAAATAATATGTTGAACTTAAAAAGCATATGCTTATGAAATACTTTACAAAAATTAAACAAGTGGTTCCCACACACACAAATCCATGAGTTTAGATGATGCTGTTGATGTCTCACATGGTTGAGTTTAATTTTGTTTAATTGTGAAAGGCCCAAAGACATATATTTATATTCATAACAATTTAATTTTTTAACACTTTATTTTTGTCTTTTAAGAAATACAGAAATGAAGAAACAAAAAATACCAAGAGAAATAAAAAATACAGAAATGAAGAAAAAAAATAGCAAGATAAATAAAAAATACAGAAATTAAGAAAAAAAGTAATAGCAAGAGAAATAAAAAATACAGAAATTAAGAAAAAAATAGCAAGATAAATAAAAAATACAGAAATTAAGAAAAAAAATAGCAAGATAAATAAAAAATACAGAAATTAAGAAAAAAAGTAATAGCAGGAGAAATAAAAAATACAGAAATGAAGAAAAAATAATAGCACGAGAAATAAAAATAAATAAAAAACCCGGCTTTTAAAAAAAAAAGATTATAATCTAACAACACACTTCAGTTTTGTGTGTTGACCCTACGGAAGGGCCTGGCCAGGTTGGCAACCACTGCATCCTATTCAGACATCTAATAATTTCATACATAATGATATACCTGCCACATCAAACAAGTACTTTTTACATGTTATACTTTATACTTTAAGTCGAATTTGCTGACAATACGTTGCATTATTACTCAGAGAAATTCTGAACATTAATATAGCAGCAGATCACTCTTTTTTCAGTAAAGACGTAGTGGATTAACGTCTACCTGAGCAAAGAATGACTCTCTGTGTGTGTGTGTGTGTGTGTGTGTGTGTGTGTGTGTGTGTGTGTGTGTGTGTGTGTGTGTGTGTGTGTGTGTGTGTGTGTGCGTGTGTTCTCCTTCACATAGCCGAGCCAGCGTGCTCTTAGTGCGCGGTGCATGTTAGTGCATGTCAGCGGGGCCCACTGCTCTGCCGCTCTGCACGGCTCCGGTGGCTACAGTTGACTCAGATAAACACGGTTAGCTGTCAGCATGTTCACCGGAGTCCGTTTTGTTAGCGTCGTTACTCGTTAGCACCGTTAGCTAGGAGCTCAGGCGTGTCCATGTTGAGAGCCATCGAGAGGCAATCAAAATACTCTCAATCTCTTATCTCGCATAAAGTTGGGTTTTGAATGCAGCTTTACCTTTTTATTCTATGTATATGATTATCTTTACTCTGTGGAATTGATACTTTGAGTTGTTACATTCTCATACCTGGGCGTCAGTACAGGTTTCTGGTTTCACATCGACCCTCAGGTGACCTACAGGGACGAGAAATAAATATTTGGCTTAGATAATATATAAAAAGAAATATTGAAATGTAATCAAACAACTTGGATACACTAACTTTAAAATTAAATCTTAAATATTCTAAAATTAAATATTAACACATTATGTGGTTAAAGCCTTAGATACGTTCACATACTATACATTCACATATTTTCTAGTGTGTCTTAAAACCAATAAACACAGGAGGAACAATTAAAGCAAACAGTCAGGTCTATAGGTATTTTCATTTCAGCTTCATGATAATGTTTTCAATTCAATTCAGTTTATTTTTTATAACCCATTCTCACAAATTACTAATTTTCCTCAGAGGGTTTTACAATCTGTACACATAGACATCCCTGTCCCAAGACTTTTGTTACAATCACTTTTAGGCGAGGTGAAGTTTGGTGATCTTTTGGGATTTCCAAAAGAGTTATAGCCAACTTCACATCTTCTACTTTTTATTTTCATTTCACCAGGATAAACCACTCAGAAACAACACGGCTCAGTTGATGTGTCATCAACCAGAACAAGTATAAACACCTGTGTGGGTGTGCCATGCTTTTAATATTGTAGCTGATGGAGGTGGAGATAATTCTAACTGCTTATACTGCATATGTTCAGTACTCAATTAAAAACATACAAAATCCCCTCTGAAATGTTTAACGGGAAGTAGAATGCAGTTTATTTATTCAAATACATGGAAAGTCAACCTCAACATTTGATTTAGTTTAATATATAGCTAACAATATATCTCCTGTTGATTTAAATGGTACTTGGCACTTACTTATGGTATTATTGTAATTTGGCTTTCTTGAAGAAATATTACTTTCTTGATTCTACAGGTGTTTTTACTTGTTTTGGTGGGGGGGATGATGATGATGGTAATATCACTCTTGCCTCTCTTCAAAACTTGAGAGCCCTGCATTAATAGATAATCATTTATATGTTATAAAATGTTAGATACGGATATTCCGATTTAAGTGAAGAAAATACACTTTATTAAATTTCTACACAGAACTAATTATGTCATAGAGCAGCTTGTATGAAAAATATATATTTTTAAATAAGCTAAAAAACAATGTATGTTGTTAATGAGACATTAAATGGCAAAACGTCTTGTCTATTAATGCCTGAAGAGGCTGACAAACACCATACAGTGTTTAGCAGCAGATATAGTTTGCTCAGGTTTTAATGAACTTCTCGTCCATTTTGACTTACGTCTTGTGTTTATATGACTAATATTATGTTTTGAAATGATGCGTTATTGTTTTTGGAATATTTCATAATATAAGTTTGTTAATGATTGTTAAAATGGTGTCTTATCTTGTTTGTTTTAAAAGAGCATAAGAATATGCTTTACATTCAGATGTATCATCATCTCTCTGATGTTCAGGCTATAATCATAAAGTGACTCCATTAGAGACGATGGGATGATAAGATTACAGCATTTGAGTTGCATGGATCATTTCAGAACTGGCAATAACAATAACACAAGATACGCACATATTGCGAGATCTTTATAACTGTGCAGTACTTTTTAATATGTACTTTTATACGGACAAAGAAAGTGCCAACAACCCCACCGCACCTCTGAGATGTAGAATATTTCCCTTAAATTAAGTATATCTTAGAGATGTGGAATCTGTCTATTTCTATTTGAACTGCTTGTTTTAGAGGAGCTCTTTGTCTTATTGTAATGCCTCAATTATGTCAGGTTCTTATCACAGGGCGAGGCTCAGGCACAGAGAAACAGGCAGGACTCAATGTGAATAACAAAAAAAAATATCTTTACTGAGGCTAAAAGTTTACCAAAACAATCAATAAGGCCCAAAAAGGGGCAGGCAGAGAATCGGGGGTCAGGACTGGGATGCAGGGTCAAATAGGCAGGTCAGGAACAACCAGGGCACAGGGATGACAGACCCAAAGACAACAAATATGGACAACAATCCAACAGGAGTCAAGGGAAAGACTGACGCAATATATAGTGGGGAAACACAGGTGTACGACATCAGACACTAACGAGACAACAGTGGCTGAGGGCAGGTGCAGGGAATTAAACAATTAAGACAGAGGAGACACGGACCCCGTTTACACGATGGGAAAACGCATATATTTTCATGCATTTTGGCCTTTCATTTACACAAAAATTGAGGTTTTATCACGGAAAACGATCATTTCTAAAAACTCCGGCCAAAGTGGAGATTTCTGAAAACTCTGTTTGTGTGTTTGCGTGTGAACGAGGTCAAACAGAGTTTTAGGTTGTCAAACGTCAGTGTGCGACAAAAAAAGATCCTTCACGTCATGCGAGCGTCCTATGGGACGTATGCGGACGGCGTATTTATGCGGGTTCATATAAACAGAAACTTTTTTGAAAACGACCTTGTGTGTACAACGTTATTTTTGAAAACGGAGGGGCAGAAATATTCGTTTCTGTAAATACCCGGTATGTGTAAATGTGGCCTAAGCCATTTTGAACAATCTGGCTTCGTCAAAAGCAGAGAAAGAGCAGGTGTTTGTATAAAAAGGCTTGTTATTAGAACAACTGTGGTAACCAACAAGTACTTGAAGACTACTGAACCCCTAATTAGCCCCCTTTTATATTGCTTTGAATTGACCACCCATAAAGTTTCTTTCTCTTTTCCTGTTACCCAATACATTACATTTAGCTGACGCGTTTATCCAAAGTGACTTACCTTTTACATTTATACACCGCAGACCCACAGGGAACAGTTCAGGGTTAAGAGTTTTACTCAAGGACACATCGACTAGGGCGGGGATTGAACCGCCAACCCTCTGATTAACAAACGGACCTGCTAACCACAGTCGCCCTGCCCATACTTTCTATTCTCTCCACGATATGAGCTGTGGGTTTAATATTGTTTGCTACAGTATGAATGCACTGATTGTGAGATACTGGGAGGGTGAGCAGTGCATCACGGTAGCCAAGTGTTTGTAGACACACCAAATCAAACTGGGAGCGACGACAAAGTCCTTTCATTGGACAGTTATACGTATATATACTGAACGTATATATGTATTTGTGCGTGCTTGTGCATGAACCCCATGCGTGTGTTCAATTCATACATACTGTTAGTTTGTGAGGCGTGCTCATGCGCACACATCTGTAATTTATGACGTGGCACAATTTAATCGCTTTGTAATTAAAGCGGTTTTAGACTTAAATAAGACTAAATATTGACATATTTCCGCGAGGAGAAAACGTCTGTTTGCTTTCGGCTCCACGTACATCCAGTCCGTCATTTAAAATTTGCATGGCAGTTTCTCCAAGTGGTTGACCTTTACCGTGGGTCTAGAACAACACGCGAGACAACGGGCGAGGAGAAGAAACACTGCAAGCCACAATCGTCCCACTGTGAGCGCCGAGCGAGAGACGCTCGTGCGGGCGTCCCTCCCGTAAACATGTGTCAGCGACTCGAGTTGTTTTAGCAAAGTCAATATTATACCAACTTGACTCAAATAAGCTTTGTTGAGTGAATGAGAGTCCTATTGTTAGAATGTGAGTACGAAGGGGGAGATAGTTATGACAACTCCTCCAACTGTTGTTGGCGATAGTTCTGAGTCAGTTTGTCCAAAAACGATGACGTCACCTTCATGTGGCATCATGCCCGTCGCCTTGATAGATTATATGATGGGATTAATGGACCTGACCAACAACACTGATAAAGAGAATTAAATTTCAACTGTACATTTTGAATAACGGAGCGCTTTTAAATGTCTTCCTCTTGAAAAAACGGACGGAGAGGTTTATTGACAGCGCCGCGTCGTCGCTCTCCTCGAGGACAGTTTGAGATCGAGTTACGATTCACTTCAACAGCCGGGCCGCTTGCCAGAGCACGGTGACGCTCGTAAAACAGTTAGCGCTGCAGAGACGTGCCCGGTCCTGCAGATGTGCAACAAAAAAAAACACCAGATGCGAGGGCGAAGTAAATGGTGTGAAATGTTATGTAATAGAAGGCTGTAGACATGCAGTGAGGGAAGTGTGTGGAGTTTCTTTAATGGATGTGTAAGAATGAAGGTTTTTGTTTGAGTTTATACAATTCCGGCTCCTAAAGTAAAAAATATCAGTAAGCTTCAATATATACACTACCGTTCAAAAGTTTGGGGTCATCCAGACAATTTCGTGTCTTCCATGAAAACTCACACTTTTATTTATTAAATGAATACAAGATTAATACAATATATAGTCAAGACATTGACAAGGTTATAAATAATGATTTTCATTGGAAATATTAATGTTGTTCTTCAAACTTGTCACTCAAAGGAAGGCCAGTTTTAGAGCTTTTCTCACCAGCATAACTGTTTTCAGCTGCGCTCACATAAAAAATGATTCAATGTCAAGGAATAATCTGTTTGTTGAAAATGCAAAAGAAAAAGTTAGGAGGGTTCAAGAGGAACAACAAGAGGGTTCTAACCCTCCGCTAGTCTTCTAAGGCAATAACACAATATACCACTAGAACACTGAGAATAATCATTTACCACATTAACTATGTATAGAGTGTGTTTCTGATTAATTTAATGTCATTTTCATTGGAAAAAACAGTGCGTTTCTTTCTTTTTTCTAAGTGACCCAAAAACTTTTTAACGGTAGTGTATATTTATATGTATTCTATGTAACAAGCTGAATGATCGGCAGGCGAACCAAAAGAAGAGGTTTTGTTGGCCCTCACACAACGGGAACTTGTTTCAACAAATTTGAAGAAAACGTGATTTGCAACAGCGCATCATTTTCTTTTTCATCCGGCATTTTTAAAAACATCCGCTGTGCCTCAACGATTACTGTATGTCTGTGCATGAACAACGCTGATGTGAGATAAAAGGAAAGAATGAGCCTAAGGACGCTGAAGCGCTCTGTAAAGTGCCGAGTCGGGTTCCATATTCATGTCATGCAAATACACTGTGAATGGAAATATATGGATTAAAGCCTCTTTTATGATATTGAAAATACAAATGTGATAAAAAAAAGTGCCTAAATGACCAAGTATTAGTATTTTGACATTGACATGCTCTCAAGCCGGGAACAAACAATGAAGAAAAAAGTATTGAGATGCCCCCTCCCTCTCCTCCCCTCCCCCTCCCTAAAGGCAAATTAGTCTCTTTAGTGAATGCTCGTTTCATATTTTCTTCCCTGTCTTTACTCTCTTATTATTAATTGGGCGTTTCGTTTGTTTGGTTGACAGGGCTGAATCATTTGTAAAGTCACGATCCCACAGACCAACAGCAAGGAACGACTTCCTAAATGCAAATCGACGCGCTTGCGTCACCTGAACCACGAAAGCTGCAGTTTTAAATCACGATCCCATCCTGTGAGTCTCTCAACATATTCATTTGTCTTTGTATTTGAATTGTTTGTGTTGTTATTGTTCCTCCTGGAAAGTAGTCAAACTTTTACCGAATGCATTCGAACCAAAGCGAGTTATCAAGCTCAGCTACGCCGGAGGCTTCTGATGGCGTCCTGCAGCACGACGCGCATCCGACTGAAGGAATGTTCCCGAAGATAAGAATCTCGGGATTCCAAGGAAGAGCTTTTTATTTCCCCAACAGAAGAAATTCCCCAACGACAGAAACCCTTTTGGAGAGAACAATAGTTGGTTCAGAGCCCACGCGGCAGCCAGCGTGCAGCAACCGTATTCACCACTTGAAGAGGAGGGAGGGACCCCCCCTGCCTGGGGGGAGGGCACCTATTAAAGTTGCAACTGTCTCTGCAGGTGAACCGTGCAGACACAGGAAGCAGTGTTCACAGGTTTAAGCCCTTTAAAAAAAAAAAACTAAATTAATTTTCATTATTTCTTTCGTGGAAAAACAAGGCGTTGTTCAAAAAGCTTCCCCCTTGTTTTTGGAAGCGGTCTTTGATGTGGTTTGGATCCGAGTCAAAGGAGCCTGAAACCTCAAACGTGCACGGCTCTTAATTCCGCTGCATTGCATGAAGACACCGAGCAGTTAATAATTACTGCGAGAGCGGCAGAGACGACCTTCCTTTTTTGACCTTAGTCTACTTTTGGTATTGATTATTGATTGTAAAATCCTATAAAATCAGACGTGGACGTGACATTTGAGTCAGAATGCATAAAAAATAAATCAGAAGTATCAAAATATGTTTGATTGTGCTTCAGTTAAAAACATAATAAACTAATGAATGGATTTTAAGCTCATTGCCCAACATCTGCTGTGGTAATATTTTGAATACAATCAGCGATACGTGTGAGTTAAATAACCATTGTCAAACATATTTACTATTGTTTATTACTTTTCAAAGGTGAGAGAGTCTCTAATGCATTAACATACACATATATGCACCTTAATATTCACTTTATATTGCTTTTAGTTCTGTTTTCGTCTCCACTAACTCCTGGTATACATATTTGGCCCGTTAAATGCTGCATAATGTTTACCTGTTAGTTACCAACTGTGTCTATCTGCTGCTTGGTGCTGGACAGGAAGTATAAAGCTAGTTTATTAGAGCTATTTCTAAAAATAAAATTATGCTGTCTTCAGAAGTAAATAAAAGAAGATACAAACACGAGATGAGGCAAACTGCAGAGCTGGACATGTCATTTAATCCAATTGTATTACACACAGTTCAACTTTAAATACAGAAATAAGGCATCTGAGGCACTTTAATTGCTTTAGTATTTCTCTCTTGTGCAACTTTATACGTCCACTCTGCTGCGCTTAAGACGGATCTGCATTTTAATTTTTAACTCTGATTACCCGACAGCTGTCGTGAATATATTTACCTTTGGAGATAAAGATTTCACAGACAGAACTTCTCATGCTCTCATAACATATGTTGCCTTGTATATTGCGACCGATGAGTCCATAACATTGTAAAACTTGGCACCTGGGCCAGTTACAACATCGAAATGCTGTTAAGTATTCAAGAATATTTCAAAAGGAGACCGTTTTTAAAACGTATACTTCTACTTTTCATTCATTTTGATGCTAATTCTTCTATACCTTTTTCTATTAGGAACGCTTGAATGAGTCATTTTGTTTGCAATGCAGTATCATTCATAGTATACGTGACCTCTTACTGTTCGTGATGAGCCGCAGTATCAAAAAAGTTTGGCACACGTTATTCATAGTTTATGACGCCCCACCCAGACAAATAACCTCCGCAATCTAATCACGCTGATACTTCCGAGTTTGAAGGAACTCCATCAACCAGATGGCGTACGACACTCGGCTGTTTCCTGTCTCCGACGCGGTCTGAACCTTTTTGACCCCCGTCGGGTTTTAGACCTCGTCTTAGAGTCGTCTTGGAACATTCGATTATTTTTCAAAAGGTGCTGATTTCTAGGAAGTGAAATTGAGTATCACGGTTGTGTATTAGGTGAGCGGTTGTTTGCTGTGCGTTGCTGGGGGGCAAGAAAGTACGGAGTTTCAGTGTTGACAGAAAAAGATCAGCGGGAGAGATTTACATTAAACAATATAGTTAGCTGTAAGCACCCCCCCCCCCCTCCACAGTGTCTTACAGGAACCAGTTCTTTCCTTATCATTTCACTTTAGAATCTTAAATCACCTGTAATCCCAAATTATAGAAATATGCACAATTTGATGATTTTTTTTTTTACCAGCAGAGCAATTCTTCTTTTCCACAGCACTGCTGACAAGCAGACGGATGTTCAGTAATTTGCTCTCCACCGTCCTTCCCCGACACCTTTGTTTCATTCCTTCACTCTGCTCTCGAGGCCTGGAGCTTAAGGTCTGTTTGTCTTTGCAGAAACGATGGGTCGGTATCCACCATTAACAAAACAAACCTGTTGACTCAAGTGCGATGAGGGATCTCGTATACGACGGGAGGTTTGGAGAGCCCTCGCCGAAGCAAAAGTCAATATTTGTCCTCTGTTACCCTGTCACACGATGTCGACACAAGACCCACTCAAATAAAGGCTTCAGTGCTCTCCACCTGCATGAACACACACACACACACACACACACACACACGCACACAGATACCATATGGCTGTATTACTGTATGCATCTTCAGACTCATCCCATATGATTTGAAGAAGATAAACTGGTCAACTAACTTTATTTTTGGTGTTTAAGGTGAGAGATGTACATTACCCAAGAGTTCAGTGTAAAGGAACCTTTTTCTGATTTTATATGTTAGTGGTTAGCCCTGGTATTGCAGGAAGTGCATTTAAAGACATATTTGGTTCAAAATCCATTGATTTTGCATTTCAAAGATACTTGTGCACGTTTGGTGATGCTTTCTTTCTTTGGATATCGATGAATGTATAAAGAGTCTAGCATACTAAACAAACAGAGGAATGTGAATCTTTGGTCATGTGCTAATATTATTGTAAGGTCTTCTGTGGATGTCAGGACGAGAGATTAATATCAAATACTGTTTGCTTGGATAGCTTTCAAAGAAGTCTTTACGTCAGCTGCTGCATATTCAACAACCGGTGTAGAAGTACACAATATTCTTAGATTTTACATAATAAACTAATCCGGAATTGTAAGCATCATGGATTTGTTTATTTCCACTGATGATGAAACACCACATGAAGCAGATTTTCTTAAAATGTTCCTGCATTTCTTTTTTCTACGAAAATAAAGTTGGCGGAAACGGTCGCGTCCACATTGTCTTTCTATGTAAAAACCAACATGTTTTTCTTTCTCAGTCTTTTAGATCTTTTAGACAGAAACTCACGTTTTCATGCTTTGCGGGCTGCAGAATCTCCACAAGAGGGCGCTGTTCACTCACTTTCAGACCAACTAACTGCACCGTAAAGGCTGTTTCACCCAACTTCGAGCATGCTCGCTGAAATTTGCAACAACAGATCTCCTTTCTTTTCATATTCAAGTAGTCTTCAACTTCTCTTTCCAACATGATCTCAGGTTGAAGTTGGTCATGGGATGTTGCTTTAGCACCACCTGCTGGCTGTAAATGGGACTTTTTGCAATCTGCAGTACACAGGAAGACTGCAAATAAATAATAGTAATGATAATAATAACAGGGCAATTAGTGTGTCAGTTCATCTAAACCGTGCTCGACAATACTTCAGAGGCACACGCCCAGTAAATCTCTCTCCAAATGTAAATAGACACGTCGTCCTTTAGCACTCATTGCTGTCCGTCTGATGTCAGTCAGGCTCCGTGCTTTATTCATTCATTTTTGTTTAACCCAATTATTTAATAAAAAAGAGAATTCTGGGTTTATACATTTTAAGAGTCTCATTTCCTGTATTCTTGCCCTTCATTGATATCGGCGATGCTTATTACCCTTCACCGTGATTTGTGTAAACATTTCTTACGGACATAGTGGATGTGTTCCCTTTCAGTTCATCTACAATGTAAATATGATGACAGGATCTAAGTGAAAAATGGTTCGTTCAAAACCTGGTGCAGTGGTTCCCAAACTTTTTCTGTCAAGACCCCCTTTCATGATATAGGAACATTGGACGACCCCCCCCCCCCCCCCCCCCCCCTGCAACCCGACCCCAAATGTTTCTTGTTTTTTAATGAATTGCATTATAATGCATGAACTGTATAAAATATTTTTATTTCTTTCAAAAATAAGTACATATCACTTCACAGTTTATTCTTCAGTTTGTTTAACTGGGAAAAAAATAGCAATAATAAAATATATATAAAATAAAAAATATATAAAATAAATTGTAAATACAATTACCCCCCACTTTGGGAACCACTGCATTAAAGCAAAATGGGAAAAGGAATCTGGGATAGATATTTCTGAGGAAGAATGGACATTAATATGGGGGTACCAATGGAAATGTACCAGTTCAATGAGCTGGCGAGAGTTTAACTGGAAAAATTACATAAAATATTTTATTACACCATCTCAGACATCTCACTATAGCGATACCACTCCTGAATGCTGGAGAAAATGTGGACACCAAAGCGCAAACCATTATCACATCTTCTGGGACTGTCCCATCATTAAACACTTTTGGAAGGCGGTACACAATACTTTACAGGACATCTTTCGCGAGGACATCCCTTTGGACTTTAAGATTCTGTACCTTGGAAATTTACCTCAGAGTTGGCCGAAAGGGGACAGACTCTTGATTAATGCATTGCTGGTGGCCAGCAAAAAGTCTGTTACTAGAAAATGGTTACTACCAGAGTGTCCTACAATTACATCTTGGAGAGACATCATAACGGATATCTACAGAATGGAGCAGATCACAGCTCATGTCAATGAAAGAACAGAAACATTTCTTAAACACTGGCAAAAGTGGTGCAACTATGTCACAGATAAATGGCCTGACTGTATTTCTTTACTCTATGGAAAATTATTTCTCCCTACTTTATTTATTATTATTATTAGTTTTATTACTATGGTATTGTTTCTTTATTTGCATATGTTTTTTCTTCTCTTTGTTTGGTCTGTTCTTCTCTATGTACAAAGAATCTGAAAAATTTAAATATGTTTATGTGAGATTTTGAACACTAATAGAATACAAAAAAAAAAAAAAAAAAAAAAAAGCTGCTCAGCCATTGGTCCACTGGAAGCTGCTCAGCCATTGGTCCACTGAAAGCTGCTCAGCCATTGGTTCATTGAAAGCTGCTCAGCCATTGGTTCATTGAAAGCTGCTCAGCCATTGGTCCACTGAAAGCTGCTCAGCCATTGGTTCATTGAAAGCTGCTCAGCCATTGGTCCACTGAAAGCTGCTCAGCCATTGGTTCATTGAAAGCTGCTCAGCCATTGGTCCACTGAAAGCTGCTCAGCCATTGGTTCATTGAAAGCTGCTCAGCCATTGGTCCACTGAAAGCTGCTCAGCCATTGGTCCACTAAAAGCTGCTCAGCCATTGGTTCACTGAAAGCTGCTTAGCCATTGGTCCACTGAAAGCTGCTCAGCCATTGGTCCACTAAAAGCCATTGGTCCACTAAAAGCTGCTCAGCCATTGGTCCACTGAAAGAAAAAAATAGCAATAATAAAATATATATAAAATAAAAAAATATAAAATAATTTGTAAATACAATTAACTTAATTTCAAACAAAGTGCAAACAACATATACTGTATTTCCTCACATTGAACAGCAGGTTTTCTCAAACAATAAAATAACACAATTATGAACAAGGTGTGCAGGTCTACATGGTACATTTTATTTTGTGATCATATTCCTATGTATATTCCTATTCATATATATCAGTGACTGGTGTGGGCTTGCTTTGCTTTACAGATTTTGTCAAAGCGGGGTTGCTGGTTGGAGATAGATACTCTCAGTTCATTTAGACCAGGGGTGCTCAAATACGTCGATCGCGATCGACCGGTTGATCGCGGCGACCTGCCAGTCGATCGCGGCGTAGTGTTGGTAGATCGCATCACAGAAAAATAAATGTGCCCGCCCCCGAGTAACTTCCTCTATAGCGCCAGATTACAGCAGAAGCGTGTCATTTCTGTCACTCCGTGTCGCGTTAACAGTCCTCCGCTCGCGGTCTCGCGCGCCACAAAGCTTCGCTGGCTTGCGCGCATCGTCGGGGCGGAGCAGAGAAAAAGTCACTAGCACCCCCCCCCCCCCCCCCCCCGTCGATCGTCTTGACTTGGTCACATTATAAGTAGCTCGCATGCTGAAAAAGTGTGACCACCCCTGATTTAGACCAGTCACAAATCTGTCCATCTTTGTACATACTTCCTTCTCTTCTCTTTATCTTTCTCTGTCGCTCCGTATCTTTCTCGCTCTGTGTCGCTGTGTGTCTCTCTCTCGTTCGCGCTCCCTCACTCTCTCTCTCCCTCGCGCTCTCTCGCTCGGGCGCGCGCGCTCGCTCTCTCGCTCGCGCTCTCGCTCTCGCTCTCGCTGGTTTTGCCACAGTCGGTCTGTGACATGAGCCGCTCTGGTGGCGTGGTTGGAACACAGTGCATGTCACGTCGGTTATTTTATATTGTTTTACCGGTGTATGTGTGCGTCTGTGTGTGTGGGTTGGTGATGAAGCCGCGACCCCCCTGTAGTACCACCGCGCCCCCCCTAGGGGTCGCGACACAAACTTTGGGAACAACTGACCTGGTGGATTATCTGATTCATTCAGCATTTATCTTTGTTGTAGAGATAGATGTTGGTGTGTTTGCAGTCTAGTGTGTACAATGTTATAATAGGCACTGGCTAAACCTAAAAAATGAAGAACGAAAATGGCCTAAAAATACAAAGTTGTGCCCGTTGGGCTCTGGTGTTGGACGCCAACATAAACTAACACACACGTTTATGTTTACTGCTCTGGGTCCTTCTCCAGGAAGGCTGGAGTCTGTTAGAACAGATCTTCTGACCACTGGAGGATTTTGATGTTCGGCTGGAGCACCTGATGGTGCCGGGTCCGACCCGGTAGAGGACCGTTGGTGTGCACCTCTGACTACTGGTCAGAGTCCAGGACTCTGCTACACTGACTTCATGAGGTCTCAGGTCCAGGACTCTGCTACACTGACTTCATGAGGTCTCAGGTCCAGGACAGAGCTACAGTAACCCTGACTCACACTAATTTGACGTAATGGTGAGAACAATTTTTGCAATGTATGCCGGTCGTATAATTTTATCACATCATATTTATATTGCCGGTCCGTGAAAAAAATGTCTGACACGGAACCGGTCCGTGGCTCAAAAGGTTGGGGACCGCTGGCTGAGGGTACATCCCAAGTCTCTTAGGGTACATCCCAAGTCTCTTAGGGTACATACAAAATTGCTTAGGGTACATCCCAAGTCTCTTAGGGTACATCCCAAGTCTCTTAGGGTACATCCCAAGTCTCTTAGGGTACGTACCTTGTCTCTGAGGGTACATCCCAAGTCTCTAAAATACATTCACTGCCTTGTGGTGTTAAGTTGAGCTTCACTGACCTAGAATAAACAGCATTCTGGAATATAATTTTGTAAGTCACCTTTATAGTTAATATATAGTTAAACGTAAATAAGTATCAAGGATCGGGTTGTGGTGACAGCAGACCTTGTAGGCTGACCCAAGCTTCGCTATCACCCGCCAGTGCATTGGTGTTAAATTAGTTTATATCAAACACATGTGTTCCCCAACCCTGAGTGAAGAACTAAGCCAAACCATTTGAAGCACAATCATAGAACAAAAAGAAGAGAAAAATATAAAAGTGTGAAATCCTTTTAAATTCTTTTAACTAGGATTTTTTTTTTTAGCCTATGAGTATTGTTCCTGGCGACCTCAAAGTATTAGGCAAAACAGGATGCAAGATCACCTGTTACAGGTCCTTTTTCAAACAGCTTGTGATGTCTCACATGTGTATTGTAATTAACTGATGTATAAAACAGCTGGCGATGGATCAGCAAGCAGTCAGTCACTTCTCTTCAGAGTTGGTCTGTTGGCAGGTGTGCTGGGTGTTCAGTGCCAAGCTCTGCTAGTGATCGGAGTCCTCTAGTTCTTTTGTTTGGCTGCTCTCAGACTGTAAGATGTCGAGACTTGGGAACACGTGAGTTGCTTTACTTTCTTTGTTTAACGACTCCTAGCTACCCACTTAATGTCTCTAAATGATGTGTTTTACTTTAAGGTTGTTATGGAACTTGATGGCTGCAGTAATCTTCTTGGCTCAAGCAAGGCCAAATATGAAGGTCAATTCACAGTCAAGTAAGCCTGACTTCAAACTAAATGACTTTACCATTGTTCCAGGAAGTGTACTGCTCCTCACAAGCCTTTTCTCTTAACAGGCAGTGGCTTGCATTCAGACTGCGTGGGTAATCTAATGAGGCTGTCATTGGACAAGGCCCTAGCAGTGGGGAATGCGCTTGAGGTGGAGGCTATCAGTAAGTATGCAATCTGCTAATAAGCATGGTTAGTTAACACTAGGAGAGAGGTGTCCTGTCATGCTTGCCTTAATTCCCCCCCCAGATGGCACCCAGCACATTGTGATAACGCCCAACTTGGCTGCCCAGTGTGGCTACAGCATGGAGTCCGACCCGTGGGGTAACACCAGAATCTACTCGTCTCTGCTGGGCTGCTACGTGGACAATAAGGTATGTTCAAGCTCATTTATCAGATGACATTCAACTATCAGTTGCCACTAAAACATGTTTGCACATTTATTGCATTAATTACTTTAAACAAATTAACTTTATTTTTACTAGGACTTTATTTTAGTCTGCACGTATTGACTGTTTTATACAGCGGCCATCTAGAACAGCCAATGTTTGACCTCACTTGTGATTAAAAAAAAGAATATATATATATATATATGATTTAGCCACTACATTAAAAAATGTACACGTTTCCCCGATTTTAAGCTGGCTAATGCCACATTCTTGTTTCATGCATTTTATTTTATAGGACGACCAAACCTTCAATGTTGGCTTAAGGCTCCGGCTGTACGGCCCCGGTGGATCAGACGTTGTTACCCATGATGTGACGCAGGCTTGCAGCTACACTGGCTGGGCCTCTAGAGAAATTCTCTGTGACAGGAACTACATGGAAGTAGGTCACTTAACATTTTAAAGCTCTACTGACGTGTCTCTAAAAAACTATTAAGCCACCATTTCCTGTGTTTAGGTGTCACGACACATTGCTGCCTCTGATGCTCAAGTGAAGGAGCAGACTCAAGATGTTAAAGAGATCGACATCATTCCTGATGTACGTGTAGAAATTCCTGTTGCAGTGGGCTTGCTTTTCAACCTGCACCATTATCTCATTCAACAGAGGAAATTATTAATTCTCGCCTTGCCTATAGGCCACTGGGGAATCACATGGCATCTGGAAGTTGACATTTTACACCCCAGAACCAGTATCAATGGTGCTGAGGGAGGCTGAACAAGCCGGTTATGGTGCCATGGCGACCTCAACCCGTCTGGTTATGCGATCTCCCTACAGTACAGCAGAGACTACTTCAGAAGAAGTAAGAAACTCGCCCATCAAGTGGTTTGCAAAAAAGTTGGCTTTGGAAGAAAAACTATAAACCGAACATCTCTTAGGTGGATGGAGTCTCCATGGAAGTGTTCAGGGTCAGCGCCTACTACAAGGCACCACATGGTCTGGGTGTGGTGGACATGGCAGCTGCTTGTCCCACAGGCAAGTCTTGAGCAATCTGTGTCGACATGGTTTTCTTAAGTCTGTCATATGGATGAGTCAACAGTTGGGTTATCATTAACAGGTGGCGTCCTCTTCACCAACAATGTAATCTCTTGGCACGTACCTCGCCGTATGACGCCACTAGTAGATGGCAGCTTTGACATCCGAGAAATGCACATGGGCATTAACGGAAGGAGGCTTGATGGATCTCAGATGGCTGCACGAGGGTACACGCTGTCCGCCACAGATTTCCACATCATCATTGAGATCCCAGTGGGCTCGCCTGATGGTCACTACAAGGTTGGAAGTCCTTTAGCTTAGGAATGAAAGGGTTACTTTTCTTTGCATATTTTATTAAAATGTCATGAATAATTGCAGAGCCATGCCCCAGATTACCAGTACCACGTCGCCTACATTGTGGAGCCCATGCTTGAGGTACTGTGGAGGAGCAAAGTTACCCGAGATGATATCGGATACAAGGTGTTGTTCCCCATTACCACCCCTCTTATTCTTCAAGCTCTCCATGTCCAAGAATGTAAGTCATTATTTGGTAAATGACAGAACTTCAGCCTAATAAAGGAGGGTTTATAGCCTTTTTCCTATTCCTCAGATACTGTCCCAGAGTCTCGCCTTTTCAGCGTTGTCTTGGGGCCCCTTCTTCATGATGTGGTGCTGAGGAACATCACCTTCTTCACCAGTGTGCTCACTGTTGAAGAGGGCAATGCCAGAGGTTTTACCATCCAGGAGCATCGCCACTCCAATGGAACCAAGAGCATCTCTGTTGTAGTGCCCTTTGATGCAGATATTGTCCTGAAAGATGCAAGTGAAATTATAGATGCTAAATGTCACTTGGTGCCATATTATTTCCCCTTTATTGGTTTCAGTGACATAACTGAGTTGTTTATGTCTGCAGAATCCTGAACCCTTGGTTACAACCTACTTCCTCTCTCTGATCTTTGGGTTTATCATCCTTCCTGAAGAAACTCCATTTGCCCACCCAGTCGAGTTGCAGGAATCTCTGCAAGACGTTGGTGAGATTTAACTTTTTAATGTTCACTGTATCTAGCTCAGACTTGTTTTGTGTGGGGAGAAATTTAACCAATATGGCCATGAAATTTCCCAGGTACTCAAAAAAAGTAGACGTTTTAAATGTAACATTATTGGTGCCGAAGGACAAAGGTTGTCTATCAACTGAAAGATGTGATGTAGATGCCAACTGACCAAAAACCTTGTGTCCTTTTTAAATATGACTTTACACAACCTCGTAGAGTTTAAGCTAAAGATAGTCCGATGGTCAACCTTGTCTCTGCTTTTAGAGCTACCAACCATCACTGGCACCTGTGACAAGAACCAGTTTTACATCAGTGTAAAATACGGGAGTCAAGGAAACTATTTCAAGGCAATGGTTGGAGATCAACAGCTGACGCCTGAGATGGCTCACTACCAGTTCCAAGAAAACGGCACACACTTCAGCATCAGTCTTCCATACGATGCCAAGGATGCAACCTTCGAGGTATGTTTTTCTGTAACCTCTCACCTTGACGCTTCTGCATTGGATAACTTCCCTCTTTGTCTTACAGCTGATAACTTCAGAGTCACTAAGAGCCCACATTGACTTCTTTCTGCTTCATGCCCGTAACGACTGGGTGCTCGCTGATCTCTTCTTGTCTTGTAACTTTCCCTTAACAACAACCGGTAAGACTTGAACATGTTGCTTATTTCTGCTGATTGAGTATAGGACATGTTGTTCACCCTTACTACCTCTACTCGCAGAGTGCTACCCCAATGGAACAGTGACTGCTACGGCTGTTAAGGTGGCTTCTGTGACCAATATGGTCCCAAGTAGCTTGACCCTAATGGACCAGTCTTGCAAACCGGCATTCAGTACTGATCGCTTTGCATATTTCTCTTTCAATGTTGCCTCATGTGGAACCACAAGAACAGTAAGTGTTGGTTCACCTTAAATCTCCACACTATTTTGTTAAATGCTAATGCCCCCTCCTTTTGTCCTCAGTTCTTTGACCACTACATGCTGTATGAAAATGAGATTGCCTTGCCTTACAACAAAGGAGCATCACCAGTTGGTCCTCAGTACAGGTAGAGGGGCTAGTCTAACCTGTTAATCGAATATACTTTCTAGTGAGGTCCACCTCAGTGTATTTTCTTTTCTCCAAGACAAACCATTTCCTGCTACTATGTGGTCAACGAGACTCGGACTGTTGGCTTCAGCTCAAAACCAAGACTCTATGAACCCACCGCAGAGATCGGCTCAGGACAGCTGATGGTTCAGATGAGGCTAGCCCAGGGTAAAGTTGACTTTATCAAAACCTTCTTTTTGCATGACTGTACCCAGTCAGGACAATGCCTCTTTCTAATGGGACTGTTCTCCTCCAGATTCATCGTACACGCTCTTCTACCAAGCAGAAGATTATCCAGTTGTAAAATATCTGAGGCAGGCTCTCTATTTTGAGGTAGAGCTGGTTGATGCTACTGACCCAAATTTGGAGCTCCTCTTGGAGAACTGTTGGGCTACACTTGATGAAGACCGAACATCTCTGCCTAGCTGGGATATTATTGTGGACAGGTAATGAGTAGCATAAAGCTAGGTAAGGTCTCAAAACTTGTGATTAAATATGTTGTCAATCCCTCCCCAGATGTGCAAATCCTGATGACAGCTATGTGACAATCTTCCATCCTGTTGTGAGAGATGCCAGGGTTTTAGTCCCATCCCACATAAAACGCTTCTCTATGAAGATGTTTACCTTTATTAAAGATGAGGCGGTTTTGAAGAACGAGGTAACGTATGAGCAGTGTGCATTGTCCACATCTCATAGTAGCCCTGTGTAATAAACCCTTCTGTCCATCTACAGATCTTTGTCCACTGCGATGCAGAGATTTGTGACTCGCACAGCCAAGCAGGTGGTTCATGCCGAGGCCAGTGTGTTCAACCTGCGCATCAGATGAACTACAGACAGGAGAGAAAACGGGGTAAGGGACATATGGGAAACATTTGTCAACAAACTACATGCAGTAGGTGATCTTCTGTCTTTTTGTTTTCTTCTAGTACAAAGAGAAACGGAATCTATCAGCCAAAGGCAAATCTCCTCTGGACCTATTGTGTTAATCTCTGCTCAAACTCCTGAATAAACTAAATTGAACTTCTGCAATCATCTCTTCAATCAATTTGTATCTATTTTGTTTGAACCCTGCATTGTATGTGTCAAGCAGTCAGGGCAGCAACTTTTACTGTGGCACGTTGGGCAGATCAACAATGGGTTGCATACAGATGCGGTAGAAGCAGCAAGACAACAAACTTGGACGGACCATCTCCACAAGTTCTCTGATGTGCAGTGGTCGGGTGTAAAGGATTGGAACAGGTGGTGAGGACACTGAAGAAAGTATTGTCCATATGAGAACCTTGACCACCCTCACCTGCTGCAGGGACAGTAGTGCACGTTCTCAACAGACTGCAGAACATTCCTGACTGTACAATAAATCACCTGGTCAGATCCTCCAAAAAGTGACCATCACTAAACCTGGCACCGCTTTCACCTATACCTTAGCTACACTTTATTTTTACATTTTCAAGGGGAAGTTGCAAGCATCCAGTCGTTACGGGTATGCAGCAAAAAGTAAACATGGGCTCTTGGTGACTTAATATTGGTCTTGAGTCGGACCCTCAATGAACGCCGTGTTCCCCGAGGCCTGAGAAGTATCGCCCAACTGAGACATCACAAATACAAACCTGTCTGAGATCGTATTCAACTGTTTTTTGGGACTTGCTGTAATGAGTGCAAATGGCAGCTAAAGGCAAAATTATTTTCCATCGATAAGAACGTGTTTTCGAGGTGAGCATAACTGGACAAAATGCAAAATACCTCTGGGCAAGCGTTTAGGTCATTATTACAGGAATGTTCAAATATTGTAAGTCTTGATTGTAAAGGTGTGCAAACAACTCTTCAAAGCACCATGGCCCAAAACTAAAGTCTCACCTACATCCAACACCATCATGCCTGTAACATCATACATTACATGTTGCACTTTCATCATTGCTTCACCCAGTTGTAAAAGGTGCTCTACTTGAATCTGATTAAACTGAAGATGCACATTACACCACCTTGTAATTGATTAATAGTAAATCAAGACATAAAATGGGAATGTCATTAGCTGTGCAGGTGTTTGGTCTTTAACCACAATACCAGACAAAGGGATGAACTGGGCCCTGAGGGGCTGTAGAGAGAAGTCATTAGGACACATCGATCTGAATATTTTCATTTTTTTTATATATATAGAGCTTTTCTGAGTACCCAAAGTAGAATGTCGCAATAACAATATGTTTGCCAATCCATCAAGTAGATGTTGAAATATGTGACAGAATAAGTAGGGATTAATTTTCTTTGACCAATATCGAACATCTGGACATCTTTCTGAGCAAACCGCCCCAGAAGTGTGTAAACATGTCACGACTAGGAGGCACAAGGTAGAGGAACACTGCAGGAGTGGATCAGCTGCAGCTTTTCGATTAGATATTGGTCGAGTCTGTGGTAAACATATGAAACATAGGAAAAGACAACTGACTCATTGTTTCAGTGTTAATTTAATCATACAAATGCTTAATTATAGATAGAGGAGAAGAAAAAAAAACAAAGCTTTATTTTGACAGTTTCTTGTCAGATGAATGTGCTATTTTAGGACTATATCAACTTTCATCTCATCCACTCACTAGGCACCCATCTCAAATCCATACATAGTCACAAAGTAAAACCACAGAATTAATCCAGCTATATTCAGATTTCTCACCACGTCTCTTTTTCTCGCTCACCAAAACACACACACACACACACAGAAAGAAAAACAAAAGACTGACGTGAAGAGGCAACGAGAACAGTGTATACTGTTTGGGAGGAGGACTCTCAGCTGACTCTCAAAAACAAATACACAGACTGCTGGTGAATCCCACGGGTCGGGTCCACATGGTCGTAGCAACAAACTCCAAATGTCAGGAACATGTTTGATGATAACGACTCGGAGAACGTTTGATAAAGGGAAATATCCTCAGAGAAAAAAAGAATTGAATTCGATCAACAACTTTTCTTATTTTATTTTTACGCCAAAAAAACAGGATGAAATGCAGCGTCTGACATAAACACAGGAGAGCTGGGGAGAAGAAGAAGAAAAAGAAATCCGGTATGATCACAGTCGAACAACTGGACTCATTTCCAGGTACGCAAAAAACCTAAATGTGTGATCCACGTAAACGGAAATCCAAATTATTTTTTAGAATCAGTTGAATTGATGAAACTGTGTGGTTTCACACGATGAAAAACAGAAATATAAAGCTCGGAACATAAAGGCCTTTCGGAGAGCTGACGAGAAGAACGCGGCAAAACCTTCTGGAAAATGCTGGCATCACAATCCTCAATAAACCCCCCCCGAAAAATAATAACTCCCCCCTTCAGATGAGGGGGACAGTGTTGTGCAAATAGCAGTAACAGAACATCAGCGCTAGGAAAAAATGGATGCCAACGGTTCATTTTCATATTCAAGTAGTCTTCAACTTCTTTCCAACATGATCTCAGGTTGAAGTTGGTCATGGGATGTTTCTTTAGCACCACCTGCTGGCTGTAAATGGGACCTTTTGCAATCTGCAGTGCACAGGAAGACTGCAAAAAATAATAGTAATGATAATAATAACAGGGCAATTAGTGAGTCAGTTCATCTAAACGGCGCTCGACACGCCCAGTAAATCTCTCCAAATGTAAATAGACACGTCGTCCTTTGCCCAAGTAGTATACACCATTTTGATGTCAATTAAATCCAAAGAGAACCATAACATACGTGCACACTTAACACGCACGCACACACACAAACACACACACACACACACAAATATATCTAGTACACTTACTGTCGACATTGACTCAAACTAGTCGCTCTCCAGGCAAAATAGATTTCGATGGCTTCTTGTTTAAACCCTTCCTCACACTCACTCGCATCCTTTTGCGCTTTAGCATCTATTTCAAGCGGAAAAAAAAACACGCACACACAAACACACACACACGCAAACACACACACACAGCTGTCTGGATTGACAAACCTGCAGACAGAACCGATCACAGAACCGATTAGCGTCTCGTTTCTCTGGATGTTATCTTTTGGAGAGACGGGGTTCCTACACAGGTATGGTCCATGTTTAACTCTTCTATTTAATTCCATATTTAAGTATATTTTAAGTGGAATTTTTGCCCTCATCATATTCTAATGTGGTGTCCAGTCGGTGTCGGATTAATGTCTGACAACTAATACTTCAGTTCGTCCACAACATGACAGAAATGTACATTTGTTTTTACTTTAACGACACAGATATTGGTTCAAAAGAGAAATACTGTTTTTGCGAGACATCATTCAAAATGTTGTGTCATACATGTTTTAAAGAGAGAGTTTGTAAAACTCTCTTTCCGTTTGTTTATTCTAGAAGTTTGGTTACGCAATGTGTATTTTTTTTCGACGGCTCCAAGTTATCCGATCTGGCTCAGCGTCGGGGTCAAGGGGGTCAACAGCTGCTCAGTTTTAGCCTGAAAAAGGTTTTAAATGATAAATGTAATACAAAATCAGATATCGGTGGCAACTTTTAGTTGCCAGAAATAAAACTGTCCCAATAAAACTATCCCACCCCCTGTTCTCAAAGTGATTTGAAGCACAAGCTGTCGGACCGATTGAGTAAAGAACATAATAGAGGATGAAATTAAATACTAAAGTAAACATAATTCCTAATTTGCAAATAGTGTTCATATCAACATCCAACATATCAACGGAAACTTCTCTGAACTTAAAGCATCTATTTAAAGCGAAAACCCACCACGCACACGCAATATATAATATATATATATATATATATATATATATATATATATATATATATATATATATATATATATATATATACATATTATTTAACCCATACACGGCAAAATCTGTAAACATTCAACCATTTAAAAAGTTGTCCGATTACAAGTTGTAAACGTCCCCCCCCCCAGGTTGCGTAATGCTCTTTAGGTGTGTGTGTGTGTGTGTGTGTGTGTGTGTGTGTGTGTGTGTGTGTGTATGTTTGTGTGAAAAACTGGTTTAAACTGGAAATAATCCATCCATCCATCCTCCGTTCTTTTAAAAAAAGACACTTTTCAAGAAATGATTAATCATCATTATTAATTTCTAGACCCGTGTAGGAACCCCGAGGACAAAACACTCCAAGTGTGCGTGGAAATACCAAATCGTACGTTGAATGTTTTGGGGGTGATTTTTTTTTTTTTTTACACTGGAAATAAAAATGGTTGTGCGTTTCTATTTTTGTTTTAGGTTTTATAGCATTTAGAGCAATGAAGCATTCACACATGCGGATCCGGGTGTCGATGTCAGGTGGGATGTTCTCGCTGCGGCGGGCGGGGAGGGGGGGGGGGGTAATCCATCCCCTCACTGTAGTGTGTGTGTCTGTGAAACGGGCCTCGGGTTGTCATGAGTCAATATAAAACAACAGTTCAGACCTCCCCCTCAGACCCCTCTGCATGTACTCCCAGGGTGTTAAGCTCATCATCCACGATGATGGAGAGGGGGGGGGGGAGGTCTTTGTCATCCTAGCTCTGTCCAAACGGATAGGGTCCGTGAATACCCTGTGGGGGGGGGGGGGAGAAAGAATGGGAATTAGAGTAGTCTACACAGAATGAAAACGAATAAATGTACGAGTGACATTGCTCAGTCATTTATAATCAAGACCACACACACACACACACACACACACTCACACACACACACACACACACACACACACACACACACACACACACACACACGCACACACACAGCCGCTCTCTGATGTCGTCATCAGTTCGAGGGCAGAAACGAAACCTGTAATACGCATAAGAAGCTCAGACGATCACCTTTTGAATGCTAATGGGACGACCGGAAGTGTTTTTTTCCCCCCCGACTGTTCTGAGGCTGAAACTGGCTGGGACTGGCTGGAACTGGCTGGAACTGGCTGAAACTGTCTGAAACTGGCTGAAATTGGCTGAAACTGGCTCTGCCGTGACAGGTATGAAGCGACACTTGTGTCTACGAGTATGTGGCCTAACCTGTCGATTTAATTAGGCGAGTAGATACTAACTGACAGCTCGATGCCATGATGGTGGACTTTTCCTTTACGGAAACTAAAGAGTACGTTTTTAAAAGCTTGTAACTCAATACATTCGCAATATAAACAATTCCCAAATTAATATCAGCGGTACTAACGTGAGGGACTTGTCACATGCTCCTCTCTTCACACCTCTAGTCTCGGTACATCCTTCCTTATTAATATCATCTTTGATTTAAACTAAACGGAAAGCAACGGAGCCGCCTCCTTGGGCTGTAAGAAACAAAGTGGCAACTTCCTAAAATACCACTAGGGGGAGTAACACAAGTCTGGCCTGAGTGTGCAGCCAATGGAAAGGCTGCGTTCATATAAATGTCATATGTTATTGGCATATAAAATAATTTCATCATTCGTTTTTTGAAGGTCGACAAACTAAAACCGAGTTGGGTACCAAACGTCACGGCAACCCATCAAACAGCCGTCTAGATATTTCCCTCTGGATCCACATCTGTGTGATGAAACTCTTGCATCCGAACCGGTTTGTGGGAACAAAACAAAGTATTGCCGCAATCTAAACTGGAAAAACCTGGTCCGGATACCGAACTTTCCCTCTTCAACTCTCCCCGACCGACACTTTGGTCAAAATACCCGACACTAAACTCACTAAACTGCCATAACATTGACCGAGCATGCCGATGCTCCCCACAGGGCGAACCCAATGTGATTTTTAACCGTCTGTGAGCTTTACTAAAGGCAGGGTTCTTACACATTTTGATCAATGGATTTCCAAGACTTTTAACCAAATGTCCATAAGCAAACTGAAATCTCGGTATAAACGTGCAAAATTTAGAAAATGTTGCATATCGAGAGCGTACGCCGGCTTATATTTTGTGCGTCTTTCTTTAAAAAACATACTAATTATTTAAAATTCGCCGTAAATGAACATGTGATTATAACAAATTTCCATGACTTTTAGGATTTAAGTTTTTTCCATGACTTTTACAGACCCATGACTTTTCCAGGTTTTTCATGACCGTATGAACCCTGTAAATGTCACCCTCGGGTAAAAAAACAAAAAAAAATTCTCACAAGATATCTCATTGCGAGATTGACAGATGCCCAATAAATCGCAAATCAATGCTCAAAAAGGGAAACTTTTTTGGTTTTCAAAGACCGTGTGGCCTTTCTTCACCATCGTCAAGGTAAACGTATCTGTTTATGGGGCACTGCTGGCAAAGTTAAAAAGAAGAAGATCTCAGAAGTAAATTCGATATGCATTATGACGCGTTGTAAAGGGTGAAACTAATTTAACACTGGGTGAGCCGGAGAACCACTGGTCAGGCTTTGTTTTCACTAAACGGCTTGTCCAGGAGCTGTGTCTGGTTGCCCAAACCATATCTGAACTAGAACGGGAACTCGGTAGAGTGCATACCTTCGCATATCACAAGATTTGGCAATGAATTATGAACATTTTGGCATTATTTGCATGCCAATTGGATATAAATTGACTAAAAAGAAGATCTTTGCATGACCTTGACCTTTGACCCGATCGATCGCAAAATCTAATCAAATGGTCCACGGATAATAACCAATCATCCCACCAAATTTCAGGCGATTCGGTTTAATACTTTTTTACTTATGCGAATAACACGTACGCATACAAATACACGGCGATCAAAACATGACCGTCCGCATTTTCAAAGCGACGGTAACAAGGTCATCGTGGGATGGATTCACGAGGCACGAAACCCTGAACTTGCCGCGTACATACCTGGCCATACGTCACCACGGACAGATTGGTTTGGAGCCCATTTGACGCCCTATTTACAGCATTGTGAGTCAGTCCGTTTTGATCCTGCTGGATCGGCTCTTGCGTGCGCTCCCACGCTCCGCCGCCGTCTCTGAAGCCGCCGTCGGTGGCGTCGTGCTTGTTCTTCTGCGGCGAGGCGAACGGGTTGAAGTCTCCCTGCACGTCGCGCTGCGGCTGCGTGTTGAATTCCGTCTCGAAGGACGACAGCTGCTGGGTCACGCCGAGGAGCCCGCCGACCTCCACGGTCAGAATCACCCAGATGACGTCTGTGGGGAGAAGAAGCGTTCAGGAACGCCGGCTGCTGGTGCGAGTCTTCGCCGAGCCCCTCCTCTATATAACGCACGCCGGCCAATCGCTGCGCGCCATCCAGCTCCATCGACTCTCGCGCGATTGTTTCTTCATCGTCGGGCTGGCGTTGTAGATTCGGAGTTAGTCGAGACTCGATGTCGTGTAATTGCGATACTTGTTACCCGATCGGAAGGAGATCGGCTTTTCTAAAAAAGTTCTATCTAGAAACCTGCGGATATATCCTTCCTTTTTTTCCAAGAATAAGTAGTTCAGGTTATTGACAATGTGGGCGCCATGGTAACTCTCTGATAGCTTGAGGGAGTAGCAGCAAGGGGGCGGGGCTTAGCAATAGGGTCAATATAATGTTTCGGGTTTTTTGGTCACAAAAATATTTTCTTGGGCTGAATTATAACTAAAAGAAAAGGACATAGATAGAATAATGGGCATGTTAGTTCCTCTTTAGAAGTTGCCTACCTCCGTAGAATAACCCGTTGGCCGTGCACATCCTCCACTGGCCCTGGTACATGCCCGGCGCCGTGGGACTCCGCATCTGCACGCTCACGTCACAGATTTCCTGGGGTTCTAGTGACTTCACCATCACTGTGTTCACGTGGCCGAACTGATCCCCGCCGATGTATTTGAGACAAACCCCCGGTGGCCACGACTCTGCACCTGTAGCACAACAGAGAAAAGTCAAAACACAGCTCAGCAGCCGTGGTAACTGACGTGTGGTTGTGCTCTTATTGCGTAGAGATGCAGGAATACGCCTCGTACTGCGCAGGCTGAACATGTGTGTGTGGCGGCGTGCTGTGCACCTGTGTTTTGTATCCTCCAGGTCTTTGTGAACGGCGTGTCGGGAGGAACGGACTCTCCTTCCCCGATGGTCACATCCTCGACAAAGGACATGGAAGGCGTGTTGACGTTGGGACTTTCAAAGTCATAATAAGCACCGATAGCAGCCTGCAGGTTCCTGTTGGACACAAAAACGAAGAGCCAGGTGTTAAAAAGAGCGGAACAATAAACATGCGACCCCGACCTCAAAATGTTGTATTCCACAGTTGGAATACAAGCTAAAACTAAAAAGATAATTAATCTGGAATAATACAAACAACTGATGTATAGCTCAGGTCATTTTCTACATTAAAATGCTTTGAAAATGGATGATACAAAAAAGAAAATGCTGGACTTCTACGATATGATAACACTGAATATTATTGGTCTGTTGATACAACACAACAAGCTATTTAAATATTAAACTTGTGCTTTTTTTATATTTTGAATTGTGCATCTTGGAATGAAAGACAAATAAAGAATTCCTTGAGTATCGAATACACCAAACTGATAGAAATGTAGTTTAAAAGAGAGAGAGAGGTTCAAGCCCTAATTACGTTCTCACATCAGCACGCCTGGCCAGTAGTGGGCATCTATTATAGCGTATCCACTATTGCTGTTATTTTTGGTAGTTGTAACATTTTCATCATGTCTATTATTCTTGTTATATAAACAATTAATTCCAGATGCATAGAATGTGTTGCAACTGTTTTGTTGTTCATTCTGTACTCATGACGTCATAATGTCCCCATCCAGGGAGAGGGGTCCTCCTCTGATGCTCTCCACAGGGCTTTTCACTTGTTTTTTTTGGGAGAGGGGAATTTAAAAAAAATATATATATTTTTAATTTTGGGCTAAATCGGATAAATCGAATAGATGTCAATTTGGAAAGTTACAAGAATTTTCGGACGCTTGACAAATCCAACATCAGAAGGACGCGGCAGGAGGGGGATTTAAACGTTGTTAAACCGCACAACAAGCACTTTGGTTTAGGCCCCGTCTACACATTTTTTATTTTGGTTTGGTGGACGAGAGGCCAAAACGCAAAAGGAAAATATTGGTTAGAATAGATACCGTTATACGTGTAGACGGGGCATAAAACATCCTGACACCTTTGAGCCAGAGTATGGGTCATGAAAACACAACTCTAATCATATTTCACTCGACCCTCTTGCCATCCAGGCCAATAAAAATCCACATCTTCAGTTTATAATGCAAACTTATCGATATGCATTTCTAGTTTCCAAGTTGATGACATCATCTTTTGCTGTTTTATCCGACTTGAGAAAGCTCCTCCAGAACTGAAGACACAATAACACTTTTCCCTCCGACTAAACTGTATTTGTTACGACTATTAAACCGATTTTTTATTTGTAGAATTGTTGGAAAACCTTTTTGTACGGGACTTTTGTGTCATCTGCTAAATAACTTCACTGATTATGGGACACATTGGCTTCAGGATCTAAGTGACTCGCCCCCTTAATCTATCTGAGGGGAAACCTTGATCATGTACCAAAATAAGAGTTAAACAAAAATTGGACATTTTCTTTAAAAAATAATCACACGGCATTTTAAACGATACTACTAATAAACAAGTTTAGGTTATCAAATACCAGCAGCGGTCACGTGATGACGACACGTTGTCTAACGCTGATTTCCAGACTCCACAATTAAACTTTAATAGAAACAAGATTGTGTTTTAGCGTGTTTATTAAAACATATATAATGTGATCAAAGCCTTAATCAGTCAATCAACTAAAAGTAAAAAAATGAATCGATCCAAGACCACTTGTTGCCAACAATTGATGGATCACGACTGGTTACGTCATCAGCGGTGTCTTCGCGGAGCAGCACGATTCAACGTTAACACTTATTTGTGCAACATGGCAGATAACCGACCCCGAGAGTTCCCTTCGATTGAACCAGTCAGCCAGCGGGTTCTTCGTGGTTTAAAAAAAGTAATTGCATCTTATTATAACTCACGGTCGGGGCTCAACTTTACCGTTTCACTTCCGCTTGCCCCCCGACACGGTCATCAGGAGTTACGTTACAGCCCGCTGCCATTTTCCGTGAAGGAATGGTGGAATTACAACTTAGCAACCGTGTGTGTGTCTCCATTTGTTCTGCATTTCCAACGTTAGCTCATCTACTCGACCACAAGTTATAGCGTCGTGTCGCTGCCCGACGACGGGCCCTCGTATCCGCGAGCTCACCAGTTGGTCATGTCCAGGAAGAAGGCGCAGCCGGCCGGGTTGAGCTGGAAGCCGAGCAGCCTCTGAAACTCCGAGATGAGGACGTCCTTGTCCGTGGTGCCCATGCAACTGAACTTCTGCATGAGCTCCGCGTCCACGTCCATGTCAGTGCCCTCCATGGGTGGCGGGTGGCCCGTAGCGGAGACGGGGGGCCGGGGGGGGGGGCGGGGAGGGGGACCTCTCTCGCTCTCTCTCTCTCAGTTGAGTCCGAGGCCTTCTCCAGCCATAACAACCAGCTCAACAACAACAACCGTCAGTGCGCATGGCACGACGAGGGGGACGACGTTTGACGTTGCAACGGCGCGCGCGTCACCTTCGCCAATCACGAAGTGGGCGTCCTGACGTCATCTGTTGCTATTTGCAGCCGCCTTTTCATTGGTGTATCGTCTCTGCTCGTAGCGCAGTGCCAGATATATACCAGAAGAGTAATATGGGATAAAATAATGAAATTATAAATCTTGAGAACACCAATGTACATGTATCTTAAAATATAGCGAGGAAAAACTCAATGCATTTAATGTTATATTATTCTATTCTATTTTGTTGTGGTATATATTGTGCATTTTAATATAGCTTTACTTAAAACAAAATGATTTCTCCTTGCAGGATTAATACATTCTCTATCTATCTATCTATCTATCTATCTATCTATCTATCTATCTATCTATCTATCTATCTATCTATGCATGTATCTATCTATATATCTGTCTGTCTGTCTGTCTGTCTGTCTATCTATCTATCTATCTATCGATCTGTCTATATATCTATGAATATAGCTTTGAATCCAGGATTATTAAAATTAATATAATGGACTATGATTGTCATTTACAGTTTTTCTCGATTGCTTTGGCTCAATTCTTGAAACAGAAATTACATTCTCAAAACTCTTAGTGCATTTGGTAAAATAGTCTATATGGTTCAGCACAACTACATAGATCACCTTCAAAAGGTCATATCTTCCCCAAAACAGTTAATTCAGGCTTCAAACCCAAATCAGTTTCTCATACAAATAGTCAGTGCCCCCAAAATGAAAACTTCCTTCTCGATTGCTGTGGCTCATCTCTCAAATGAACCTGGATGGTTTAGCAAAACACTATGGCACCCCTGCAAAAGGTCATATCTCTCCCAAAACATACAACTCATCAGTCAAAACTAAGTCCTTTTCTCATACAAATAGTCAGTGCCCCCACAATTAAAAGTCCCTTCGTCATTGTTTAAACACTGCAGGTCAAAATGTTTAGATGTTTTGTCATAAGGCAGTGGACCATATAAATATTCCTCATGTGCACAGTTCACTCTTGACTTAGTCCTTTGACACTGAGTGGTTACTGTAGCAGATGTTTTCTTTCCAGAATACTCCGTGTATCAAACAGAAAAAAGATTAATTCAAGAGGAGCCAACCAGGTCTCACATCACATACTGTGTTGCACTTACTGTATACTGCCATGGAAATTGTAACAATAATTGTTACAGTAATTGTAACAATAATTGTTACAGTAATTGTTACAGTGATTGTTACAGTAATTGTTACATTAATTGTTACAGTAATTGTTACAGTAATTGCAAAACAGAAACAGAAAATGTGTACAGCAAAACATAGTGTCAAACAAAAAGCACATCAAAAATAAAATGAAGTATAGCCTACACTACTGTAACAAAACATACAGGAGGAAAGTAAATCAAAGCTGGAGTTCATCCTCACTCTCCTGCTCATCCTCGCGCTCACGTTTGTCTGGCCACAGATCTTCGTCTTCCTCGGCCTCTTCCCCCTTCTCCACCACCACGCACCCTTGCTTCGAACAGGTAGTTGCCCTTGTTTGTTTACCTGACCAGGTGCTTCCATGTTCATACTGTAAACTGTACTGAACTTGGTCAAGCCCTAGATATTTGATGGAAGAACCTGTCAGCTAACTAACATGACTGTGATTGGTGATCGGATGTGAGAAACTCCCCCTTGATCAGTAAAGTTCAAGTTGCGCCTGAAAATGAAGCCGATGATCCAAGAGATCCAGATTACAGAATATACCATCATGTTCTTCATCGTATTATGTGCCTGAACGATTTTGACAGAGGAGTGAACTATTGTGCAGGTGATGATGTAAACAAGGAAACGATGCCAAGATGTTTTGCAGAGAACAACCATTTGACTGAGAAACAACATTCAGTTTAGACCAGCAAGATGTATTCAATTGGTAATGTGGCTAACTGAAGGCAATTGTACCTAACCGTTTGCACAGATGTGCTAAATCATTTGAAATGTGTGCAAGCTGTCGGCAATTGTACTAAAACAATTGCAATTTGATTAAAGGAATGAGAAATTCCAATCTGTTGTGAACAAGTGCCCAATGGTTTGGAGGTTTGCACGAGTTGTTTTGAGAATGTAATTTCTGTTTCAAGAATTGAGCCAAATCAATCGAGAAAAACTGTAATTTGTCAATGCTGCACATTCTCTTATTTCGTAGCTTTGTACCAGATAATCTACCTCAGATGTTTGATGTTGGATGTAATGTTTGCTCAATTTGCAATGTTTGTTCTACCTCCTTTCTGTCTATAAACCAAAGTATACAAATAACTGTATATATTTTTAGATGTGGTTGATTTAATATGTGCAGCCCTGGACCATGTAACATTGCAACTTGAATTATTAAAACACATTCTTTTTATAGCCATACATTTTTTCAGTTTTTTTCTTGAACAATCTGTATTCATGTGAACTAGGACATCTAAATGTAACATTTCCATTATCTCTTCCTGGCTATTTTAAGCATTTAATTAAATAAACAATTATGGGAACGTTAATCCACTGAGATTAGTTGGTATTTAAAATTCAGCAAGACTAACCTTCAGAAAATTATTTTAACTATTTTATTATATTTTTTACAAATACATTGTAAATGCAACTATTATCAACCTTTAGATATATAAAGACAATGTCCTGATCTCATTTCCCTTGTCTGGTAACAATATAAACCTTTATTTTCATTGTGAAGAAATTGGTATAGTATTTTATTTTTTATTTTTTGATGTGTGTACCTGTGGAAATAAATAAATACGTGTATATATATAAAACTACCTCCATGATCTAAGGTAAGAAATAATTCTGTGTTTTTGAAATCATATCTCTTTTTTTTTTTGATGTTGTGCTGCAGATATTATATTTGCTGTTTGTGTTGACGGTATATACTTGAGCGTTTTCATTACATATACAAATAATTATGTATTTGTATTTTATGTATATTTGCGTTCATCATTTACATTGTATTTATCTTTTCGCACGGCAGTCCCTTTCGGGCGGAACAAACTGTCCATGGTTCTTATATCTGGTCGGAAGTCTTATTGGGAACACCGGAATCGCGCTCTCGACGGAGACTGCCGGGGAAAATGCCGAAGTAAGTATAGATATTAATTCCCTTGCATGCTTAATCTATGATATCTACGTTTTAACGAAATGAGTTTCTGTCTGTATTGAACAACGAACAACATAAAAGCAAAGCATACATTGGAAACTATTGAAACGGACCACTTAGTTTCCAGGTGGACGCGGTGCGCTTGAGTCGGGCTCCGTCTATTTGCTGGACGGGACCTCGACGTGAACAAAGCTAGGCTAACAGTTACCATAAACCCACGATTCTGGCTATGTGTTGGACTTCTTATTCAAGCTGGATCTTTGTATCGTGTTATATGAGTCGGTAACGTAAACTGTTGTCCTGAACAGTGAGTCTGTAATGTGTGTTTTGAAGAAGAGCCGTGAATACTTCTGGTATATAACGAGTTATACATCAACTTGTCGCACGGTAACTTTCAGATGCTTTCCTGTGATGAAGCTGCAACCTGCACAGCGGAGAGAGACTCATCCTCAAATAAGTGGCTACGAAATACAAATGACCTTTTTGATGCTAGCAAAATTAATTGTTTAGCAGGACTTTAATAACATCTGCACAACATCCATGTTGCAATTCCTGCAAGATTCCAACTCACTACTGACACGTTTATTTTGGGATTATCATCTGTTGCTCTCCTGAAGGTTTCTTCCCTTTCCCAGTTTTTTTGTGAGGTACCAGGAGAAGGATGTCATATGAGGCTAATTTGTAATATTTAACAACATGGCTAATTAAAAAACTAAAACATTTGTATTTCTATATCGCCGGAGACTAAAAACGCATCTTTTCCGACCTATATCTGGATTACAACACAGATTAGCACTTCAGTGGCACTTAACTTGGCGTTGGCATACATTGTTATTTGCTCTTGAGTTCGCTCGTAACAATTGTGTTTTAATACACCTCAACTCTAATTCAAAGTACACAACTTTAGGAAAAGTAATTTCTACACATCTGGTCTTTTCACATTTATCACAAACTTCTATTTTTCTCCTTCACAACAGGTTTTACTGTGACTACTGTGATACCTACCTTACACATGACTCGGTAAGTTGTACTTGTGCTGTATCAAATCAAGTTGTTGATGTAAACGAAGCATGATGTAATATCTCGGTTGTATCCCTCTCCAGCCATCTGTGAGGAAGACTCACTGCAGCGGCCGAAAACACAAGGAGAATGTGAAGGACTACTACCAGAAATGGATGGAGGAGCAGGCTCAGAGCCTGATCGATAAAACAAGTAAGCACACTTATGTTGAACGAGACCGAGTGACTCCAGAAGTACTGAGCAACTGTGATCTGTGTAACAGATCAAGACACTTTGCCTCTGAAACTGTTCCCTGAACTGCACGAGTGCTAAATGCCCTCTAACATTAAAGGCCGATGTTTCTCACGGAGTAAAACACAAAACTTTTCAGTGTTTTGTAATTGTATGTGCCTAATGTTTTGCCTTCTCTCCCTCCAGCGGCCGCCTTTCAACAGGGGAAGATCCCTCCCACGCCGTTCCCTGGTGGCCCTCCCCCAGGTCAGTCCATGTCAGCTCTGCAGTAATTTGATAACTTCTTTAAAATAAATAGAAAGAAGCAGAACTACACGATCAAAATCTAATGCAGTCTAAGTCTACAGTCCTGTGATAAATCCTACTTTCATGAACATTAGTTTAGTTAAACCTCTTTTAGAGAGGTATTGATGGTTATTTGGGAGGCTGAAGTTTGTGGTGCTGTTAAATTATGTTGCATCCTACTGTTTCTAATATTTTGTCCAGCCCATTTTATATCTTATGAGGATCAATCGGGGTTCGTACGGTCATGGAAAACCTGGAAAAGTCATGGAAAAAAACTTAAATCATAAAAGTTTGGGAAAAGTCAGACATTTGTTATCACATTTTCATTTACGCCAAGTTTGAAATAACTAATGTGTTTTTTTTAAAGAAAGATGATCAATATATATAAGCCAGTGTACGCTCTCAAAACGCAACATTTTCTAAATAGTTCATGTTTATACAGAGATTTCCGTTTGGTCATGGAAATTTGGTTTAAAGTCCTGGAAATCCATTGGTCAAAATGTATAAGAACCCTGGTTCTGTATAATGCAACTCGGTTCCACAAGATGAACCATTGTGCCCCATTCATTTTGTGGAATAAGTTTCAGAACTGTGTTTTTTTTTTTTGGGACATTGTTTCATGACGAGGAGCATTCAAGTAAAACATGTTGGGTCACAAAGTGTTGACATGATATTTATCCACAATAACAATAAAAGTGTTTTTTTTTAGTTCAGTCAGAAGTCAATGCAAATGACGCTATAAATAAAAAACACAATTCACAGGAATGGGATCACATGACTTAATTGTCCTCTGACATGTTCTCTTTGTAACGCAGGCGGTCCTCCTCGGCCCGGCATGCTCCCAACGCCCCCCATGGGAGGTCCGCCCATGATGCCCATGATGGGGCCGCCACCTCATGGAATGATGCCCGGTGGACCCGGTAGGAACCCTGTTTCCATGACGACGCTTTGTGGAACATTTACAATGCCTTCAGTCAGCCTTCAGAGGGTTTACTGGGTTTCATCGGTTCTCATGTAGTTTCATTGCATTTTGTTATAACTGTATTGTAGGTTTGAAACAATTGATTATCAAACTTTAGATCAATTGATGGATCGTTTAAGATGTTTTTACTAGAAAATTGAAACTCATTCAACAGAAGTTTTTTTCTTTTCTTTCTGTTTTACATCAGTGTGTATTAAATATCTTGAGTTGTTAATGTTTGTGAGGTAGTAATTAATAGGGTGAACATTTATTTAATCACTATTTTGTAAAATGTCGTAGCTAAAATGCTGAAATAATCCAAGTCAGCAGGCCGAAGCCGTAGAAGCCGCCGCCCTGAATTAATTCGCTAATGCTGTTCGTCTCCCCGCCGTCTCTCCTAGGAGGCATGCGGCCGCCGATGGGAGGACCCATGCAGATGATGCAGGGGATGCAGGGGCCGCCACACATGATGCGGCACCCTCGCCCCATGATGATGCCGGTCCGGCCGGGCATGATGCGGCCGGACAGATAAGAGCGGCCGGACGCTCGCCGCTCTCCGTTGCCACAAACAGACACTGTCTCGTGAGGACACTTGGGTTAACACTTGGATCTTTCATCGCGCCCTTTTTAAATTCATACAACGTCCGTCGTCTTCAACCTCAAACGTGAACTCCCCGATGTAATTATGTCTAATTACTTTATTTTCTTGTGCCGGTATTTATGACTGTACGCCTCCCCGTTTAAATTTGTTTTTACATCCCCGTTTTAAAGACTTTGTTGTTGTTCATTTTAATTAAACGTGTTCTCGTGTTAGTATCAAGTTTGAAAACATCCCGTCTCACTTTGACAAAACTGTTCAGCGCACGGTTACAGAGCGTCTTTGATATGACAATATTTGTTGGTTTATTTTTTACTTTTTGTTTTAGGTTTTTACATATTTGTTGTTTTTCATTGCGATGCTTTGAGAAATAAAACGGTGATTTCAAACCTGTTTTTTTTTTGTAGTCCTTATTAACAAAGTTTGTTTTTAAACGCAGGTTTTTTTAATAATTTTTTATGATGAGACCCAAACCATCGCTCTAATAAAAGAATATTGCGTACTTTCTAAAAAGAAGCCAACAAGCAACATTTAAAAAAGTACTTAAACATTAGGACTATTTGTAATTACATGGCATTTGGTTGATAACAAATGAGAAAGATTCAAGTAGTCAAACCTAAATTAATTAATTACAGTTATCTCCGTCCCCGGACAGCAAAGACGTCCTCCAGTAGGTCCGTGTGAGGTTTTTGAGACGTTCCTCCTCGGTCTCACGATGTATTAAAGTGTTTCCTCTGAGACCGACTGGCGACCTGTTCACGGTGAGCTCTGCGTCGAGCCCACTGCATTCTGGGATGTGCTTTACCCCACTGGCCCAGACCCTGAGTTTAACAGATGGAGAGGAAGAAATACCCAGACGGATGTTTTTCAAAATCTCATATCACGAGGGACGAATGAGCGCCGGCCCTCGTTGGTTCACCCGGTCGACCGCGTTTAAAGACGTGCCGCTCTAGAATATAATCTAGAATCTGCGTCCGCAAGTGAATCATGATCTCAGCCCGACATCTGTGTCTCTAAATGCCTCCAGAGAATCCTCCTGGCTCGATTGTAACTCCTTCTATCCGCATTCTCCAACTCGTCTACAATGACGAGAATGTGTCAACAGATGGCGCTAGAGAGTCGTCGTGTTTCCGGGACCACGACACGGGATTGACGTGCGATGACGTGCGTCCTCCGGACTGTCGGATGTCTTTGCGTCTCACGCTCCCAGAGGACATTTTTGTGGTTTAGGACGTTTCTAGGCCACTTACAGAAAAATAAACATTCGTTGGGGGGGGGGGGGGGGGGGATATGCTTCATGCTGCGTTTGCCAATTTCTCTACTTATAGACCGGATAGAAGAAGAAGAAGAATGAAATATACTTTATTAATCCCCAAGGGGAAATTTGTCGACACTGTAGCACCAATAAACTAAACACAAGAGAATGAATTATAAATATAAGAAAGAAACAGTGACTGCATAAAGTATACAAAGTGAAATATATATATAATCTAAAATAATAATAATAAAAAAAAATATATATATATACACAACATATATGCAAATACAGAAGTGTAAAATTTAATTAAATAAAAAATAAAAAAATGGAAAGCTTCTGCAGAGGCGGTTCCAACCCGTCCTGCTGCTGTTATCCGGTCGTCTCTGGTGGCTTCAGAGGCTTCGGGACGTTACGGGCATCCGACGTTCCTCTCTGGGGAGCGGACTCCTTTTAAAGCGCTGTAAACTTCAGCGAGACGGGAATAGAACCACGCCGATGCACATTTTATGCACATGTCGATCTTGTGCGTCATCTGAAATAAGCAGCGACCGGGAATAATAAGTTTTATAATGCATTTCACAGGTGGGAGACGGCTTGTGAATGTCAGATGAGAACAATGTGGTGTTGAAACAATCAAAGAGAGAGGAACCCGATGGTTCTCGTGTGAGGTGACCTTTGGGAGCAGACGGCGTCCCTCGGTGCTCTCGCTGTGCGCTGTAAAAACTATATAGAGCCGTTGTTCTGTCATTTTTTGCTGCCTTGTAAAAATTTGCTACCCGCTGCATAAACTGATAGGTGTGTATCGATTCATGCTACCCTATAAAAAAAATGCTACTTTATGGTTTTATACATTCTGTACATCAAATAAAGGCATAAAGTAAGTGTTTTTTTCTGTCATGAGTCTAATTATAAAAAGTGTCACTCACCGTTATATGCCGTGCATGACGTGCAACTCGGAAAATCGACTCGGCGCAACACCACAAGGTGACGTCACTCACCGTTGCAAAGACAGGGTTAGCTAAACATGATGGGCGTGTCGGAAAAAACTCGAAAAAAACTCGGAAAATCGACTCGGCGCATGCGCAATACCACAAGGAGCGTTTTTTGACAAGCAGCATTAAATAACAGAACACCGTGTTGGTATAAATTAGGATTTCAAGCTGATAATTTACAGACTTTATCCGGGATTATAAAGTCAAGTCTGGTTTATGTGATTTTCCTTTTTTTTTTTCTTCAATCTTTTATCATTACATCTGTGTAATTGAATAAGTTTGTTTAAAATAGACTCTTAATTCCATCTTCATTTCAGAGACGACAACTCGTTCACTTCCCAGAATGCTCAGTGTTGGTGTTAAAGTCGTATTCAATTCAATTCAGTTTATTTGTTTTGCCCATTTTCACAAATTACTAATTTGTCTCGGAGTTCTTTACAATCTGTACACATAGACATCCCTGACCTTTGACCTCACATCGGGTCAGGAAAAACTCCCAAACAACCCTTGAGGGGGAAAAAAGGGAAGAACCCTTCAGGAGAGAACAGAGGAGGATCCCTCTCCAGGATGGAGAGAACAATAGATGTCATGTGACCAGAAGGAATCATTACACACAAATTAAAACACAGTAACAACACAATCAATGAATATGACAGAGTGTATGAATAGTTGGTAGTCGGCATATTCCATGATCGAGACCTCCACGATCCATCAGGCAGATGGAGGTAGAGAAGAGGAGTGGGTGGAGTCTCAACAGTGGGCGGAGTCTCAGCAGGGCCATGGCGTAGTTGGTAGTAGGCATATTCCACGATCCAAACCTCGATGGTCCATCAGCAGATGGGATCTATGCCGTCTCATAGGGTCCGATGACCCCATGAGACATGAAGTCAGAAGGACTCCGGGGAGAAAGCAGAGTTAGTCATGTGTGATGGAGAGATGAAGATTCATCCATAGGAGAAAGAAAAGAGGAGAGAGGTGCTCAGTGCATCCTAAACATCCCCAGCAGCTATAAGCCTATACCAGCATATCCAGGGGCTGGACCAGGGCAAACCTGATTCAGCCCTGACTATAAGCTCTGTCAAAGAGGAAAGTCTCAAGTCTACTCTTGAATGTGGTGACTGTGTTTGCCTCCCGGACTGAAGATGAAGCTGGTTCCATAAAAGAGGAGGAGCTTGATAACTAAAGGCTCTGGCTCCCATCCTACTTTTTAAGACTCTAGGAACCACAAGTAGCCCCAAATCTAGTGAGCGCAGCCCTCTAGTGGGGCGATACGGTACTACAAGCTCCTTAAGAGCTGATGGAGCATCACCAATCAAGGCTTTGTAGGTTAAGAGAAGAATTGTAATGCTTGCTGTTGTCATGTATCGTGTTCATATACCGGCTTTTAACAGGTTTCCCATGTAAAGGAGGTCTTTACACAAATATAGTCCAGAGTCAATTTGAGGCTGGTGCAGCTCAAAATGAATTACCGTTTAAAAAAATTAATGTTATTGTATTAATTCAAGCTGCTGATGCCTGATAGCTTAACTAAAAGAAACAGCTGTATCTATATCCTCTAAAAGCTCAGCAGCCTCCTGTTTGCAACCGAGCGTAACATCATCTTTTCTGCGGGTCTTTCGGGGAGTTTTTCACCAGGCCGGTGATGTAATCTTCTAAAAGCTACAGACTCGCTGAAAATGGAAGATTCAGTTTTAAAACGCAGGGTTTGAAGATCTCTCCGTACGCGTGCTGAGCTCAATAAGAAATAATGGATAAAGACAGAACTCTTTTATTTTTATGTTCACGCTGCAGCTCACACAAACATCTCCGATATAGCAGGGAACGCATTATTGTCCCGGGTATCGTAAGTGGAGCGGCCCTCTGAACGCCGTTCTCTGCAGCCCCCGTCGGCGAGGAAGCAGCTGATTGATGAACAGTTGGTACCAAACGGGTTCGGACCAGATCTAGTCCTCCTCAGCATCGCCTGGTTCTCCGTAGTCGGGATGATGCATCTTCTTCCTTAATTAGTTTTGTTCTCCCATCATGCAGTTGGCATTCTTACCACTCACCGGCCTTGGTTGAAAGGATAATGATAATCTGACTGTTGATCCCCCCCCTCCCCCCCATCACCCCCCCCCCCCCCTAAAGCCACTTGTCTCCGCACTGCAGACAGACCTGGAGGATGCTGAGGAGAACGCCGTGATTGAGCGTTGCGGGCCGGTGATGAAAAGAATCTGAGAGAAAGAAAGGAGGCGAAGACTTCACTGGAATCTTTCAATACCCCCCCCCCCTTCCCCTTCCCCTTTTTCCTCCTCTCTTTTGTCTCTCCCTCTATTATTCTGCCTCCTCCCTTCCTCCCTCTCTCTCGTCTCCCCCTCTCTGCTGCCCTGCTCCCGACGCTACCCTGTAATTTAATCCATTTAGTCATGGCTCCAGATCAATATTCATTTTCCATGGCCTGAGAGAGAGAGAGAGAGAGAGAGAGAGAGAGAGAGAGAGAGAGAGAGAGAGAGAGAGAGAGACTCCAATCTGCTTGTTTCAAAGGCTCACTCGGCCCGCGGGCCTAATACCCGATGTCCAGTCTGAGTAAAACAATCCATCTAACCTCTCACTAACCGGCCGTACACAACACCGCTGCGTGTGCCGGTGCCTTTATGGGCGAGTTTTGAAGCACTTAGCATCGGTTAAAATCCCAAAAGACTCTTCAAATATTCAAACGATTCTCCTGCACCGAGGCTGCAAAGCAGATGAATGACATCCAAATAGATTAAATTAATCTGATTAGCGGCCTTGTAAGTGACCAGGATGAAAGATGGCTTTATTATTTCCCCTGCAGGATTTGTATATATATATATATATATATATATATATATATATATATATATATATATATATATATATTTGCATATATGTTGTGTACATATATATATATATATACATACATATATATTTTATTTTATTTTGTATTTTATATTTCACTTTGTATACTTTATGCACAGTCACTGTTTCTTTCTTATATTTATATTTTATTCTCGTGTGTTTAGTTTATTGGTGCTACTGTGTCCACAAATTTCCCCTTGGGGATTAATAAAGTATATTTCTATTCTATTCTTCTTCTATATTTTCTTTTCTTTTCCTGCCGACGCAGTCAGCAACGTAGCGGGACGAAAGCGCCGCGGCCTAAAGGTTCAATCGCCGCGGACCAACACGCCGGCCTGCCACAGTGCCCTTGAGCAAGATAACACACACATTGGCTCAATGTCTGAATGCGACTGTAGGAATTAGTCACTGGCCGCCATCGGGCGGATACGTTAGCCGCTCTGCTTCAGGATGACCGGTCGTCAGCCCGCCGCCGCCAGTGACCCTCCTTCACCTGCGTGGTGCGGCGCCATGATTTATAAATAGCCCTGATGAATACACATTCGTCAGCATTCGGGTATTTTGTACTTCAACAAAGTCAAAAGGACAGGCGAGCCGTTTGCAACTGTTTCCCCGACTGAATACGAACAGAGACGTTGAAAAGAAAATTATTTCTTTGGGTTTATTGGATTTTACGTGAACACAAATTTGCCCAAAACCAAGACACATTTATGAGTTAGTGTAAAATATTATATGTGGGCTAAAAGGTCAGTAAATATTTATATATTTGTATTCAACAATTGATATGAACTGGATCCTGTACAGTTGTCATGGTTTCCGTCTGAGGCCTCAAAGGATCTTCCTGTTTTATTCCCATCGGTTGCTTTTTGCCTTTTTATTAATGAGTTATGTCTGAAACTCGGGGGGAAAAGAGAGCGGGAGTATTTTGGGGCGTTCATATCACATGACCTCCATCTGCAGGTCTCTGTGGTCAAGAATGAACTGTTTTTGCTCATGTTCATCATGATGAAGATCATGTGATACTAAAAGTTTTTTTTCCACCATCGAATCATATTTGTTTGACATGATTCATACTGTTCTGTTTACTCTTCATTTTGACTTATTTTGAAGCCACTTTCTTCTTTTCTTCCCGTTAAAAATAGTGACAGTGAAAATGTCATTTTTAGAAGCTAGAGTGGATTTTTTCTTTTTTTTATCCCCTCGAATCCTGAAAGTCTAAATTTAGAATAACTTGCCTTGATAAATATTTCATGTAACCTCACCTCCAACTTAAGGATGTGAATTTTTTATCCGGGTCCTCGTCACCTCAAACATATGGTCCTTATCCATACATGCATATTAAAGCAGCTGAACATGTCCGCCTCTAAAGACCGGCCAGGTCCCAAAGCTGATGAGGATCATTTAACGAAGATATGTATTTTGTTGCTAGAAAAAAAATCGTATTATCTTTCCTTTTGTGTCTAAACTAAAGCATATCATTCTGCCCGTGTTCGTGTAGCCTGATGTTTCACTTTCTATTTTAAACCAACGTGCACACGCAACTTTATCCCCTTAAGCTGTAAATGTGTTTGAGGGTTAAGTTTCATCTCCTCAACACTCTTTTTTTTAACCAAATACGATTTGATATCTTTGTTGTGAACCCTAAAAATCCGCAACTATAGAGTGGAGACGAGAAACTGTTTCCCCAAATATATTATTCCATAAAATGTACAGCATTGGCAGTAAATAAAAGAAAGAGCTAAAAACTCAGCCAAAAGGCGGTAAATGCACTCTCAAGCAAAAACTACACTTTCGCTGTTATTTACGTTTGTTTAACTGATGTCATCACTTTTTATGAGCTGACATGTTGATGATTCAGTGTTTTATTTGGCGTAATTAAGTAAAGCAGGAGCTAAATCTAATTATGATGATTGAAGCAGCTTCCTGCTTCGGCTAACGTAACTAGCTTAGCCGCACGGGTTCGACCGGTGGATTTCAGGCCGATTTGAGGGCTTTAGCTACCTTTAAAGCAGATGTTATACATGTTATTTACAGATTAGAACTAGAACGAGCACTCGGTAGAGCGCATACCTTCGCATATCACAAGATTGTGCATTGAATTATGAACATTTTGGCATTACTTGTATGCCAATTGGATACAAATTATGGTAAAAATAAGATGTTGACCTTTTAATGACCTTGCCCTTGACCTTTGACCCGATCAATCCCAAAATCTAATCAAATGGTCCCCGGATATTAACAAATCATCCCACCAAATTTCATGCAATTCAGTTTAATACCTTTTGACTTATACAAATAACATCAACGCACGCACGCATACAAATACACGTCGATCAAACCATGACCTTCCGCATTTTCAATGCGAAGGTAATAAAGAAACTTATTAATTATATATTCGGACAGACGCATAGCAACACAGACATAGCCTATTGTAACTACTCAAAATCCCATTTAGTGACATTGAACTGGTGGATACAGCATTTTGTGAAGATTACCCAAATATATTAAATTTGCATAATAATCAGAGAAAAAAAATAGTTAATTATAAGGCATGTAAACTTCTGTAGAGCTTTGTTCTATTTTTAAAATGCATTCATTCTTTAGACAAATAAAGTCTACATATGGAAACGTACAGATGCAGACAGTAGGTCCATAACCAACATTTTAATATGAGTAAATTTGATTATTCGCCATTTTAATTTGAGTAAATTTGATTATTCGGCTTGCGACAGTGTTCAGGGCCTCCACTTAAAGCACAGTTATAAAAAAAAAAAAATAATTGCTGCGGGCTGCTATTGCAGAAGGAACAAACGCGAGTTATTCTCCATTTAAGAGTTCTGTGTCTCCGCCCCGATGGAAGTCACGTGACAGTTTGGTTCACACTCGCCTACAGATGAAAATCCCGATATGTGGCCGAGCTCCAGAAGAAGCAGTCGTCCAATCGTCTAATGGATCCCTGACTTTAAACTGTGGCGCACGTGTGCTGTGTGCGAAGCCATAAAGGAAACGTGGCTGCAGCCTCTCGCTGCCTCTCTTCCCGTCTTCTCATTGGGAGAAGCAGAGCACCATCAATCCAGAATGAATGTGCAGTTTCATCCGTATTGATCGTGGAAGATTATACCAGCAGAGAGGAGAGAAGTTCCACCTATCGCCTCTTTCTCAGCCAATCCTAAATTGTTTCTAGCGTTTATCTGAGAAACGTCTGTTGCTCGCTCCCGCCAGTCAATATGCGCCCGCGGTGGCATTGAGAAACCCATCATCGGTTACAGTCCCATTCATGCATGTAATAAAATGTTCTTTTGATTGAACGGCTCGGCTCTCGTTGGAAATGAGCGAAAGTTGTTTATCGGAGTTGGCGAGAAGCCGATTTCCACGGCTCTTCGCTTAAATCTCTTCTGCCAAAGATCGGAGGTGGTTAGCGCTCTGCAAATTTAACATATTCAAGCCTTACAAAGGAACATATGGATGGTGGAGGTCTCCATCGTGGAATAGATAGATAGATAGATAGATAGATAGATAGATGGATAGATACTTTATTAATCCCGAGGGAAATTTAGGTAATATAATATGCCTACTATTTATACACTCTGTCATATTCATTGAATGTATTTTAACTCTAAATCCGTCCTTCTGGTCACCTGACATCTATTGTTCTCTCCATCCTGGAGAGCGATCCTCATCTGTTCTCTCCTGAAGGTTTCTTACCTTTTCCCCCCCCTGAAGGGTTATTTGGGGGTTTCTCCTGGTCCGATGTGAGGTCAAAGGTCAGGGATTCATCGTAAAGTACTCCGAGACAAATTTGTAATTTGTGAAAATGGGCTATACAAATAAACTGAATTGAATTGAATTGAATGATCCATCATGATGTCAGCTTTCGTTTTCACGATTATAGTTAAGATTGACCGAGATAAAAACTTCTTGTGCGCGAAACAAGAATAAAAAAAAAAAAAAAAAAAAGAACAAGCCGGTCGAGTCAAGGTTGAAAGAAGAAGAAGAAGAAGAAAAATATATCTCTTGTGATGTCAGGAAGCTAGGACTGAATACCAGAGTGCCATCTCGCCTTTTAATCCAGCAACAAGTCAAATTGCTTCTAAAAGTGTGCTCAATATAGAGTCACGCCAGGGCAGCGTCTATTTTTAAGGACGGCAAAGATTCGTACTCTGTAAATTCTTTGAAACTCCAAAGTTGCCAGCCTTCGGCTCGGCGCCGAGCCTCTAAAGAAACAGGCGGATGCATCGCTATAGCAACACGTCCTTTACATATAAGAATCGCTTTTCTTTGCAACAGTAGGCATCGTTTGTCGTAATATTTCGCGCCCTGACGACGCGCACGCTCCTCCTTCACAGCCGGATATTCCCTCCGCGGCGAGCAGTGATTAATGTCTTTATTCTCACCGTGTGCTCTTAATCTACCTCTAAGTGCCGCGTGAGCCGTCTAATAATGGAAGTGGTATCGCCTGCCCGAGAATACTCTTTTTTTTTACCCTGAGCTGAATATATCAAGCGCGTCCAAATTGATTCATAACTGCCAATAGCCTTCCTTTCATTAATGCCATACATCTCCTGTTCTCTCTGGATATGGAGCTTGTCAAGGACGACGATGGCGGCGCGGAGAGTGACCTGCCTGTGAACTGTCAGCGTTATCCGTGGATTAATTAAGGGGCCGGTGAGCTCCATCATAAGAGCTCTCCTCTCACCCCCCCCCCCCCTTTGTCCTTTTCTTTCTTCCGTCTTGCATTTAAATGTGTCCCTCCTCCTTCTCCTCCCCGTGCGCCTTTGATGACACACAGTGTATAATGTGGTTATTACATTCAATTTTCTTTCCTTCTTTTTTTTTTTTCATGGACTGCGATAAAAACAGTGCTATTAACGATTAAGGACTGTGTCAGTGGCCATTGTCATCCCCCCCCCCCACACACACACACACACACAGAAACAGAGAGCTGTGCCCATTGTTTTCCCTGAGAGCAATAACCACACACAGGAAGTCCTGCCTGCCTCTGGCTTCAATGCACACACACACACACACACACACATACACACACACACACACACACACCTCTTTTCTCATCTGTAAGTACGAGTGAATGAACTGGTGGCGCTGTGATTCGGATTTTGCCAGCGAGCATTCATTTATCTGTTAAGTGTCGTCTTTATTTTTACGTGGCAATTTCTTATCTGACCAACGCCCCCCCTCCAAAAAACAACAACAACAACAACAACAACAACATATGGATGCAGAATAGATGCTGTAATGACATCACCGATAACCAGGTTTTGAAGGCGATAACGGCTGAGCGTGCCGCTCGGGATCTAGCGCTCTCCGTTTGCCGTTGTCACGGCGATGCGTCGCGTTCGAAGGCCTCTGCAGGTCACGAACGCTCGTCGCGGGAATGTTTTCGCCGCGTTCATCTCAGCTCGGCGCGCTCGAACGCGAACAGTAGAGTTAATAATGATTCAGCTAAATTCTCAGCCTTTGAAACAAAGCGCTGGTTTATTTCACAAAAAATACGAGCCTCTCAGAGCCGTGTGTGCCGACGCTCGGGGGAGACGAGTCCCCGAGTGAGAGAACGCTTTGACCGAAGTCATCGAGACAAATCGTCTAGAATCCATCGACGTCCGTTCCGATCTTCAAACACGTCCGATGAGCGTTGAGACGACATGCCGGGGAAACACTCCCGCCGTCTGATCCCATCCCTGTGGGGAACCTCGTCCAGGTGAGAGGAGATCTCAGGGAACGGTGAGAGACTGACCCGGCGACATGAGTACCTAACCCCAGGTGGACGCCGAGGAGAGAGAGAGTGTCTCGACCCTTCGGCCTCCCGCTCTCCGACATGATGGATACCAGCGCTACGTCTCCACTCCGCCGCGCTCCCGGCCTCTCGGCGTCCCTCGCTGAGGGGTCGGCTCTGTCCGTGTCGGTTGGAAAGCTTTTCATCCTTCGCCACTCGGAGCGAACAGCAGGTTGTCTTTTATTTATTTTTATAGCCCCTGTTGTGATTTATTTCGTCCCTCGACTTGAAGCTACTTTCACACCGATGTCTGCAGAGAGGAAAGTGAAACACCTCCAAAACGATGTCAAGAACATCGGCTTTAAAGCCTGAATGATGATTTTCTTTATATGAACTCTTTAGGTGTTTTTAAATATAGATTAAAAGAGTTGCATCTGGTTGAAGATGTTTTTTTTGACGGAGGTGTGTGTTCCTGTGTGAACTGGGTTATGATGACTTCAGTCTTAGTTTTGGTTTTATTCATGCTGTGATCTAAAAGTATTATCTTTCTTCTTTTATATTTTATAATATTGTCTGTCACTGTTTTATGTTGTATGTCTGAAACTTTGTGTAATGTGCTGCTGCTCTCTTAGCCAGGACTCTCTTGTAAAGGATTTTTTTTATCTCAATGAGGCATTTCCTGGTAAAATAAATTTAAAATAAATGAATACATTTGTGGTATTCTGCAGATAACTTGATTTCTTAAATTCTCGTTTTTTTCGATTTCTTTGCTAGGGGAGTTTGAATTTCCAAATTTCAGGCCTCTGGCAATGTAATCTTGACTGGATGATAATCTGCCCAGGGGACCAGATGACCTCAAAGGTCAACATCCGCTCGAACCCTCGAGGAGAAAAACACGAGCCCGACAATAAACGACGGGGTTTCAGAGAGTCTAACTGCAGGGCTCTCAAGTGTCACGCATTGAGCGTGAGACTCACGCATTTCGGTCTTAACTCACGCACTCCTGCCACACATCGTATTTCTCACGCTGAAAAAAACTCTCGGCTATTTAATGTTTTAATGAGCTGCGCTGCTCTCACTGTGGAGAAATGAAGCGCTCCCCTGGAGTTCTGCTGTGAGGTGCCACTTATCAGCCAATCAAAAAAAAGAAATGGGCTACACAACAACCAATCAGAAAATAGACGTATCTGTTGTATCTGGGTAACATTTATCCAGCAACCAAAACCAAACCAAATAAAGCATCCTGGAATTGCGCGACTGATATCCTAAAGTTTCGTTCTGCGGGGGGAAGGGGAGGGGGGGTTTAGAGAGAGAGAGAAAGGGTAAATGATAAAGGAGAGAGAGAGAGAACATGAAAAAAGGATGGAGGGAAGGTAAATGATTAAGGAGAGAGAGATAGAGAGAGAGAACATAAAACGGATGGAGGGAAGGTAAATGATAAAGGAAAGAGAGAGATAACATGAAAAAAGGATGGAGGGAAGGTAAATGATAAAGGGGAGAGAGAGGGAACATGAAAAAGGAGGGAGGGAAGGTAAATGATAAAGGAAAGAGAGAGAGAGGTAAATGATAAAGGAGAGAGAGAGAACATGAAAAAAGGATGGAGGGAAGGTAAATGATAAAGGAAAGAGAGAGATAACATGAAAAAAGGATGGAGGGAAGGTAAATGATAAAGGAAAGAGAGAGAGAGGGAGAAGGTAAATGATAAAGGAAAGAGAGAGAGGGGAAGGTAAATAATAAAGGGATAAAGGAGGGAGAGAGAGAAGCCTTGTTATTGAAAATATAAATTGTAGACCTGCGAAGAGGAACGGCAGGTGGAGAAACATCATGAATAGACTGACGAGTCCTGAAAAGGCATCCGTGCGTCAGGGAGCAGAAACAACTTAGACACACACACAAACCGATACACACACACTGTGCAAATGTGTGTGTGTGTGTGTGTGTGTGTGTGTGTGTGTGTGTGTGTGTGTGTGTGTGTGTGTGTACCGTGACTCGCACAGTGTGCATGTCTTTGTTGGAGGAGAGTGTCCATGAGTCACCGCTGTCTCCGTCCCGAGGCTCATGCAGCCGGCCGGCTGCAGGAGGAGATGCGTGTTTTATTTCCGTCTCTCTAACGCGCCGTGAAGACGTCATTATTCCCCGAGACGGGTCGTATTCCACGAGCCTCTGTCGGTTTAAAGAATGACACGCGGAAGACGTGGGTATCTTAGAACAATCATTAAACGTTGCTTCATTCGACGTAGCCTTCGTCGTTGCTAAGCAGCGCGTGATGCTGAGGGGTGTGTGATGCTGAGGGGTGTGTGATGGTGAGGGGTGTGTGATGCTGAGGGGTGTGTGATGCTGAGGGGTGTGTGATGCTGAGGGGTGTGTGATGCTGAGGGGTGTGTGATGGTGAGGGGTGTGTGATGGTGAGGGGTGTGTGATGCTGAGGGTGTGTGATGCTGAGGGGTGTGTGATGGTGAGGGGTGTGTGATGGTGAGGGGTGTGTGATGCTGAGGGGTGTGTGATGGTGAGGGGTGTGTGATGGTGAGGGGTGTGTGATGCTGAGGGGTGTGTGATGCTGAGGGGTGTGTGATGGTGAGGGGTGTGTGATGCTGAGGGGTGTGTGATGGTGAGGGGTGTGTGACGGTGAGGGGGTGTGTGATAGTAAGGGGTGTGTGATAGTAAGGGGTGTGTGATGGTGAGGGTGTGTGATGGTGAAGGGTGTGTGATGGTGAGGGGTGTGTGATGCACATAGCAGCACTGCCCAGGGGAGAGGTGAGCGTGCAAGGTACTAGGTCGATTGAGGGCACACACACACCCACACACACACACACACACACACACACACACACACACATGCACACAGACGCCGCCTGTGAATACTAAGGAGTCACAAGAGTCTCTTTTGTCGGCATCGACTCCCTTAGAGGGGAGTCGTGCATAGCACAGTGTGTGTGTGTGTGTGTGTGTGTGTGTGTGTGTATGTGTGTGTGTGTGTATGTGTGTGTGTGCGTGCGTGTGTGTGAGGGTTTCGACCTTCCTCCCAGAGCAGAATTTCTTTTCTTGATTTTTCTTCTTCTTATCTCTCTTTCTCTCCGGAGAAAACCTTCTTCCCTATACGCCCAAGACACAATACACACATCTGTGTAATTCTTTGGGCCTCAGACGCGATTCGTGAGGGTGAAATATGACGTGCAGGAAAGCGCGTTGGAGCTGAAGAACCCGGTCGGGCAGAATATATCGACAAAGAAAGTGAAGACCTAAATGTTCTGCTCCGCCCTTCAGACCGATGACGCCTCCAGGGTGACGCCATGGAGGGCCGTAGATGGACGAGGGATAGATAACTATAAGCATTTACTCATAGCTGTAGTTATTTTTTCCACTATGGATCTTTGAAGCTTTATTGACCTCACAGATTCAGATAATTAGTATAAAATAGAATCAACTGATAATGTATGATGTATACATCTGACTATACTGGAGGATTAAAACTAGTTACACTAACCCCCTTATTAGCCAGCTGTGTCCTGTGTGGCACTTTACATCCATGCTGGGAAAAAAAAGAAAGGGTCATGTCTGCCCAACAATAACAAAACTAGGCTCAACTCAGTAACCTCAGCTTCCTGCACACACACACACACACACACACACACACACACACACACACACACACACACACACACACACACACATGGACAGAAGAAGAAGAGGAAGAGGAATCCCTCCTTTTCAAATGGAGCAGCCACCCAGTGCGTCAGTAACCCGATTACCCCAGCTGCCAGTCTGAAGAAGGCCTCTCTTCGGGATCCTCCCGTCCTCTGATCCTCTTCTCAGATCGGTCCTCCCAGAGAGTCCGGAAAACAACGTCAGGACGAGACGGACGGGAAGAACCTCGAAGACGGAAAGCGGGTAAGAGGACGCTCACAGGACGAGTTTTAATTGAATCTCCTCAGACATTAATTCAGCTTTATGACGATGCTCTCCTATTTTAGATTTACTTATGGGAATGTTCTCCTGACGTGAGGTTACTCAGACAGGAATATCAGACAATGTGAATGCGGGAAAGTGAATCATAAAAGTTGGAGTTGAGAGGATAAAGGGGGGGGAAGGGAGAGGGGGGGGGCTTTGGGGGCAGCCAGGCACTGAGGGGAGGGCAACAGGATACAACTACTGGGTGGACCGGGATGATTGTTTCTGAGCACAACAGATCTCTCACTTCCTCGCTTCCTTCCCTCAAAACGAGGAGCTCTCTGCATGAGTTGGAGGCGAGTTGGAGGAGTCTCCTTGTACTTCATTTTCATTGATCGGGGTCTTTTTCAGCGCCACATCAGATCCCGGACCCCCCCTCTGGACGGACGGGACGCGTCACATCGCCCCAAAACAATGGCGGAGTGCGCACGGGCCGTCACCCCCGCGTCCCCGGTGACCCCGGATCCACGATGTGACCTCACGGAGGACCTGGGTCTGACTCGAAGCCTGTCCAAGTCGGACTCTGACTTGTTCGCGTCGCCCCCCGGCGAGGAGGACGGAGGTCCGGCGTCCGGGTCCGACTGCGGCGCGGCGGGGCCGCCGTCCACGGAGCGCATGCCTTCCTTCGCCTCCGAGTGGGATGAGGTAATATACTCCAGCTCTGGGGATGGGAAACAAGTGGGAGGGTGTGTCGACGAAAAGGGGGAGGGGCTACTGTCGGCGTGAAGGCACGGTCAGGCTTCCAAGTAAAGTGTGTTAATGTACAAAAGAGAGAGAGAGAGAGAGTATGAGGGGAAAAAAAGAGAAAGAAATGGGAGGCAGCATATTTTAAGAGATAGAAAGGAAGGAAGGAAGCAAGGAGTCCAGAAGCAGCGATGGACCGTAGTAGCCTTGCCCATGCCGTTGGCGTAGTGCCGGTGGGTGAGTGCCTGAACGTCTAACACTAATTGGGCTTCGTGCTGTCATTCCACATCCGCTCAGCGGGTCTCAGGGGCCCGGCCCACGCCTCCACCTCTGCTCCTGCACTCCTCTGGCTCCCTCGCTCCCTCGCTCCCTCGCTCCCTCGCTCCGTCTTACGCCATCGACTCTCAGCCCAGTGTGAGAAATCCTCCCCCTCCTCCTCCTCCTCCTCCTCCTCCCTTATGCCCCAAAAACCTGAACTTGTGATTTTGGGGCTCTGTGGAGCGTCAACGCTGAAGCTCTGCAGAGACCCTGACGGATTTTAATATCGTACCAAGACTTCCAGACGCACTTAAATAGTCTCAACCTTGAGGGGGCAACAGATGATGTTGTGTAACACCGAATATTATCAGAGTGCACAGCTTAAAGGCAACATTATGTGATTTATTTATTTTTAAACGTCAACTGCATATGTTATGTTATTTAATCCCAAACCCAAAGATCCCCAAAAATGTAAAATGTTAGGATGAGATTTGGCATACTGAAATATTTTGATATCTTGGCGAGCAACTTGTTGTAAATAACAGTGAAAACAATTCACATCGATCTACTTTGACATCCAAAAGTCGAGCATAATTGAGCAGAAGTTCTGAATACATATATTCAATAAGTGATTCATCCTGGGAACCTTTTAGATTAGATTAGATTAGATATTCCTTTATCAGTCCCACAGTGGGGACATTTCAGAATGTTCTTTCAAGGTCCGAGTACATAGAGAATATCTACTGTAATAATAAATAATAAACGTCTGTGAATATATGGGGCTTAATGGCACATCTAAATATATTATTTTATAATAGCTTTTCGGCAGGATTACAACATAATTACATACTCAGCCAACTTTGAAACAATATTTAGCCGATAAAATTCACAGAAAACAAGATTGTTCACCTAAATGAAGGAGACATTTTGTAATTGCTCTTATATCCTCAGAATTGGACTCTCGACCCCATTTTATTCTGGCTGAAGCCATATTGGTCTCGACTGAGCCTCTTTTTTTCGGGAGTCTTTCTTGTTGCTTGTCGTGGTCTGCCAGCGATCCATCATCGATCCACAATCCATCGTGTTTATTACCTTCACATTGAAAATGCGGAAGGTTATGTTTTGTACTTATTTATTTATTTGTATGTGTGTTACTCGCATAACTCAAAGATTATTAAATCGAATCGCATGAAATTTGGTGGGATTATAGGTTATTATCCGGGGAGCATTTGATTAGATTTTGGGATCGATTGGGTCAAAGGTCAAGGTCATGAAAAGGTCAGAATCTTCTTTTTACCATAGCGCGGTAAATTTGTATCCAATTGGCATGCAACTAATGCCAACATGTTCATAATTCAATGCCCACTCTTGTAATATGCGAAGGTATGCGCTCTACCGAGTGCCCGTTCTAGTTCCAGATGTATAGATGTATGCACAAATGTGGTGAACATGTAAAATACTTCTGTATTTTCATAGATTTCATTTGTTTTTACTGGTGTACAAGTAATTAATTTCATACAATCTAATATTGTTTCAGTTTGAATCATGATTTTAACAAATAAGACAACTTCAAGGAACATTTATGCTGTTTCCTGCAGTGGAAAAACAACCAAACAGCAATCACACGAAGCTCACGCATAGATAGATGCACGACACAAAAACAAAAAAATTATGAACTTAGTCTTTTCTCCATTTGGAATTGAATTGAAACAAAGAAGACACGTGTGAGACTTCAGGGGTTTTAGACGACGGCCCTCTGCTGCAATTATGGTCGCATCGAAGGGGTCTGGCTTTTAAACCCGTAACTTTTTCCTGCTTTCAAAAAGAGCAGTTGTATGTGTCCCCAGCTTCTGAGCCCGGCATCTTGGACTTTGAGTATGCCTTGTGCGTCCCTCTCTCTGTCATGCCTCCCCGTCTCCAGCCTGCTCTCTGCTCCACCTCTCTGCTCTCTGAGAAAAAACTGTTTACTCAGGCCTTGTTGGGTGGGGTGTCCTGTTCTCAAGGGCATCCTGTTTTGCAGCTGCTCTTGAGTGTCTGTTTCTCTTCCAGATTTCAAGGGATTTGTTTGGGTTGGGGATACGTGGGTGTGAGTGAGTGAGTGTGTGTGTGTGTGTGTGTGTGTGTCCTCTATGTCGTCATCCACCATCGAGCGATCAACCGGCATAAAACATTGAAGTGACACGCGAGTCTCAGAGGGAGGCCGGGCTTTAGATGGGCTACGTAAGCTCATATATGTCAGTACATGAGCACACAGGAAGCAAGAGCACTGAACACGAACGCTGGTATTCAGATGGTGTTTTCATAAAAAAGGAAGTTATGAGATAAAGCGTAACCTTTAAACCCCATTGGTATTTTCAGTGGTATATATACATTTTAAATGGTATTATTTCTGGCAGCTTGTGTAACTGCTGACCGTTTTGGGAAAGTACTTGGTTTTCTATTTAAACTTTCAAAGGAAACAAACAGTATTTATTTTTAACTGTCACAGCCAGCTTTATGCACTTAATAGTCAACAGGGCAACATTGTAAGGCGTCCTATTTGTACAGGACTGGATATCTAAGTGTGTGTGACACTTAATCCCCATTGCACCCTCTAAACTGTCTTAAATATTATAATAAACATGAGCAAATATATTGATGTTCTACATCAAATTAAAGAAGACAACTTGGGCTACAAGAGTACGCCAGTTAAACGCAACTCAAACACCAACTAATATCACCATAATCATAATTTTGTCAGGAGTTAAGCCACTCAGAACATCTCCGTCGCTATAGCGACACGGAGCTCCGTGCTATCGGAAAAAGATAGATGACAAAAAGCAAGAGAACTGCATACATATTCTAACCATCTTTACAGAATGTAACAATTTACTTTAAGAGTTCTTAAAAGAACCTATAAAGGTCTCAAAGAACCTTCAAAATATGGTTCTTTAAACTCGTGGTTAGCTTCCTGCAGGTGCTATGTGTAAATACAAAGACGTACACCACGTTCATCTGTAACTGGTGGCTGCATCTACACGGTGAGAGTTGATGCCACTTTTACACATAGCCGGGTATTTACAGAAATATATATTTCTGCCCCTCCGTTTTCAAAAATAACGTTGTACACACAAGATCGTTTTCAAAAAAGTTTCTGTTTATATGAACCTGCATAAATACGCCGTCCGCATACGTCCCACAGGACGCGAATCATCTTTAGTCGCACACTGTGACGTTTGACAACCTAAAACTCAGTTTGACCTCGTTCACACGATAACACAAAAACAGAGTTTTCAGAAATCTCCACTTTGGCCAGAGTTTTTAGAAATATATCAGTTTTCCCATCGTGTAAACGGGGTCTTAGACAGGAGTAACAAAATTGAATGTCTTTGGTTGAAAACAGGCTGGGTCTAAACCAGGAGATCAGTCCAAGAAACAAACAAGTCCAAAAAGGGGCGGGGCAGAGAATCAGAGGTCAGGGCAGGTCAGGAATATACACTAATAATAACACTGGAGAACTTGACAGGAAAACACAAGACAATCTGGCAGAGGACAAGTGAGGGAACCTGAGTAGACAGGGACTAACGAGGGAATGGGCAACAGGTGAGACGGGCATGAAGACCAGGTGAAGGTGATGAGGGACTAACGAGGTGGGAAGCAGGATCTGGAATGATGTGATAGTTAGAGAGACAGGATGAAAACAACTAAAACAAGAAGGAAGGTGAGGAGCTAAAGTTACAAATAATGTTAATAGGAAAATGTATATCTTGTTCTCCTACAATACCTCTACTTCTGCATGGCACTTAGCTGTGTGGTTAATGTTAATTATGTTTTCCTAGTTTGAGTTTCAAAGGCTACATCTGTGCAACATTGTGCGTCCAGATAAAGTGAAGAATCCGTCTGAAAGAGTGAGACCTTAAAAGTGCACAATCGCTACCTACCTACATCTTGTAGAGGTCAATAATGTACCATCGCTCCTATTCCATGTTAACATGGCACAACTCTAAAAGCTTAATCCATTCTCAGTTTAGCTTAGCGTCAATAGCGGTCGATGTAACGTAATCGGTTCTCGTGTTAGACGTCTTTGTAGCTGCTGGGGAACTATTTAACATCCCCGTGTTGACATTGGTGCAAGTTATTCGCGGAAATTGGAAACATGCACCTCTGAAGAACAAAAAAATTGATCGCCGAGCGTGAGGCACATCCCCAGCTCTGTTTCCATGGTTATTGATACCACGAACAACACATTATGTGATAATCTTGCATTTCACCGGCCGTTATATGACCGATGAGAGAAATGGCATCCATGATTAAGGTGATTGATGTCTTCTCCACATCTGTTCAATCTTCAAAAGGCGAAGGTTAACACACCCACATGGTACAGATGCTTCAGTGGCTTCCGTCGTGTGCGTACTCTTTAATTTCCCGGCGGTATTCCTTTGGTCATTACACATGCAAGCTTTTAAAGTGCACACAGAGTGTGTGTGTGTGTGTGTGTGTGTGTGTGTGTGTGTGTGTGTGTGTGTGTGTGTGTGTGTGTGTGTGTGTGTGTGTGTGTGTGTGTGTGTGTGTGTGTGTGTGTGTGTGTGTGTGTGTGTGTGTGTGTGTGTGTGTGTGTGTGTGTGTGTGTGTGTGTGTGTGTGTGTGTGTGCGCTGCAACACTTACTGACGGGGCTGCGGTCTTACATAACACAAGCAGATTGTCAACCGTAAAGAAAGAATCCATATTTATTATTACGTTACCTTTGGTTTATTGTAATCTTCTACATGTATAGGATTTATACAGACGTTCTGATGTAATAATTTTGAGCGTGTGAAAACGGATGTACCGTAGCTCTTATAAACCAACACTAGTTTTCATTGGTAATCTATGCGTTTTAATCTGCCGCAACGAAAATGAAATAAGTCAAATTTAACAAAAATCCTCTTTGTGTTGGTAGATCCAGTCGATGTGGAGGGAATGTTTTCAAAGTACATGTAAGTTTGTTTATAATTCATACGGAGAGCCACGGCAGAGTGAACACATCTCAAGATCTGGTTGAGGTACATGAATATGAGAGCTGTGGTGATGGTGTTAGTGGGTGGAGGTAGTGGGGGAGGGGGGCAGTCCTTTTTTCACGTGGCACATTGCCCATGGAGTTTCTCACCGAGTGCAACACATAGGAAGCCTCATTCCCTCCAACCCGCTGTTAAATGCTGTATTTTCACACATGCAACACACCGGTTTAAAAGCTTTAAAAAAAAGAACACACACCCAGACGTTTGTCAGTTTCAAAAATAGCAACATGAGGATTTGTATTTAAAGGGGAAGATATGGTGGCTTTCAAGTTACAAAACGTTCAAGCAATTGTTTAATGTCATCTAGTTGAGCAACGGGTTAAATAAATCCGGCTTTCTTGTTGTGAACCAGCTTGAGACTGAAAGCTGACGAGCTCCGAGACGCTTCCCCGTCGGCCGGTTTGACAACTGCATCAATAGCAGCTGCTCGCTAATTACTGTGAGATGGGACTGTTTTGCTTTTGAAAAATCACATTTTGGAGGAAACATATTGCCCAACAGCAGCATTGACTAATCAAGTTGAAGTGCAACGGAAATGTTTAATTATTAATTAAACAAATGTAACTATTTACCAATAAGCATGAGAGTGAATGCATCAGCAGCGAGCGCAACGTTTAGACGTGGATATTTGGCTTAAACAGGTGCTGCCAATTAAGGATAACGACCCTCCTGATTGACGCTCCTGCAGGAGGTTCGAGGGGTCGTAACAACATGTAATATCAACCTTTTGCAGCATTTGTACGACTTTTGTTTCTCCCCCCAAAAATCAAGGGACGTTAGGAGCGGGAATGATTGTAGAATGTTTTCCATTTTTCGTAATAGTTGACTTTTAGTTACTTAAATAAGCAATTTTGTGTTGCAGTAACATGAATGTGTGACGTCTCAAAGAACACCACAATGCAACTTTACCTACTACATATATATAAATATATACATATATATAAATATATATATATATATATATATATATAAATATATATATCCACTATATGTATATATATATACACATATGTATATATATATATGTAAATATATATATATGTATATATACACACATATATATATATATGTATATATATATATATATAACATATATATATATATATATATATATATATATATATATATATATATATATATATATGTATATATATATATATATATACGTGTATATATATATATATATATACATATAGTGGATATATTCATTTATTTATATGTAATGTATAAATTTGAGGTCCAAGTTTGCTCGGTGTGAGGATTTGCTGCTTTTCTTGCTCTCGTGTAATAATTGAATATTCTTTGTTTTTTTTAACCATCGTGCCGACATTTAAAGACTTCACCTTGGGCTTTCCGAAATTGTGATGACATTTAATAGGTCAAACAATTAATCTAAAATATAATCATCAGCAGCAGCAGCAGCAGCAGCTGCTAGTTGCAGCCCTACATCCTCCATCAGCCTCGTATTTAGAGTTTATAAGTCTTACAGGTAGAAAAATACACCCTATGGAATATATTTTATGATAATCTGGCGTTACCTTACATTAAGACCCGAATCCATCGCTCCTTGACAGGCTGGTTGCGGGAGAATTACACGTAGGAATAGAAAGTTTATTTTCTCGTAGTGGTTAAAAATAGCTGGTGATCACTAAATCAATACAAAAACATTAAACACGATGTTCTTTAAAAAATAAACTACAATATTTGACGCTTAGTGCGATAACTGTAAAATTGCATCCAATTCATGTCCCTGTGCCTCGCCTCATTTCCCATAAAGGCCATCATGACTTTACTACGATCATTCTCAGTAGCTTTATTTATGCTGTGTGGTTTCAAAGCTGAAAACAATCATCTAATCACGAGCACTGCTGGATGGAATTATGGGATCTGGGTCTTGTATAGTGAGGAACTCCAGGCCCATCTGTCTTTATTGACTGATACTGAGTGCTAATCCTGTTTCCAGACCAGCGCCAGTGAGCCAGGCAGCCTTTTGGGTTAGTTTATTATTATATCAGTCATCATTTCCATGATCTCTTCTGCTTTGGGCTCGCTGCCATCATTCATGCGCAGGAGACGTCGGCTCAGCGCACAATATTTTACTCGCTATCGCTAAAGCACATTGTTCAAGATTATTTCACGTCATCCGCAATCTTATTTTATGCGAAAAAGAAAAAAAAGGAAGACAGGCGCATGCGTAAAAAAAAGACCACAAGGCGAATTAAGAACACATGAATTACCGCTGGACTCAAACATGTCAGTATTTATGCAACATTTACATTGATCTGTTGATGATCTCCACTGCCCCACAATGCAATGCACCCTGGAAATCAAGAAAGCAGCTCAAAGCTTTAAGACATTGGGGATGGTGAGTCATCTTCAGGAAAATCTTGTAAAACAAAAAAGGGAGTAAAACAGTTTGCTTTTTCTTTTTTTTTTAATTTTAAGTTTCAGTCTCAGCGTGATGATCGACAGCGTGTGTCACATACAGCTGGCACAAAATCATTTATTGTATTCTGGATGCATAACATTTAATATGCTGATTAGCTCACTCTATATAATTAATGTTTAATGTAGAATTGGGGCACAGCTATGGTGTCTGTGTTCTTCAAAGTCCATGGGATTAATCATAAAACGTGGCATCTAGGCTCATTGCACTGTAAGTTCTTTGGCAGCTGGAATTGATTGTCTTCGTAACTATCTCATGCAATTATTGCACAGCTTTTTTTTACCATTTCTTTCTTTTATTTAATACTTTTGCGGCACATGGTCATTTAAGAAAAAAAAGAAAAAAAGACAACTGTGCACACGGACCTTTTTCGCTAGTTCGATAAATCTGAGAACGTGCGCCAGATGGTTTGTGTTAATAGGCCGAGCCGATTGTCCATTGATCAAAGGGTTGGTAGTTACATGCCAAAGTGTCGCCCTACGACGTCATCGCCTTGGAAAATTCTTTGGATAAAAGTGTCGCCAAATTTAGATAATTGGAAACATTGCCAATTAATTTAGATTATATTACAATATTCCATTCCCTGGTTTATTTAAGTTTTTCAGGACTCTATCATAACTTTTCTCTCGTGGAACAGTCATATGTATATACGCTGTATATTTTCCAGGGGCAGCGGAGCGTGTAATGAATGTAGATGTAATGAGGCCCGTGGAGGCTGACTGACTCATGGAGCTCTTTTAATAAGTTGAATCCACATCGACTCAAGTCAGGAGTCGGCCGTAGTTTGGAGGCTTGGTTAAAGATGCAGTCGATGTTTGGAGACGCACCGATACTGATGCAGATCTGATAGAGGAAATCGGTATTTTAATAAATATTTTCTTTTGCAAAGCAATGTTTAGGTCAAGCCTGATGATGCCTCACCCATAACATAATGATCCCAGTCTCTTCCTCGCAGTGACAGGTTATTAATTAAACAACAGGTGGTATCAGCCGATACCCAGAGAACCAGGTTTGGGATCGGGAAAGTTGGACAGGTGCATCACTATTTATGTAGCTTTTGACTTTTTAGTCCTTCCCGTTATACTGGAAAGGGTAAACACATAAGACCCATGTGGACGGATCTATTTCTGAAGTTTTTTGGAAGTCTTGCTACTGCATGCAAATGATCTGATTCTAAATTAAGAGTTGCTTTCAGATCCTGAATGACAGAAAGCATAAAGATACTCCACTACATCTCTAAGAAAGATATATCTTAACATTTCCTTGGCTCAGTTAGATTTTAAATCTTGTAATTCTTCAAATGTTTTACTTCAATGTTTTGCTGAATTGGAGAAGAACAAGTCATAACATATGAGGATATGCTAAATAAGGCAAATGCTAGGGACAATACAATCATGTTAAACGTCAACTTACTCTCAGATCTTTTCAAATTAATAACATGCACTTGAAAAAGGTGAAACGATAGATAATTTTAATGTGCATGAGTTGAAGTGCAGATCAACCTGTATTAGCATGTAAATCACTTCAGGATGTGCAACTATCGCTCAGAGTGGAGCCCCAGGGGTTTAACACCAGTCCTAACTGCACCATCAATTACCCTTTTGTGTGAATAGATCTTCTTAGCTGATTATTTCCATCCTGCTCACAGACATTGAGGTGAGAGGGATCTCTGAGTCGCATTAAATTGGCTTTAAAATTTAGCTTGCAGGTCAGTTTAACTGCACCTTTTTCTTTTTGTTAAGAGATTATATTGCAGGCTTTTTTTAAAATCTTCTCCTTTATTGGACAGTGTTGGTGAAGATCTGAAGGAAAGGAAGGAGAGAGAGAGAAACATGTAGCAAAGGGCAGTGGGTTGGAATCAAATCCGGGCTACCTCCAAGGACTCGAACAAGTCGGATCCCCAACCTTTCCTTGAATACATCCAACACGGAGAGATCAACACTCAAGTACACGTACACACACTCGCTCATTTTGGAGGCTGTAGTTTATGGGGCTGTTGAGGTGTGTTTTTTTGGTTTGGGCTAATCTTATTATTTGTATTATTGTTATTAGGTATTATATGTATTATAATCGTTTTTATTATTATTATTATTATTATTGTTATTAATTATTATATGTATTATTATTATCGTTTTATTATTATTATTATTATTATTATTATTATTATTATTGTCTTTATTTAAAAGGGACCATTAAAACATAAATGCCACCATTTGATGCTCTCTACAGCTAATTTGCATCAGTCTGTCGTCCCTTGACAAATCATAATAAACATAAAACAATAACAACATGCACAGGATAAGACCCACTACAAAAGTACAAGTGGTAATAAGAACACAGAATACACACAATGCGAAGCTACAGTACAGCACATAAAAGTAAGTAATACAAATAATTATAAGTAATAAAAACATTGAAAGTAAGTAATAAAAAACATAAAAAGTATAAACGAGCCATAATCATTGTGCTCAATGAGTACATCGCTGACTAGCTTTTCCTCAATAAAACAGAAACACCTGTCAGGTTCAGCTGCCACCTGCCAGTGTAATATTTCTCTGGTGCCGGATAAAATATGTTTGACGTTTTTCACAATAAATTTCTCTTTGGAATAGCATAATAATAAATAACATAAATATAGTCTGCGTACCCCGAGTCGTCCATCCCTCGTGCCGCACGGCGACACGGTGGCCGCTGAATTTCCACGAGGTTATACCAATATTTCATCAGTTAAACTACGCTGACGCAGGCTTCCCCAGAGGCAGCGTTTTAATAAAGACGCACTTAAGCTCGGCTTTTATGCAGTCCTAGTGTGTGTGTGTGTGTGTGTGTGTGTGTGTGTGTGTGTGTGTGTGTGTGTGTGTGTGTGTGTGTGGTAAAGAATGTAAGTAGGTTAATTCAAAGAGTAATGTGAGGTCTGCACGGCTGGAGGCGTACGCCATGCGTCCCACGTGTCTGACTTCCAGATGAATCAAGGCTCCTCCACTGTTGACGCCACCAGCGAAGTGCACCCGGCTTTCTTTTTTCAAACACTAAATATCACATTAAATAATCCTGGCCGTGTCTCCGGTGTCGGCGGTGAAAGCAGAATCAACTTTTCAGGCTCTCTACGCACACGGGAAAAAACACGTCACCGCTGATTGTGAGTAGACCACTCTCGTGAATCTAAATTTAGACCTGCCGTCGGTTGCACACGGCACTACGGTGGGCCTCGTCCGGCTAATTGCCTCGTCGTAAATCATCGCAAGAAGTTCTTTCAGATACTCTCTTTTCTACAATAGTGTACGGTATTCTGGAACCGGGCACTTCAGGCTTCCGGACGCGCGTGAATTAAGTTATTAACATTTAATGGCAGGAAGTGTAGAACAAACAAAAGCTGACGTAAATCGATTTCCGGATACCTGTAGAAAGAGCAAGCTACCTCCAATCCCCAGAGTTATTTTCACAATAAAATTCCCGTCTATTATTTTCGGTATTAAAGTCACTTTCACAATAAAAGTCCCTTGTTATTGTAAGTCTCGTCTCGGATTTCAACCGGCTTCGTCGATCTATAATACTAACACAGTCACTCTCATGAATTCTTGCCATTTACATTTGCATAGAGTAAACATTACCCCTATGCTTCATAATAATAACAATATCAATATTCTCCCTAATATGTTCTATTATAATATCTTTCTATATGTATTCATTTAAAACATAAGACCTCTGCAGATGTTATCAAAATAAACTATTACAACCTAACAATAGTCATATTGAATACTGTTAATATGTAAAAGTCTGTTCTGTGGGAGCAAACGGGACGCATGTGTTCGCCTGTTGTGGCGCTCATCGGTCAAACATGCGGTACGCATGACAGACCCCAGACTGTGGGTATCATGACTCATGAATACTACTCTGTGTATTCATACGTTAGTACTAGGAGGACGTCGGGTACTTCACAATGTGTGTTCCAGTCGAGCTTAATGAATTCAGCGAAAGGCAATACTTGTATTTCAATGTTTAACAAGAGGGAACAGCGGCAGCGCGTTAGGATAAGTTGTGCGGTGCGTCGCGAGTCGACCCGCCTCTCTCGGCTCTCGCTCTGTTTGAAGCCGTCGCTCGCTTATCGTTCAATTTGAAGGCCGCTGGCGAGATTAGCATAGCGAGCGCGGCTATGTCTGACGCTCGGGGAATTTGCATGTCGAAATGACATCACAGGACAAACACAAAGAGTGAAAATGACAAATTGTGGCTTCGCATGAGGGTGTGTGTGTATGTGTGTGTGTGTGTGTGTGGGGGGGGGGGGGGGGGGGGATGTTGGCTCGACAGTGTAACTTCCCGGTCGTCAACGGGAGTCACAAAAATCTCACGTGGTTATGTTTTTTTTCCTGCATTAAGCAGATTAGATGCATGTTGGTTAGCTAAAGCTTTACAGATTTAATTCAATTCAGTTCATTTTATACATTCCCAGTATCATAAATGAGAAATTTGCCTGAGAGTGCTTTACAATCTGTACATATACTCGACATCCCTGACCTTTGACCTCACATCGGATCAGGAAAAACTCCCAAAGAAATGAAAAAAAAACTATGGAAAAAAAGAGAAGAAACCTTCAGGAGAGCAACAGAGGAGGAACCCTGTGAGCGATAGACCCGGACCAATGGACCCGATGAGAAGTGAAGCCACAAAGACTCCGGGGAGGAAGCAGATGCAGGTACATAGATTGCCTCTGTATAAATAAATTGTCCTCCTTCTATTCCTCGCCTAGCTGCTCGTAACCTTCGTGCACCGAGCGCCTGAAACTCACTTTGTTGGAACTGGAGTTACTCTTCAGTTATCCGGCAAAATAAACAAAAGCAAACAACCTGGAAATGTGTTGTTTTCTTCTTCTCTCTCCTGGAAAGCCGGAGACTACTTAAATAAACCTTTCTGTCTCTAAGCCCCCAAACGGCTCTCCTCCGAGCCGCCGTGTAATCTCCCGCCTGCAGCGCGGCGCTCACTTAACCCGGCGGCGGAGCTGCAGCCTCCTCCGGCGACGCGTCAGTAATACGGGTCGGAGAGGGCAATCAAACGCTCACAAAGGAAACCGGCGGGCGGCGGCCGATCTGAATCTCCGGAGGGGTTAACTCTGGGAGAACGACGAGCTCGGGAGAACACAGGCCTCCCGTAATTTGGAGTTTATAAAAAGAAAGAAAAGAAGAAGAAGAAAAAGCTTCTGGATTGTAATTCACCTCGCGGCCCTCGCTGTGTTTCTGCTGACTCGCCGGTTTGGTCGTTGAATTGATGTCCACGTTCGGGCCGCTGCTCGAGATCCATCATCGGGGACGCAGCCCTCCTCCTCCTCCTCCTCCTCCTCCTCCTCCTCCTCCTCCTCCTCCTCCTCCTCCGGTGTCAGTTTTAAGTGACTTGGCTGACGGACGACTCACACTTGACATTCTTCTTACGTTTGTTCTCTTTCGACAGATTGAGGAGATCATGAACTTGATTGGAGCGGGCATCGAGACGTCCAAAAAGAAACAACCCGGCTCGAGCTCAGGTAACCCCCCCCCCTCCCTCCCTTCCCACCTATATTGTGTTTTCACACTGATGGAATTTTTCATTCACGCTGATTTGAGTTGTTTTTCTATTCTAAAATATGACTATGTGGCGCCTGATTTAAATTGACAACGGGGGATTAAGCGAGTCGCATTAATTAACTATTTGTAAAGCTCCTAATTTCTCTCCTGCGTTTTCATGATAGCCCCGCACAATCACCAAACCTCTCACGGCTTTTAACTGATTACGCCCGAGTCAATATTCAAATTCCACCTTGGGAAAAAGGTTCCCGTTTGTCCCCATAAGTCAGAAGGGATCCACGCTGACAGCCGTTTGGCACATTGTTGTTATTTGTTGGACACGAGGGTTTCCACTTTGAGAGGAAATCTGATTAAAAAAAAACAGCCCTCCCTGTGATATCTCATAGTGCTCATCTCCATACGGCTGGGGTCGGCAGTACGCTCCATCACGCGTCCTCGGGGCGGTTCGGAGGGAGAAGCCAGCTGGCGTCGGCTCAGCTTGTTTAGATAACACTGCAGAGTTGATACAGTGTAAACCGGCCTCCACCAGAGACTCGCCATACGCTGGTTTCATCATATAAATATATATATATATATATGTATATATATATATTGTGTAACAGCTCCTCTAGGTATGCACAGCACAGTCAGGTTTATTAAGATACCATTTTCAGAAACATTAAAATATGTGCCTGTGATAAATAGGGATGTAAAGAAAGGAGGTTGAAAAGTAGAGAGGATAATTGGATGATGGTATTGGGATGATTAAAGCTGTCACCGCTGCGCCGCCATTCAACCCGCCATGTGGCGGCGTGGGGTGATTACATTACTTCTTCCCATCAGCCCATTACAAAGCAAGCAGTAAAAATGGCAATAATCTACAATTACTTGTAAAAAGTAAGTAATAGTTTGACTAAACGCTGAGTCTGCAAAAAGCCCCGGATGCCTCTTCGTCCAATCAGCTCTCTTCTTGATTTAATGTGCTGAACTAGAGATGAGGGTAAAGGTTGATTTGTTTATCAGGCTTTGAGACAACTAAAAGCTATATTGTGGAAGTAAATATATATGTATACAGTATATATAATATATATATATATATATTTATATATATATCAATATATATATATATTTATATATCTCTATATAGATATATATATATATATATATATATATATATATATATATCTATATATATATATAAATCTATATAATCTCTCTATATAATATATATATATATACTATATAAATGTATAAATATATATATATATATATATATATATATATATATATATATATATATAGATAGAGAGAGAGATATAGATTGATTGATAGATCGATTGATCAATATATCCCAAGTTATTGATGTAATAATGATATATTCTTTACAGGAGTAAAACACTAATTGTTTATCCGTGATTCAGGTCCGCTCCGACCTTGAAGGGTTATTCTTTTATTCTTTGAATCATGCTTCACGGTTCCCTCTCCCACCAAGAATCATTTCCCCTGCTGACGTCACCTCCTCGGTCAGAGTTAATAATTATCTGAAAACGTGTGCCTTATATAATACAAAAAAAGAAAAAGGAAATCGTTGACAATTTAAACAACTATTATTGTGATAAATGTGAAACAAAAGCAGAATAAAATGAAACATGTGTAACTCTAAAAGAAACAATAGCAACCAGAATAACCAAGAGGAGATGCTGAAGCACAGCTGGTTTCCAGTGTTAATTTATGATTCAACCCACTTCACCTCCAGCACACCCAGGCGTTCTCAGATTAATTGCTATCCTAACAATAAAGACCTGAGGTCATTCTACGTTACATAACAGGAAAACTGTTTTTGTTTTTCTTCTTCTTCCACACATATAGGTGTGTGCTATTTATAGGCCTTGTTTGGAGAACGGCATGCAGAAAGTGTCCCAGATTCAGCTGAGTCATGCAGTCGCTCCCCCAAAATGTAATCAGAGACGGTGCACAAGTAGTTCTGGAGGTTTTGCTTCGAGACGCTTTTGTTGCTCTCGCCGCGTCGCTTTGGTAAAAAAGGCCGTTTCTCTTCCGCCGGCGTGTGATGAAAGAGAACAAACAGGTACCCGTCAGAGCCGTCGCCAGGGGAGGGAGGAGGGATGGGGGGGAGAGCGAGAGAGGAGATTGCAAAAAAGATGGAAACCTAAATTGTCGTTCTTCCGCCTTTCTCTCTTTTTTTATTGCGACAGAACCATTCCAGTGAATTCTACTTCCAATAAACCTTTTCTCCTGGTGTGCCGTCCCTCTCGTATCCGGAGCCGAGGACGGCCAATAACTCATCTTATGGAGACGCGCGTGTGTGTGTGTGTGTGTGTGTGTGTGTGTGTGTGTGTGTGTGTGTGTGTGTGTGTGTGTGTGTGTGCCTTGCAATTTTGCGCCATTCCGCATTGCTTCGAGGACGAGGTTGTTGCAAATGAGCTGAGAGAGAGAGAGAGAGAGAGAGAGAGAGAGAGAGAGAGAGAGAGAGAGAGAGAGAGAGAGAGAGAGAGAGAGAGAGAGAGAGAGAGAGAGAGAGAGAGAGAGAGAGAGAGAGAGAGAGAGAGAGAGAGAGAGAGGAGAGAGAGAGAGAGAGAGAGAGAGAGAGAGAGAGAGAGAGAGAGAGAGAGAGAGAGAGAGAGAGAGAGAGAGAGAGAGAGAGAGAGAGAGAGAGAGAGAGAGAGCGAGAGAGAGAGAGAGAGAGAGAGAGAGAGAGAGAGAGAGAGAGAGAGAGAGAGAGAGAGAGAGGAGAGAGAGAGAGGAGAGAGAGAGAGAGAGAGAGAGAGAGAGAGAGAGAGAGAGAGAGAGAGAGAGAGAGAGAGAGAGAGAGAGAGAGAGAGAGAGAGAGAGACACATTGTCTGTGTTTGTGTTCAGACTCAGACGTTCAAAGGGAAAGAGTCCGCCTTCGGTTTTTCCCTGAATTAATTCAGCTTTGCGACTCTCGTTTTCTCCTCTGCTCGGGCGTATCGACGAGGAGCCGCCGCTCTCCTCCCGCCCCGATGAAGAGGAACGGCTCTCACCCGGCGTGGCCTCCCCCCCCCCCCCCCCCCACATCCCCCTGTCTGTAAACAAGTCGCTCTGGGTGCCAGAAGTCTGGAAACTAGCGAGTGCTCAAAACGGTACAGAGACACAATTGGATAGATTTGTCAGCCTGGAGATTAAACAGTGACCTAGCCCCCCCCCCCACACACACACACACACACCCACACACACACACACACACACACACACACACACACCTGATCGTAAAAAGCCAGAGCAACAGGGGGGTCCACACGTCGCTCCAATTACGGAGGAGGCTCAATCAATAAGCCCTTCACTCTGCTGCTCCTCCTCCCCCCCGCCTGGCCGACTGCCCATCTGGGAGTGTGTGAGGTGATTGGAGCAGCTTGAGCGCCGGCATCGTTACACTCGGCCTCCAGCGGGGTCCAGGATAACAACCGCCAGCAGCCCCGGGGGCTAAAGTCGACAACTTCCCCGCTTAGACTCTGGCAGATTTACCCCAAATCTCAATCATATGTCATCTCACTTGCTTATTCAGGCTCCCCCCCCCCATAAGAAGCTCTATGAATGTGCAATATGGCGTGATAACCCTGCAGGACATCGTATGTGCCTCATATGTGGGGTGAGATGAAGAAGAGGACTTGAAAGTGTGTCTCTTCTTCTCTTCTCCTCTCTGGAAAAGGATCAAAGATGATGGGGCTCTTTGTTTTTCCGATAGCCCGTGTTGGACGTCTCGGCCGTCGCCGGTGCAGAAGAAGGACCGCCGAGGTCTTCGTCACTCTGGTCATTTCCTGGCCGAGAAGGACCGAGTCGTTCTCTCTCTGTGCTTTGCACTTTTCCTCTGAAGGTGGAATCCTTTACATGCCTGGCGAGATCAGAGCGCCTCTGCAATTCTAATCAGTGCAGTGTTGTGGGGGGGGGGGGGGGGGGAGGGAGAGAGAGAGAGGTGGGGTAAGGTTAGAGAGAGAGAGACATGGTTGGAGAAGAGCGGGTGTGTTTGAATGTTGTACGTGGAAGAAAAAGGGGAGCGAGAGAGAGAGACGATGACGAGGAGAGAGAGAGTGTGTTTGAGGACGAGAGGCAGGGAGGGATGGAGAGAGAGAGAGAGAGGGAGGGAGGGGAATTTAAATAGTGAGAGAGAGAGAGAGAGAGATGTGGTTACGTGGAGCAGCACCTCACTACATCTGGCAGCATACGGCAGCCCTGCAGTGCGATCACACAGCATGGGAATGGGGCTATGAGAGAGAGAGAGAGAAATAAAGCAGAGAGCGAGGAGGAGGAGGAGGAGGAGGAGGAGGAGGAGGAGTTAAAAAGAAGAGCTAGAGGGATTTGGTCGGATGAGAAGGGGAGGATGATCTGAGTCTCTCGCCTGTTGTGGGGATGTGAGAGAAGGACCACGTCTGTGGTTTCTCCCGCGTCTAGAAGTGAGGAGAGAGAGAGAGAGGGAGAGAGAGAGAGAGAGACATCTGCTTTGACTGCATCTGCGCCGCCTGCGTGTCTCAGACAGGCAGGGGATGCAGCAAACCTCTGCCCTGAGCACAGAGGCTGCTACGGCCGTTACCCGGCGAGGAAGAGGAGGAGGAGGAGGAGAACCAGGCGGCGGGCTGGGGTGGGAGCGGAAGGATGGGGGGGGGGCGAGGGACGAGGGGAGAGGGGAGGGGGGCAACCCGCCTCACGGAGGAGCCGTATAGCTTAACCCGCACCGCGGTCCTGCAGTGATCCTCGCTTCTCACAGCCGAGAGTCTCGAAGCCAAACCTGGATTTACGGCTCGGAGGAAGACGAGGAGGGAGACGAGGAGGGAGACGAGGAGCTCGCCCTCCGGCCGAGGGCTGCCGAGGAGCGCGGACGCCGGGTGGCACCCGGAGGGGGGGGGGACGCCGAGACGCCGAGACGCCGACCGGGAGCTTCGGCGAGGAATCTATATTTGGATTTGATTGTGAATTGAGGAGTTTTGTAATCGGCACACTGGAAAATCCTTCTTTTTTTTCGGATTTACAATCTGTCCACCTGACCGTACTCCTCAGTGACTCCGGACACAACATGATTTAAACACATGTTTATTCCTTGATATATATAAAAAAAATAATAAGAAGAAGAAAAACACCTGTCCACAGTACTTTATAGAATGCCGCTACCTTCGTTATACTCTCCTGTCCGAGCTCTCAGAGAGATTGACCAATGAAGCCATGGGACACAGCCAGAGCTTTACAAGTATGTGTTGAACTCCATCACTAGTTCATCTTTTGGGGGGACCTGGTTATCTCTGTGTTACAACCCCGATGGAGTCATTTCTGACGGTAAAAAAAAGAAAAAAAGATAATGGGGATAGTTCATATAAATACCATGATGTGTGAAGATGTCTGGTTTAGTGATGGATCTTTCCCCTGAGATGTATTTAGTCTCCTGACTTTCACAATCCTGTGACGCGCTCTAGAAGCACTTCTTACTCTCTCGCTCCTCCGCTCGCCGAAGGGATGCTCAGCGAGCCCCGTCGGCTGGGAGACGGCCGCCGCGGCTCGGCCCGACATCACTAACAGCGCCGGGCTTTCGGACGCTCCCCCCCCCCCTGCCCCCCCCCACCTGACATCCTCAGTCACTCTCACGCCGCTGGGTGTATATTAGCCTAGTCAGCCTGCAGCACTCCATCCCCCCCTCTTCTCCCACCCAACACCCTCAGTACCTCAGGAGCCCCTCACCCCCCCTCGGGCCTGGACCCTGCCCCCCCCCCCCTCTCACCCCCCTCGCCTGGTGCCGCTGCACTCGGCGCTGCCTCCGCGGGCCGAGGATGATGTGGCAGTGCCACGTGTCGTCCTCCGAGTGCCGCTGCTACCGGCTGAACGGCTTCTCCCTGCTGAAGCGCTTCCCTCTCTCGGCAGATGGGGCGTGCGGTAAAGCCCTGGACCAGCCGGTCGGCGAGTGGCTGGAGCACGTGGGGCTGCCGCAGTACGAGAGCAAGTTCCTGCTCAACGGCTTCGACGACCTACGATTCATGGTGAGTCACCTGCAGCGCGCCGTCTGTGGGGGCTTCCACTTCGCGTCACCCCATCTCTCACTTCATGTCAACCTTGTTGCTTTGGTCACCACTCTGCTCTCTCTCTCTCTCTCTCTCTCTCTCTCTCTCTCTCTCTCCGTCTCTCTGTCTCTCTCTCTCTCTGTCTAATCTCTCTCTCTCTCTCTCTCTCTCTCTCTCTCTCTCTCTCACCCTCTGGCTGTCTTGTCGGTAGCTCCACTCCCCCCCCCTCCCCCGTGCATCTCTCTCCTCTCCTTCCACTATGTTTTTTTTTCACGCTCTCCCTCCCTACATCGTAACTCCCCTTCACCTCGTGTGCAATGCATGACCCCCACACACACACACACACACACACACATGCAATTCCTTTAAACAATATGGGTCTGTCGCCACCCACGGAAAGATGAATGACAAGATAAAAAAAACATAAACTTCTCCTTCCCCAACATCCCCTCTTACACACCGTACTCTACTACAATCCCCCTCGTATTGAATCTGCCTATTTAGGGTCTCGACTTGACCTTTTTGGGGAGATGCGATCAGACAACTTGGACAAACAACCCTCCGAACACGCCGTAGTTGCTCGGTTGCTTGCCAGATGTCACTAAATCCTCAACTCATTAGGCTCTGCTGGCGGTGCTTACGAGGGGGGCTTGGAATAATTGCACAACGTAGTAATAAACTGCAACTGCATGCTAATTTAGTTGTTTTATACACAGCATACTCCTGGGTTTAAGTGCTTAATTACACCTTTTTTTTTTTTTGCACGCTGGCATTTATTTTTTTACGAGTAAGTAAGTTAATTAACAGCCACGCGGTCCGTCCACCGCGAAGCATCTAAAACACGATCGGACAGTTTCTGGAAACAAAGAAATAAACCTTTTTGGGATGAATGTTTTTCGCATTCGACACGTTGATGAATGAACTCGGCTGCCGCTCCGGCGGCGTCCGCTGAGAGCATTGTCGTGTTTCCTGTGGAGAACACTTCATGTTCAGCTCGGGGATGATTCTAGAACACACACTCTTCTATTTGTGTTAATCTGGAGGGAAAAGAAGCTGTGTGTGCCCTGTAGATTCTGCGAGTGGCTCTTCTCACTGGTGAAGCCTGACATCCCAACATGGACGTCCTCACAAACACGTGATCGCTCCTCCCAGGAAGTTCTGTGGAGACACAAGCCGGAGGCTCGGATTAGCGTTTGTTCCCGAGGTGAAGCGTGTGTCGTCAGGAGATGTGATCGTAGTGAGACGAAGACAGGAAGAGGGTTTGACGCGGATTACGTGTCGATATATTGACGTTGTGTTTAGACGATGAGCACGAGGTCCTCACACGACGTGAACCCTAAAGATGGTGTCTTTATGTCGTAGTGTGTCCACCAGACACTAACGGGTTGTGCTTCTCTACTGGAAAATGTCCTGCTCACGAAAAATGAAAAGGATCATTTTATTTTATTGGGGCATTTATTGCTATTCTTTTGTGCATAAGCAGAGAGACAGACAGACGGAGAGAGAGACAGAGAAAAATAGAGAGAGAGAGAGACATACAGAGAGAGAGAGAAACAGAGAGACAGAGACAGAGAAATAGAGAGACAGAGACATACAGAGAGAGTAATAGAGAAAGAGAGAGAGAGAAAAATAGAGAGAGAGAGAGACAGAGACATACAGAGAGAGAGAGAAACAGAGAGAGAGAGACAGAGACATACAGAGAGAGTAATAGAGAAAGAGAGAGAGAGAAAAATAGAGAGAGAGAGAGACAGAGACATACAGAGAGAGTAATAGAGAAAGAGAGAGAGAGAAAAATAGAGAGAGTAATAGAGAAAGAGAGAGAGAGAAAAATAGAGAGAGACAGAGACATACAGAGAGAGTAATAGAGAAAGAGAGAGAAAAATAGAGAGACATACAGAGAGACAGAGAGAGACAGAGACGGAGAAATAGAGAGACAGAGACATACAGACAAAGAGAGAGACAGAGTCAGAGACAGAGAGAGAGAGGAAATTGCATGGAACAAAGGAATTGAACCCGTGACGTTGGCTTCATAATTCCTGTTATCTTCATCCTTTGATGAGCTGGACGCCCGTGGATCCTTATCATAAATGTTATTTATAAAAGTCGCGGCCTCAACAATCTGTTTTTCTTCATAATGGATGCCAACGCTCCGTAAATCCAATATGAACCAGAACTGTGTCCTGCTTATGGACCACAACACGCCTGAAGCCTGAAGTTATTCATGAAAGAGTCAGACTGAGTACCACACATATTCAAAATATCGTTTTCGGTTGATAGAAGTATGCCTCACGGGGAACATTGTCCGGTTTTTCCCGACGTCCTCAGAAAGAAAGTCTTATATTCCACGTCGATGAAGATTTCCGAGACATAACGCGATGAGGAAGACGGGTCGTTAAGCATCCCCGCGTTGGCGTTGGCGTTGGCGCCGCGGCCGACGCGTCGGGGAGATAAATCGTTAATTTCACACGAGGCGAATTACCCCGCGGCTATGTACGAGGACGCGGAGGTGGAAAACAAGGGAAAGGTCAGGAGCAGTCAGACGGACGTGGCGAGCGGGTAACAGTCTGACCTTTTGGATTCCGCCAGACTCGCTTCAGATCTAACCGAGCGTCAGGATTCAGCGCCAGTCGAATAATCCCACGTCGTTCATTATGTTCCTTTTCGTGGCAAATGTTCCGGAGGGAAACGTCTCGAGAAGTTAACCCGTCGGGCGTCTTCCCTCGCGCGTTAATATGGCATCAAAACGCCTCTCATTCGCAAACGTCACAACGTCGAATGAAACGTACATACCGGAGGGGATAAGGCTCGCAGAATCAGTAACTTCTTTTAAATCACTTCTTAAAACCCATTTCAGCTTTTGAGTGATCTAGGCTTTTTATGCAGAACTTGGTTCTGTTTTAAATGTATGTATGTATTTAAATGTATTATTATTTATTTATTATTAATTTATTTGCTTTTCTTTTTTTTCTTTCTTTTTTAAATATATACATTACTGTTCAAAAGTTTGGGGTCACTTAGAAATGTCCTTATTTTTCAAAGAAAAGCATGTTTTTTGAATGAAGATAACATTAAATTATTAAGAAATGCACTCTATACATTATTATCGTGGTAAATGACTATTCTAGGTTGAAACATCAGTTTTAATAAAATTAAATATCTACACGGTTGTATAGAGGCCCATCTTCAGTGTTCTAACGGCACATTGTACAATATTAGAAAACCCTTTTGTTATGTTAGCACAGCTGAAAACAGTTATGCTGGTCAGAGAATTAAGCTTTTCAACTGGCCTTCCTTTTGAGCTTGAAGTATGAAGAACACAATTCATATTCAAAATACTAATCATTATTTCTAACCTTGTCAATGTAGTTACTATATTTTCTTTTCATTTTGCAATTCATTGGATAAATAAAAGTGAGTTTTCATGGAAAACACGGAATTGTCTCGTTGGGTGACCCCAAACTTTTGAACGGTGTACTTTTAAATGTAATATTGGTTTCTTACTATTCCACTTGTTTTGCTTTGACTCTCTGTGGAGCACTTTGTAAACATTGATTTTAAAGGTGCTATATAAATAAAGTTATTATTATTATTATTATTACGTCTATTATTACGTCTTCTTTCTTTGCCAAATCATTTCTGAGCCAGCCGACACACCATGCGATTATTCCCCCCCCCCCCCCTCCCCCTCTTTTTAATGATTCCCCTGTTGTGCAGATGACAGGTGACTTTTTATTTACACCGCGACGCGTAGAGACAGAGTGACATGCTGCTGTGGAGAAGATCAATAACAGACGTTTAGCTTAATAAAAGAACAAAGACGTCTTTAAGAAAGGGACCTGACATTACTGCTGCTGTCATCTGGAGGATGGAGAAAGTTACAGGGGGGCGGGCGGGGATTATTATTTTTTTGAACTCAAACTCAAAAGAGCCATATGCGTCACAGGAAGAGCCATATATGGCTCAGAGCCAGAGGTTCGTGACACCTGGTCTATCGTAACTGGGAATTTACGACACTGAAGTACACGTTAAATACCTGAAGGGGGCGCTACAAGGGAAAAACTACATAATGGGGCTTTAAATCAAACTGCCGTTGCTCAAGAGCTGCGGAAGAACTGAACCGCCTCACGTGTTTTCAAAAAGGCGGCGTCAAATAATAAGTTTGCTGACTCTCCCGTTGGCAAACTTCAAACTGTTTTAATTTAAAAAAAAGCGGAGGAAGCTATTCTGGGCCAGCGCCCCGCTTCATCTTGACCTTTTTCTTCCGGTAGCAGGCCCGCGAATAATGCTGCAGCGCGCTCTGAAACCGAGCCAAGAAGAGCCGGACTGAGCGAAGACGACAGGACATTTTAACATTCTTGGCCGGAAGGAATTAATCTGCGGCCGGCCGGCCGCGGGGAAGGAAAACGCTTAGCTCCACATTTTTTTACGGCTCTCCGTGTTTCTTTATTCCCGTAAACCAGAAACAAGCCGACAAAGCAGCCGCGGCTGCAAATATACGAACGGTTACGCGAAACAGACAAGAATCTGCTTGTCGGTCGAGATTTTTCGTGAGGCGTAGAATTATTATCGTCCGTTATCTCTAAATGAAACACTCAGCGAGCGAGGGATCCTGTAGATGCGGCTGCAGTCACGGAGGCTTTGTTTCTTCCGGATCAGATTGATTACTCTTGGCATGCACAATTAATTTGACTTCATTGTCCGCCCACTCTACTGTTACTGCGTGTGTGTGTGTGTGTGTGTGTGTGTGTGTGTGTGTGTTATTATCTGCACAGCGACAATGCTGCCTTGCTAGTTACAGAGTAGAATGAGTCATGGCCTACAAAGCTAATTGTCATATGCCAAGTAGAGTGTCTTCGATGTGTAAATATACTGTGTGTGTGTGTGTGTGTGTGTGTGTGTGTGCAGGTAATGAAATGACTGCACAGTGTAACATGATTGATGCATTTCTCATGGATTCTACCGCTGTCTGTCTATTTTGTGTGTTGTCTCTGTGCATGTGTGTGTTTCTGTGCTTGTGTGGATGCGTGCATGTGTGTATGGGTTTGACTGTGTGTGTGTGTGTGTGTGTGTGTGTGTGTGTGTGTGTGTGTGTGTGTGTGTGTGTGTGTGTGTGTGTGTGTGTGTCTTGCGGCTCTGCACATGTAGGGAGGTAACGTGATGGAGGACCAGGATCTCAGAGACGTCGGGATCACTGACCCGGGACACAGGAAGAAAATCCTCCATGCGGCACGCAGCTTGCCCAAGGTACTGAACATCCCAACTTCACCGGGGAGCAAAGTGGCCGTGTCACGGAAGAAAAAGATCAACATGTTACGTTGGTAAAGCAATAGTAGATAAGCAAACACAGAGATGATACAGACAAAGAGAGGACATGTCTTATATAGTGAGTAGGTACTATGAATTCCAATAAATTATGATTGCATTCTGGGATAATAAGGATTCGTCTATCAGGGTGTTCAACTCATGTTCACTACATCAGCATCAACTGAAACATATAAACGTATAAACTACTCCCCAACATAGTGTTGAATAACTGTCTTTACATTTGATTATTGTTTATTTGTTTGAAAGATTCTAACAAAAGAATATTTCTCTCATGTTATAACATGAAACCATTTCATTTGAAACCTTCAAAATAAAAGCCCGGGATATTTTTCTTAAATTTAAATTCAAGAAAAGGTGAACCTATGTCTTTCAAGCCGTCAGAGGCCGCATGAAATGACGTGGCGGGCCGGATTCAGCCCGCGGGCCTCGTGTTTGACACCTGTGGTCTGCATCATATGATGTGATAACTGTGGTACGAGGGTCGTAGGGGGAAACATTACAGGCGGTGCATCAGAAAAAGTCAATTCATTCTATTGGGACTTTGAATATTTACAGATTCATTCGCTGCCACTCAGCTAATGGAATTATAGCCACAGCTGGAATAAATGTATATAAACTGTATAGTATATATATATTTTTTTTAAATAATTTTCTCAGTACATAAAGTTTCACTACCTGTTCCCTTCCCCGTGTCCTCCAGGTAAAAGCACTGGGCTGTGACGGCAGCACCTCTCTGGTCTCCTGGCTGGACGGCCTCGGTCTGCACGAGTATTTGCCCAACTTCCTGTCAAGCGGCTACCGCACACTGGAGTGTGTCAAGAACCTGTGGGAGCTGGAGATCGTCAACGTAAGAAGACGTTCGCCTACGATTCATCCGGCGCGGTCTGAACACGTTCTTTTTACGATAGGGAAATTCTTCGGTGTCTTTTCCACGCTCACGAAGAAACTCGAGCGTCGGTGAACTCGCTTCTTTAGGACCGGGACCCGTTGTCACCGAGCGGTCCCCGAACCCACAGGACCACCTGGATTTACGGGGAATGATTGCCGACGCCGCGTTGAAGTAACAAAGTGCTCGATGATTGAAGCGTTTGCATAAAACTAGAGCGGAAACATTTTCAATACGGCGGAGTAATTAGAAGTTAACTACGCGATAACACAGACGTTAAGGAGCAATCTGGTGACTGGTGACGGGGAATATATCATTCGGTTGCATCTTTGTGGAAATCGTGCTTCATTTTCACGATAATTTTGTAATGACGGAGTAATTTATTTGGGGCTGAAAGATTTAGATGAACATGGGTGGCAGGTTGTGTCTCACTAGTGTTGAGATGACAGAAGAACACACAGCAGCTCAATTAGTGATAGCAAAGATAGATATCCTCTACGATAAAATGACGTTTCCCAGATTTTTCTCTTTAATAGTTTATATCTTAATGTTTTACTTTTTGTCTCGCTTCAAAACAATGTAATTTAAATGAGCTAGGGCAGGGGCGGTCACACTTTTTCAGCATGCGAGTTACTTATAATGTGACCAAGTCAAGACGCTTCTGCCTGTAATCTGGCGCTATAGAGAAAGTTACAGGGGGCGGGCCAATTTATTTTTCTGTCATGCGATCTACAAATACTACGCCGCGATCGACGTATTGAGCACCTCTGAGCTAGGGTGACCAGACGTCCTCTTTCCCCCGGACCTAAAAGATCATGAAGTAGTTATGCTTAGGCCCCCCCCCCCCCCCCCCCCTTGAGACGAAGTGTCCTCTTTTTCAAATCTGGTCACCCTAAGTGAGCCAACCCTTGACGGAAAACTCGGAAAATGTTGTTTCCTCGTCCGGCGGCTGTATGAGCCGTTAGCGTCCAGCTAGCGCGGGGAGCTAACGTGCACTAAAAGCATGGCAGGTTCGGCCATGTTGAGAAGGCAGAGAGCTGGCAATAACAACAACAACAACACAGAATTCAATGATGTGCTCAGGTAGACGTCTCCCCACTGAAGCTTCACACAGCTCGTCGTTGATTGCTGCTGTATTATTGCTCAGCTTGTTAAATACAGATCCTTTTAAGCTCATTTAAATGTGCCATCCCAGGGCGTACACACTTTACGCAATTAATTACGTGCTGCACAGTCACGCAGACCAACATCAACATGTCGATATCAGCACATTCAATCCACTACGACAATAACATTACAATTCCTTACAATTTAAAAAAACCTGAATTACGGTTATAAAATTACTGGTTGCTCAATAATCGTTTCTTTTATTTTGTGCACCATGGGGGGGGGGGGGGGGGGGGAGAACGAGTCCGATGCTTGATGGCCGTAAATGAAAAATAAAAGCCTTTTGTGCACAAAGACAGTGGGGTAAACAGCATGGCAGAAAGCAGCAGCTGCAGCGGCTGAGCGAGTGTGTCCGGCCGACTCGATGACGTGTGAGACGTGTGTGAGACGTGTGTGAGACGTGTGAGACGTGTGTGAGCGTGCCACGCTTTGCTCCAGTGTGCACGACTTCCTGTGAGCCTCCGCCCAGGGATCACTTTGCCCATCACGTCTCCTCCAGCCTCCTCAGCATCTTACGACCAACCGTCAATTTGATCTACGAGCTGGTTTCTTCATTCCCGGATAATCACAGGGCTCTTCTTCACTAATGAAACGCTCTCTTTATTTCACACACCTCATGCATAGTGGCCTCCCTCGGGGTTTACAAGTGATAATAAAGAAAGAAAAGCAGTGTAAAGCCAGACTATAGACAAGTTGCCTCAACTGCCTCTGACTCTCACTGAATACATAATTGAAGCCTCCAGACAAAGAACCATTTGAGCCATATTTTCTAGCGGCTACATGATTGCGCATGTAACATTAATCACTCGCCGTCCACCTTCGCTGGATGAGCATGAATGTTAATAGTCAATTATGCAAATATTCAGTATGAAGATAATGAGTTTCGACCACACAGAATTAACCTATGCTTCGCCCTCTGAGGGTTTTAGCTAAACGAGCAGATGTGGCATTTGCAAAAGGTTTAAAGCGACAGCGCGCGGTGTTAAAAATACTCGGTTACAAATGCAAAGACGCACCTCGTTAACCGGCCTGACAGCCGCAAAACAAACGCTCGCAATGCGCCGGAGTCCCCCGCACACCTTGATGTAGTGAATGTGGAACTATCAACAGGCAGAATACACGGTGCTAACAGATGAAATATCTCATCCTGGTGCACAATATAATAATGGTATCATATTAATACATTCCCGTATGTATTATCTGGAGACGTATGAGGGGGGTGGGCGTCGCCAACAGTGGGAGGGGGTAAATTAACAATATTTATGTTTGTGTGTGTGTGTATTAGGGTATGTGCATGTGTATGTTAATGTGTGCTTGTTTTTGCATGTCTACCCATATTTATATTTTTATATATATATATTCTTTGTTTTATTTTTTATGGTTTTGTCTGAGTACCTTTGTGTACATGTTTTCTTTTGCATGAGCATATCTTTGAAAACCACTAATATTTGATCACAAAAAAACTAAATAGAAAATACTCTCCATTTAAAAGAAAATGTGAAACGTGAACATCAGTGCATCTGCGTAACTCAGCCGTCGTCCCACGAATTGCCAAATTCTTCGGTTATTCAAGCGCGATGTCCTAAAAAGGGACGCTGGTGAATTATAGAGTGTCCCAGGAAGTAGACAGTGCTGTACTCGAAGCTCGCGGAAAAACAGATTGAGGCTGAATTATTGACGAGAGTTCATTTCTTTTTGCCGGCGTCGGGCCTGCAGAGGGGCGCACGGCGCCGCCTGCGCCGCTGTATTCTGGATAAACCTCGATTAGCTCGGATACATTCTTGTGTTTTTGCAATATCGATGCAACTTTGAAAGTCTGTCTGTATATTTTGGGCCCTGACGCTTGTCTCCTCTCTCCTCTCTCCTCACTCCTCTCTCCTCTCCAGGTGATTAAGATCAGCGCCCTGGGCCACAGGAAGAGGATCATTGCCTCTCTGGCGGAGAGACCCTACGAAGAGGCGCCGTCAAAGTCCCGCCGTCTGTCCCCGATCATGGTGAGCGAGGCCCGAGATGTCGGAATTGGCTCAATTTGGACAACTAGAATGTCTGTTCTGCTTCTGGCCTCCATGTAACCCACATGTGGTGTCAGTGATGCCAATAAAAGGTCCGCAAAAATGTTTTATTACCTTCGCATTGAAAATGCAGAAGGTAATGTTTTGATCGGCGTGTATTTGTATACGTGCGTGTTATTCGCATAAGTCAAAAAGTATTAAACCGAATCGCATGACAGTTGGTGGGATGATTGGTTGTTATCCGGGGACCATTTGATTAGATTTTGGGATCGATCAGGTCAAAGGTCAAGGTCATGAAAAGGTCAGAATCTTCTTTTTATCATAGCGTGGTACATTTATATCCAATTGGCATGCAACTAATGCCAAAAATGTTCATAATTCAACGCCCAATCTTAAGATATGCGAAGGTATGCGCTCCATCTTCTAGTTTGAAATGGGTTTGTTTAGGTATAGTAGTGCTCTATATTTTAATAAAGATTGATGATTAAACCTTTTGACTCCTCCTATTGAACAGCGATTAAAATAGAGCTGACGGTGAAAGTCGAGCGGCGTTGCTCGACGAGCTTCATTTATATGCCAACTTCATTTTGTAAGGAAATTGTTTTGGCATCTGCGGATATCTAATTTTGGAATGAGATTCTATGATATCATTATGTTCATAACAGTTAGATACTCAGGGATGATTACCCAGGCAGATTAAGTGAGCTGAGAATCTCCATGGAAGAGGCTCTTTTGTTGAGGATTAAGGATGGAGGATGGAGATTAGGGGAAACCAGCAGTAGGCAGTGCTGTCAAATCATTAATCTGTGTGTGTGTGTGTGTGTGTGTGTGTGTGTGTGTGTGTGTGTGTGTGTGTGTGTTCCGGCAGTTCCATGACCTCCTGTCCCAGACCACGTCCCCCCTCAGTCAGATGGACCCCTACACCAGTCGCTCCATGGACATGCTGCTGCCCTCGGCCGAGTCCGACCGGAGGCGGCGAGGAGCCGACCAAGACTGCAGCGCCTCGCTGCGCTCCTACAGCGAGAGGCCGCGCTCGGTGGTAAGCTCCGCCTCCTTTCACTTTTCACATCGTCGTCTTCTGGGGAAACCATCAAACGCACTTTGAGTAAGCGACTGGCTGATGAATAATGGAGGAGGAGGAGGAGGAGGCGCAAAGTTAGATGTGTCGGGGTGTCACATGTGGTTGCTGGAGTTGAATTTGAACGACACCACAGCTAAACCTACTGGTTGAGTTATAGGTCAGTGGGCGGAGCCTAATAATCACAACACTATGACATTTCAGTGAAAGTTAAAAGATGACAAAGCTGAATTATTGACTATACTTCCACTTTTAACCCTCCTATTACCTTTGGGGTCAATTTGACCCCATTCAACGTCTCTAAAAAAATTCTTGACATCATTTGTTTTGCTTCATATTTCATGACTTTTTCTAATTTATTGGGGACAACTGGAAAAATATGAAATTAACATAATGATATGTTTTTAATGTCTGGTACACAACTTGTACGCATCAATTTGACCCCAAGCTGTTTTTCACTGTGTAACATATAAGAAATATCAACTTTTTTATTTATTTAAAGGGCTATTTAGGTAGTCAAACAAACAAACAAAACCTCACACTTAAACTTGTGAAACAATATTCATTCTAATAGTTTTCTGGAGGTTTTATTTACTGGCGTCAAATTGGCCCCAACGGTAAAAGATGTTAGTATTTTTGAAGGTAACAGGAGGGTTAAAACACGACGCAGCCTCTATTGTTCCAGCTACTTATCGTCAAGGTAACGAGGGTCTTCAGCTGCGTTCAGCGTGTTTTAACTCACTTTACGACCATTGGTCTCCTGAGTAGCTCAGATACTCAACGCAGCCTCTTCACTCACCGGCTGTGAATTTGGTTCTCGTGCGGCTCGCCGGAAATTTCTCGGTTTCGCCTCTATGAAAATGATCCAACAAGAAGAACTGCGTTCCCTAAAGGTCAAAACGACGACCCGTGGTTCGCTGAGGTCGAAGAGAAAACGTCCCCGGATCTATAGAAGTGTCGAGCGTCTGCAAAGCTCGGGATCAATCCGTCCGTTTCCTCTAACCGCCGACCCCTCATGGGTCACGAATCAATTCTTTTTCATTTTCCGAAAAACTCTGAGTGGATTATTGTCAGTCGTATATTTTACGGTGACAGGTGATTTTTACACGTGAGCGAGTATTTATGATCACGCCGTGAAAAAGGACTTGTGTAACGGCGCCATGCTCCTTCCGCATCTCCGTCTCCTCAGGACCGACACAAAGACTCTCGCCTGAACCTGCGGCCGCCGAGCCAGTCGGCCACCTACGCCACGGTGTCCGCCTGGCACCACCAGCCCGAGAAGCTCATCCTGGACTCCTGCGGGTACGAGGCCACCGTAAGTCGCTCTGGCGGAGACGCGGTCGTGCGTCGTTTATTAATCCTCCGCCGTGAATTGAGCGTTTTTTTTTACGACCGGCGCCGTCGTTGACCTGTGGCGTGTGACCCCAGTACCTAGGCTCCATGGTCATCAGGGATCTACGAGGGATCGAGTCCACGCAGGAGGCCTGCGCTAAAATAAGGGTACGTGTCGCTTGAGAGCGCGGACAATATGTTTCTCCGAAGTTACCTTCGCATTGAAAATGCGGAAAGGTTATGTTTCGATCGCTGTGTATTTATTTATTTATTTACTTATTTATTTGTATGTGTGTCGTTCGCATAAGTCAAAAAGTATTAAACCGAATCGCATGACATTTGGAGGGATGATTGGTTATTATCCGGGAACCATTTGCTTATATTTTGTGATCGATCGGGTCAAAGGTCAATGTCAAGGTCATGAAAAGGTCAAAATCTTCTTTTTACTATAGTGCGGTCAATTTCTATCCAATTGGCATGCAACTAATGTCAACATGTTCATAATTCAATGCTCAATCTTGTGATATGCAAAGGTATACACTCCACCGAGTGCCCGTTCTAGTTTAATTTGTTTTGAGATTTTGAAGAATGACTGGAAAATGTTGCATGAATAAAACATTTTTTTTAAAAGCTGATTAAAAACAAAACAAATCAATGCTAAAAAATGACATTACAAGAGTTAAAGAAGAAACATGAGAGGTAAAACAATTTATTTTTGAACCGTTGTGCTTTGTTGTAATAATTCCCACCATTTTTATTGCATCCTCTGTAGAAATCAAAGGATTCCAGAAAGGGTCCCGTAGTCATCCTGTCCATTACCTACAGAGGGGTGAAGTTCATCGATGCAGCCACGAAGGTAATGGCAGCGTCGCGTGCATAAATCTCTCCAACCTCCATTAGCGGCTGATTTCCAGTAACCCCCCCCCTTCTCCATCAGTCGATAGTCGCGGAGCACGAGATCAGGAACATCTCGTGCGCCGCCCAGGACCCGGATGACCTCTGCACCTTCGCCTACATTACCAAGGATCTGAACAGCGGCCACCACTTCTGTCACGTCTTCAGCACCGTGGAAGTGGTGAGTAACGCGACTCCCTCGTCTTCGTCGAATCGTCTCGACCAAAGCGTCCTTTGTGGGAAGTCCGGCGTCCCGCGGAGACAGCCGTTAGCGGCGCCGTGTGGCCATTACTTGCTTGATTGAGTCTTGATTGGAGGGCCTCTCCCCCGCTACGATTGGCCTTTCCACTCAACAGATCATGTTGCAATCTTCATCTCAGCCTCCGTAAAGGTCAAAGACGATATTTTTTGTTGCTCGTTGGCAGACGGACCGCTGTGGCGCCTCAGATACCTGCAGGGACACACTTTTAACGGAAGTGTCGCAACGTTGAGCCTTATTCATTTTACGTTCAGCACAACGGATTTAGAGTTTCGCTAAAAGATATTCGTGATATTCAGAGCTTTGTGTGGCGATGCGACGCTTTTTACACGATAAAATGACTGTAATTCTGTCACAAGTGATTACATTTTACAGTGGATATTAAATGGTTTTACAGAATTAATACTAAATGTTTAGTTGTGTTTACTAAAGGTCGTTAGGGAAATTCCTTTATATTATATTTAGTTGACGCTTTTATCCAAAGTGACTAACAATCATGTTGCTAACCTGACCCACAGTGGCTCTTATTAAATGCAAAGGGCACATATACTGTTCCTCACAAACTTTTGCAATGAGGGGCAAATTTGATAAAGTAAAGATGCTCTGGGGCCGATAGTTACTTCTGACATTTTTTTAACTAAAAAGTTACATGAAAATACACACCGTTATTACACCGTTATTACACACCTGTTATAATGGGAGGTAATGCCCACCGCTCCTGAAGGCGGCGGCCCTCACTGTCAACTTTTCTCTCTTTTTTTGCCGTCGCCATGGCATCAATGTTTCGAGAAGGGTTAGATCCACAGATGAAGAGCACAGAACTTTAGAATGGAGGAATGACGTTTTTCAAGTCTTTACGATTTATTTGTTCTGATGGATTTGGCGGGCCATAAAAACACATTATATGACCGAAGCTACGGGCCGTATGAAGTCTGACTTTGGACATGCCTGATCTAACCTAATTAAATCTAATAAATGAAAGTGTTCCGACATGTTTTGTTACACCCATTAAATCTAAATATCTTCATTTTTGTAATTGATTTAATGAAATGTATCAAACCGTATTGATATGTCACCTCTAAGAAGGGCTTGAATATTTTTGTTTGGATCAATCACAAACAGCCCAGAGTATAATAAAAAGTAAAAAAGAAATGGAAAGTAAAAAAGTAATAGAAAGTAAAAAAGTTATAGAAAAGTAAAAAAATAATAGAAAAGTAAAAAAGTAATACAATGTAAAAAAGTAATGGAAAGTAATAAAAAGTAACAAAGTAATAAATAAGTACAAAAGTAATAGAAAGTAAAAATGTAATGAAAAGTAATGAAAAATTAAAAAGTTATGAAAAGTAAAAAAGTAATAAAAAATAGAAAAGTAACAAAAAGTAAAAAAGGAGTACAAAAGTAATGAAAAGTAAAAAAATATTGAGAAAAAAAGTGTTAAAAAGTAAATAAGTAATAAAAAGTATAAAAATTAGTAAAAATATTACAAAAAAAAATTACAAAAAAATTAGTAAAAAAGTAAAAAAAATAATAGAAAAGTAAAAAAGTAATACAAAGTAAAAAAGTAATGGAAAGTAACAAATTAATAAAAAGTAACAAAGTAATAAATAAGTACAAAAGTAATAGAAAGTAAAAAAATTATGAAAAGTAATGAAAAATTAAAAAGTTATGAAGAGTAAAAAAGTAATAAAAAATAGAAAAGTAACAAAGTAAAAAAGGAGTACAAAAGTAATGAAAAGTAAAAAAGTATTGAGAAAAAAAGTGTTAAAAAGTAAATAAGTAATAAAAAGTATAAAAATTAGTAAAAAAGTAACAAAAAAATTAGTAAAAAAGTAAAAAAGTAACAAAAAAATAATGAAAAGTAAAAAAGTAATAAAAAATTAAGAAATGCTTATAAAAAGTAATAAAGTTAAAAAATTATAAAAGTATAAAGTAATAAATAAGTAATACAAAGTACAAAAAGTAATCTGGCATATGTGCAAAGGATAGTCCCCAATTCAACTTGTTTATATGCACACTACGGATGAATCTTCATCTCTCAATCACACATGACTAACTCATCCCATCTGCTGATGGACCTTCGATGGTTGGATCGTGAGTTCCTGACACCAGCTGTGCCACTGCCCTGCTGGCTATTGATAAACTCTGTCAGATTCCTTGAATGTATTTTAACTCTAAATATGTCCTTCTGCATCTATTGCATCTGTCCATCCTGGAATTGAATTGAACTACCTGACTTAAGGTGAAGTCAGTTTCGATGCATTGTGACACTAAAATAAAACCCCTGGATGAGTTGTTTTGTGTCCCTTGGCAGCAGCTGGAATGCCAGCTGTACGAGTTCTACTTATTCTACTTATTACAGATTTATTACCAAGACCTGAAACCCCCTTTTAAACAAATGTTTTTTGTCTTTCATTCCCACAGACACAGACTTACGAGATCATCCTCACGCTGGGACAGGCGTTCGAGGTGGCCTATCAGATGGCGATGCAGGCCAGGGCGAGACACTACGTCCCGCCTACATCTCTGAGCCCCGAGGTCATCGAGACCAAAGCCAGCCGCCCCGTCTCCCAGTCGTGGAGCAGCATGCGGAGATCAGCAGTGAGTACCACCCGACAACTCTGTGATCCACAACCGTCATGTTGAACCTGGGGAGGCTGTGCCAGTAGGCTCTACTTCAAGACGTGTGTGTGTGTGTGTGTGTGTGTGTGTGTGTGTGTGATGAGCCATTAATCTGCTAACCAATTTCAGCCCTCAACTCACCTCGAGTCACTCAGATCGGGGTGAGATTTTATTTATGTTGTATGCGTATGCAAAAACCAGGATGGATGAACAGTTGCATGTGTTGCTTACGTGTGTGTGTGTGTGTGTGTGTGTGTGTGTGTGTGTGTGTGTGTGTGTGTGTGTGTGTGTGTGTGTGATTTCCTCGGGGACCTTTCTGAGGGCTCGGCCTCGCTGACGTCGGCCCCATCTGCTGCTGCCTCGTCGCTACTGATTGAGTGCGCTGCGTAAAAAAAAACGTTCATGCGCACCCTGAGCGACGCATTGATGCATCGCCCCCCCCGGGCGGCGCAGCACGAGCATCACAAGCGTCTCGGGGGGGGATCAGTGTCACCAGAGAGCGCCGGGGGCCGCCAAGACCCCACGCGCTCTGCTGCGGCCTCACACACCTCCTCGTTTAACTACCTGCCTGTGAGGATAATACATGGAGCCGTCACACAGCCGCATAATGAGTCTGGCTGGCTGTTTGGGTTTTAATTGAAAGGGGATTGGAGAGGGGGGGGGGGGGGGGGGGGGGGGCTCGCCTATCTGCTGCAATTTGTTTTAATGTTTTTTTTACGGCTCTGTGAACTTTAAAGCCTCGTTGGTTTAAACACAGTTTGCAATTCCCCCCTACACACACACACACACGCACACACACACACACCCTCGATCAGTCGATTAATCGCCCGTTTTGGGCTGATTTTCAACGAGCTGATGAGCGTCTCTTATCTGCCAATCACAAGGTTTAGAGCTTTTGTCTCATTCATTTTTTTCCCCCCACAGATTTAAATCGATCATCGACCAAAATTGTGTTAAAATAATATTGTCCAAAAAGTCTGACAATCAATCTGTTGATGTTTATGGGAAAAAGGAAAAAGGTTTTGTTGTTGTTTATTCCTAGTATCGGGGATGATGTAAGAATAGATGCTGTGTGCGTGACCCTGGTCACGCAGTTCGTCCCTTTTGGGCTTTTCTCTTTTTAAAACGTACACGAGCGAAAAACAAACTGTGAAGGTCTCGGCAGAGCGCTCGACTAACGTAATCCGCAGTAAGCGAGGAACACCGAGGACGGCGAGCTAAAGTTATCCGCCTCCACGCGGAGAGGAAACCCTCCGAGGCTCCAGAGGAACGAGAAACATCCGAAACCCCGCCGCTTCCCTCTTTGTCCGTCGCGGTGCGTTCGAGTGCTCTGTCCCTCTGTGCTCCCTCGTCTTCTTTTAACGTGTCTTTGTTCTTGTCTTCTTGGTCCTGCGGCCTCCCAGGGCGCCCCTCCGCTCGAATGCCGCTGCTGTCACTGTCACACGTGCACCACCCACCGCCCCTCCTTCCTCCCGCTGCACTCCGTTAGCCCCGGAGTCCAGGTCCTTCTCTTTCCTTTTTCCTCTATTCAGTCACACACACACACACACACACACACACACACACACACACACACACACACACACACGCACATCTGCTTCACACATCAACCACCCTCTCCGCTTCCCCCCCCCCCCCGTCGTTGTCGTCGTTCGTTGTTGTTGTTGTTGTTGTTGTTGTTGGGATGCCGCAGTGCATCTCGTCTCCTTGTCTTGTGGTCCTCTTGATTCTCCTCATCCTTTTTTTTATTACTTTCCCCCCCATCCTCTCATCTACATCCTGCATTTCAGAGTTTAAGGTGCAATTCGCTGACGTTTTGTAGCTTTAAACACATTCAGGGAAGAGAGAGAGAGAGAGAGAGAGAGTTGGATGACGTGCTTCATGTGCCTTTAAGCTCCCTTTCTCATTCTCTCTAAATATTTGCCTTTTTTAAGACGTCCTTCACACGCAGAGAAGACTTTACATTCCAGATGCCTACTGTGTGACGAATGTCCATCAGCCCGTGTTGACCAGGCTGTGTGTGTGTGTGTGCGTATGTGTGTGCGTGTGCGTATGTGTGTGCGTGTGCGTGTGTGTGTGTGTGTGAGCCGCCGGTGTCGAGCCGCTCATCGGCGTTTTGCTTCCTCTCCCCGCGGCGTCCGGTTTGACCGCCGCCGCCGCCGCCCTCAGAGGCCGCGTGTTTCCCCGTCCTCATCCTCCATGTTGTGGACCGAGTCTGTCTGTAACCGTGACAACGCCGCCGCCGCCGCCGCCGCCGGGCCGCGCCTCCGATCCACATGCACGTGTGTGAGCCGAGGACTCGGCGGCCTCCGCCCCGCGGCCGCTTCCCCCCGTCTCACGCCCTCCTCCTCCTCTCCTCCCCCCTCCCCCCCTCCCTCCCTCCCTCCCCCGGCAGATGGACCCCCTGGAGATGGACGCAGACATGCAGTCTCTGGGCAGCACCACCTGGCTCTTGGACCAGCAGCGGGACCCCCACAGGCGGCCCGTCAGCACCAAGTACGAGACCACCATATTCTGAGGCCGGGCCCCCCCTCAGCACCCCCTTGTACTCCTCTCCCCTCTGCATCCAAATCTTTATTTATCTCTTTCTCACACACACACACACACACACACACACACACACACACACACACACACACACACACACACACACACACACACATACATGCGAGCCCCGTGCCTTCTCACTGTGATGGATTAGCATCCCTCAGGGCGGCCTACTCCTGCACCCTCCTTTGCCCTCCTGCCCGGCGACCCACACCGACCTCCTCCCCCGCCATGACAAACACTCCCGCGGCTCTCCCAGGCCTCCCCCAAAACCCACGCCCCCCCCCCCCCCTACTCACCTGTCGCTGCTGCAGCGTCTGCCGGAGCCCTGGAACGGACGATCGTGGACTGATCTCATTTTTACAGCGGCCCCGCTCTCTCAACCAAACTGCCTCTTCCTCCTCATGCTCCTCCTCCTCGTCAACTCGCATCCGCCTCCGAACCCCCCGATATCTACCAGAGGTTGCATCTTTATTATTATTTTTCTGTCAGGCCATTTAAATTTTTTTACTGCTTCTCTGCAGGCAAAACACGCATTTATTTTTCTTTTTTTTCTCTGTGTTTCTAAATTCCAAATTAGCATTAACTTTTTTTCAAAATGTTATAATATTGAGTAAATTATTGCAGACATGAGTGTAGAAATAAAAAGGTCAGTGTGTTTAACTAGAGGAGAAGTTAAACTTTTTGAGAAAGGAGCTAATTTCCCATCATGTGAAGCAGCAGGCTAACTTAGCTTAGTGGACTTAGCTTAGCAGGCTAACTTAGCTTAGCAGGCTAACTTAGCTTAGCATAAAGAAGTCTGGCTCTGGTCAAAGCTTGTAACAAAATCTTCTCTCCACACTCTCTCCACACCTCCTGACCGGGTAATGATCCAGACCTCTCATAAAACGTAGAAATACGTGTTTAACAAATGAGATAAAACATGTTAATAAGCGAGCTTTGCCGTGGGTTTTTATTTATTTATTCCATCAGACGGACCCAGAGTAGCTCTCTGTTTCCAGTTGGCTCAAGTTAACCGGTAATCACCGGTTAACTCTGGTTAACTGGTGAACTGGGTTCAATATTGTCTAACTTTTGACGAGAAAACTAATTAACGTTTTCCGATCGAAAGTTTTCTTCTGTAATGCATTATTTATTTTTTTAAACATCACTTTTCATTTGAGAGTTTCTGAATGGTTTTGATTGTTTTGCCTCAAGACGGTTATATACCGATTTTTTTATTTTTTTTTTCTTTCTCCATCTTCAGCATGTCCTGTCTTACCACCGTGAGGCGCTGTGTGGAGAAGCGTTGCTAGCGCGGGACGCCAGACCGACAATTAAATCAGAGACACACGAAACGGCAACGTGCAGCAAACAACCTCGTCTTCTTCGTCTTCTTCTTCTTCTTCTTCTTCTTTTTTCTACTCATTTGTAGAACATCCATAACGACACTAAAGGATTGATCGTGAAATCAAATCGCCGACGTCTGAACTCAAACGGGAACGAGAACTCGACCCGCGAACACACACACACACACACACACACACACACACACACACAGGAGGATACGTTTCCTACACTTTCCCGAGGACAACAGCTTCACGTCGTTATGGTTATCTATAATCAACTAAAGTCTCCACCTCCTCTGAATACCACCAACCAACCAACCAACCAACCAACAACTCCACCCCTCCCCCCTAACTCCACCCCTCTGCTTCCAGAAGAAGACACAAGACAACACTTCTGATTCCCGGGTGTGCAGAACCGACCGACAACGACGAATCGACGACGTCGTTCTCCCGGCGGTAGAGTCGGGTCTCTCTGCTCTCTAGCGCCCCCTGTCTGCAGCTCTCTCAGCGTTCGCCGTAGCGCCCAGAAACCGCGACTCCACGTCTTCTACTCGTCCATTTAAAAAAAAAAAAAAAAAAAAAAAAGATCAACGCTGTTAAAACGTGGCACTTTTACCTTTTTAATACCGTTTCTTTTCTTTTCTTCGATGCACATCGTGTATTTTGCGATATTCTTTCGATAGGCCGACGCACCCGACGGAGACACTTTGTTGGCGAGAGCGCTTAAAGAAGGGATCACGACGCGCCGACACACAACACCCGATGAAAGACGATATTACCAAACAAACGACGTCGGATCCTCGACACGATTTCACGCAACTCGTATATACATCAAAGAGCCCGGAGCACAACGCGGCGCACGTCTCCCAACATAGCGGCTTATTATCGCGATTACACGGGGAGGCGTCCACGCCGTTTCACACCGATTTTAGAATTTGTCACGGCGCACGCAAAGTATGTCACCCGGAAAAAATAAACAACGTTGGCGCGGTGAGATTTAATTTAATTAAAAAGAGACAAATCTCAAGTGTCGCGCTGATGCGAGTGGATTTGTCACGGCGTGACCGTGACACGGAATTTGTTTTTTTAAGAATAATTTCCTTCCTGCACTGTGACTCACGAGACGCTCGTCGCCTTGTCCGTCTTGTCCTTGTTGGAGTCTGTCCTCCGTGTGTGTGTGTGTGTGTGTGAGTGTCTGTGGTGTTGAGCTCCACTGTTAAGCTGAACTGGCTTGTGAGTGGTACCGTGGTACCGTGGCGTGTCGGTGCCACTTTGTTCCCGACTGGTATCTTCCACTGACGATGCATGTTGGCAGTGTGTGTTTCCGTGTGTGTGTGTGTGTGTGTGTGTGTGTGTGTGTGTGTGTGTGTGTGTGTGTTTTCTGTACCCTTTGATGCACTCGGTCCGAGCCGTCTGTGTACGTGCCGTAGCGACGTCTCGTCTCTTTCCGCCCATCTGCCATTTGCTTTTCTCTTTATGTTCCCTCACACGCCACCACAGCGACTCATCCCCCCCCCCCCCCCCACACACACACACACACACACACACACACACACACACACACACACACACACACATCCACGTCGCCACGCCTCCCATCATCTTCGTCACGTGTGTTCTTCCATTTTGTGCATCGCCAAGACAATCCCGCTTCCAGTATGGAACGCATAATATAGTGAGGAGAAGAAAAAAAAGCATTACACTTTAATGAGCGGCAGCTATTTAAAGCAAGTTGTGGTGGCATGACGTGGCTGTGCATGGACCAGTTGTTTTTTTATTTTTATTTTTAACATTGGTGTTTTCCTTGTGTAGCTCACCCCGGCGTTCAAGTTTCCGGATACCAAGCTGTGAGTTGAAGGGGAGCGGCCGATGTGAGTGTGTGTGTTGAGTCGTAGTGGGCAGAGCAGTGGAAAAGAGAGAGAGAGAGAGAGAGAGAGAGAGAGATGGATTTAGATCTCTCTCTATACATCCCGCTGCTCCTCCACTGCCTCTCATGTGAAACCCCGACACACTGACGAAAGGTGACCCGTTGGCTAAACAGGACTGTGTGTGTGTGTGTGTGTGTGTGTGTGTGTGTGTGTGTGTGTGTGTGTGTGTGTCCCGTCTTGAGAGAGCGGTCAGAAGGAGGGGTCACATGTCCTGACCCCCGTGCGACTGTCTGACCGTGTCCTGTAGGTACTGTGTTGGGGAGAACACTGTAGACCGTTAATGAACATTTCTATGGATTCAGGTCTAAAAAGTTATTAAAGGGCAAAACAGATATATAACAAAGTGTAGAGTAAAAAATAAGAAAACTGAAACTACCAGCATACAATGCTTTGCCCATGTTTGTGGACGGAGCTCTGGGTTGTCTATGAATATGTGATACTGTTTAAAGATTTGAAAAGCAATATTATATCAATGACAAATTAAATAATACAATGACAAAAGAGTCCCTTTCACGTCTGTCGTCAGCATTGATTTTTGTTTTATGGTTAAAAAATAAAAATTACACCAGCGGTTTCAACTTTAAAGTGAAGAATCCTGACAAGATGAGGACTATATTTTAGGATATCAGTGTTTCCCTGCTATGGAGATTAGTGGATGGTGTAACTAATATATATACAAATATATATATTTATATAAATATATATATTTATAATACATATATATACATATATAGAGCTATAAATATAAATATATATATATGTTTAAAAAACATGTTTTATGTATATGAATATATTTATATATATATATACACAAAAGAGCTTTGTGCGTATCATTTATTATAATTCAAATCAACTTTAGTGAGATAGCCGCACAAGTGGTTTCACGTTTAACTCGTAAAAACAACTTTTTTATGATTTATGTTTAAAAAATATATATATTTATGGTAACCATTGATGTTTTCATTCACGTACATTATGAAAGTATTCCCGCTGGGTCGTGCCACTAAGAGAGTAATCTGTCCCATTTTGTCGTTTGTGTTTCGCTGTTTACTGGTTACACGTATAATAATTAACTTATATGTTACAAGTGTGTACGGTAATCATTTCCCCAGAATACTGATTTGAATGTGTCACGGTGAACTGTGAACAGCATTTTGATTTGTTTAGTGGAGTGAAAAATGGAAAATTAATGAATTAGATATTCATTTACAAACAAGCACCTGTTCAGTACGCCACCTCCCACTCATCTGAACTGTGGGGAAACACTGAGAATATATTTAGTTTATAATCAAAAGATGAAGAGAAATCTTTTTTTGGTAAATTAAACATGAACAAATATAAACGTGAAGATAAGAAGAGAAACCAGCTACTTATTAAAACTAATATAAGTATTATTTAAAAACTTAACATAATCTTTGGTACTTTTCCTGAGGGTGTTTATCTCGAGACGACGTGAACTGAAAACCAACAAAGGTTTTCTTCACTTAATTTATCTTTTCAAAAACTTTTCACGATCATAATCGGCCTCTTGTTGTGAGTCTCTGTCGGGGTGAAACTCATGTTGTGTCCCACGATCTGTTTTCATGATGTTTTGTGCTCTCGAATGTGAGGCGAAGACGCACCGATGCAATTTATTTGTTCTTTTTCGACACCAAAAAAAAAAAAATAATATATACCATTTCTTTTTTTCTTTTTTTAAATGTCTTTTTTCCCTTGAACGTTCCCCGTTCGCTGTATTTACACTGTGGCCGACGCATTCAAACGGCAAATGGCGTCTTATGTTGAGGCCACCGGAGGTCGTCTGGGTCGGCCTACCGCGAGTCCTCGCCGGTCTCGGCCCCTCCCTCGCCGGTCCCGGCCCCTCCCGGTGGGAACAGCGGTTTTCCAGAGCACGGACCAAGGACGCTTCGGTTGAAGCGGACGATTCGCCCGAAGGCCGCCCCCAGCTCGGCGCCCGGCGGCCCGAGGGCGGCGGGCGGCTCTGGACTCCCTTTAGCGAGGCCGCCCTGCAGCGAGGCCCGGAGGAAGCCCCGCGCTCTCTCGCCTGTGTTCGATGGAGCGAGGGATGAGGGGGAGGAGAAGGAGAGAAGGAGGAAAGGAGAGAAGTCGGCTCTCTGCGGCAGCACACATCCAAGTTTAAAAAGAAGAAAAAAAAACCCCCGTGGACATGTGATGACCCAAACTCGACATTTTAACGCATGTTCTCTCCTACAGATTAAAATATACTACCATACACCGCATTATTCTGACTATTTTTTTTTTAAGTATTTTTTTTTTTAGTCTTTTCTTTAAGCCAAAAATGCACCAAACATATTCCTCCGGTTCTGCTCGTGAAAAGATGAGCTACTTTTTCTTTTTTTCACAAATGACCAAAAATAAAACATCATCTGTGTGATTTCACTCGTAAACTGGAATAATGGGATGGAACATGGGTGTGTTTCTCTTATCCAATGAAAATGGTGCATCCTTAATCATCCCCTATTCCCCCCCCCCTTTTTTCTTTAAACCAAAAATGCCCAAAAAAAATTCCTCTGGTTAACCAGTAATGAAAAATGGGCGTGTTTCTCTTATCCAATGAAAATGCTGCATCATTAATGTTCTATACCACACAAGAAATACAACTTATACATATAAACTCATACGTGGATTTTAACCTCCCTTCCCCCACCGCATTAGGAGCGATGAGCAACGAGTCCCGGGAGTCGATATATAAGGGTCTTTAATAACATTGCGGTCTCTCCGGTTTGGAATAAATAAAACTACATTTTAATAAAGGTGATTAGGAGATGAGGAGTCGCCTGTGCTGCAGCGTGTGAGCAGGCCTGGGGTATCCCACGCCGCCGGTGTTCTGTCATTTAATGCTGCTTGTCAAAAAACGCTCCTTGTGGTATTGCGCATGCGCCGAGTCGATTTTCCGAGTTTTTTCGAGTTTTTTTCCGACACGCCCATCATGTTTAGCTAACCCTGTCTTTGCAACGGTGAGTGACGTCACCTTGTGGTGTTGCGCCGAGTCGATTTTCCTAGTTGCACGTCATGCACGGCATGCACGGCTGATAACGGTGAGTGACACTTTTTATAATTAGACTCATGACAGAAAAAAAAGACTTACTTTATGCCTTTATTTGATGTACAGATGTATAAAACCATAAAGTAGCATTTCTTTATAGGGTAGCATGAATCGATACACACCTATCAGTTTATGCAGCGGGTAGCAAATTTTGACAAGGCAGCAAAAAATGACAGAACACCGGCCCACAGCGTCCAGGCGGGCGCGGTCCATCAGCACGTAACGGTCTGCGTGTGAGGTTCAGGGTCGCGTGTCAAAGCGGTTCATCACGGGGGGATTTGATGGGGAAATAGGAGGCGACAGCTGCAGGATAGAGGGCGACATTCTTCTGGCTGTAAAACGTGTCTTTGGAAAAAGTGAAAAACTTTAGATGGGGTTTGTAAGTAGATTAAAAAAAAAAAATTCATTAAAAGAAATGTTGAATATGATAAATATGATATGAGGGAGCAGAATGTGTAAATAGTATTAGATTAATTGCTTCAATAGCTAAAAAGTAGCCCAAGAGATTCAATTGAAAATTAATCTACATAATTACATCCAAATTAAATGTATTATTATTATTATTATTAAAATGATGGCTAAAAGAAATAGATAATTTGTTCAAATATAACTATATATATATGTATATATATATTATATATATTGAAATTTTTACTAAAAGAAATTAATGAATAATATATGAAGATAGAAAAGTAATAAATATAGTGAAATTCTTCCTTTAAAGAATTGGGCAATTTGCTAAAATGTAATAATAATAATATATATATATATATATATATATATATATATATATATATATGGAATTGTTTACTAAAAGAAATGTATGAATCACTTAATGGATAAAATAGAAAAAAGTAAGAAATATATGCGTGAAATTCTTCCTTTAAAGAAATGGATGTTATGTAAACACTCCGTGGAAGTTGACCGAAACACCTGCAAATGATGCTTAATTTTATGAAGAAAATACTATTTTTCATATAATGAATAGTGTGAAGTAACCTGGAGGTTAAAATCAGTTCAAATTAGCCCATTTAAAACCTCCTGGGTGAAGTTGAAGGAGTGTCTGAGCTCATCAGACTGGAGCCCTAATGAACCGTCACATGCCTTAATGGGGGGGGGGGAGAGAGAGAGAGAGAGAGAGAGAGAGAGAGAGAGAGGAGGAGGGGTAGGAGTGCATTGGGGGAGTAAATATTTCCTGCCGATCAATAAAATCTCCCTCCATCTGAATTGCAAAGTGCAGGCTGACGTCATATTGCTGACCTCGGGGTATTTTTTAAATTCTTGCGGGTCCCAGCGCAGCAGGCGCATGAAGGCCCGGTCCAGGGCGGCGGTGGCGCCGACGTCGGGGCAGGAGGACTCGGACCGAGCTCTGGCGTGGTCCAGAGAGGCCGAAGAGAAACAGAAGAAACAGAGTAGAAAGCGCTCGTGTGTGTTTGTATTATGAATGGAGTCATTTCCATTGACATTTCTCATTCTGCAGCAGTGTGAATCACTTGCTCTAACGCTATCAGTGTGAGGAAATTATAAACTCACTAGAAATGGAAAAAAAGACTTTTGCAAAGCAGACCAAGACTAGAGGTGCTCTAGCCCTCAGCAGAGGTCAAAGGTCAGCTTCTGGAGAGGCCGTCATGACTCGGGGTATGAAGGCCAAAAAAAAGCCCTTATAGAAAGTAAAAGCTCCCTGAAAGACAACTGCTCTCCAATCCGAGAAGAGGAGTGAAGAGGAACTTTCTTCACCAGAAGAGGAGTGTGCAGGAAGCGACAGTCGGCACGAGAAGAGAAGAGGAAGCTGACCTGAAGGTCACGAGGCTCGACTAGAGGCAAGACTGACGAGTTCATTATGTCATCCGTACCTTTCTTCAGCTCTTCAAGGAGAGGCCGACGCTCACTCTCTGGCATGGACGTCTTCATCCGATCTCTTGCTTTGCGTTCACCGAGCATCCATCTCTCCTACATGAGGAGCAGTTTCCTTTCTCTTGGCCTTCAGGTTAGTCGTCATATATATATATATATATATATATATATATATATATATATATATATATATATATATATATATATATATATATATATATATATATATATATATATATATATATATATATATATATATATATATATATATATATTATATATATATAAATAAAAATATACATATATATATACAAAAATATATATATATATATATATATATATATATATATATATACACACACACATATATAGATACATATATTATATACATATATATATATATAGATATATTATATATATATATATATATATATATATATATATATATATATATATATATATATTCCGGAGAAGGAAGAGATGTACATCAAAACTGCAGAGGATGAGCACACCAGTCTATAACCCACACATGGCTGGAATATACTCACACGTCTTTAAATAAACATCCAAACCTTTCTAGATATACCAGGAAGTTTGGATTTTAACTTCTTTTTTTTTTTACAAACCTTTACTGCCTTTAAGAAGAAACATTTTTTCACACAGACGCAAAAAAAAAGGTCTAAAGACAGAAATCTATTGCAAATTATTTATAAATGCAAAATGTTGTGTAACAAACCGTTTTGATAAATACAAGCATTTGACAAAAAACCTCATCTGAAAAGAACGAGGTCGATCTTCCATCACAGCCACAAAACACAAATAGATTTAAACATATTTCATGAGACACAATTATTATAATAACAAACAACTCCCAGGCGATGATATTTATATACATTTGCATATTTGAAAATATTCAACGCAGTTACATTTCTGTTGTAAAATAAAAAAAGGATAACTTAAAAAGAAAAACAGCCTTGCGCTTAGTTTCGCTCTGGACCGAGCCGCCGAGTACACGTTACGTCGTAACGTTGAAGCAAATAAAAATAAAAAAGGAAAATAAGTGCCAAAAGTCGGATGAAGAGTGCGGCGCGCCTAAATTGTCCCTCCGATAACTGAAGTGTCTCCCCGTGAAACGGAGACGGGAAAATCAATGTCGCCATCTCGTAGATCCTTTTGAGAAAAAAAAAAAAAAATCAATCGTTTAAATCTCGAGGTGAAGAACTGGAGCGCTCCTCCGTCAGATGAGATGGACGTCGAGGAGGAACTTTGGGCGGAAGAGCTGCGAGTCTCACCGCCAGGAGAAATCTACCAGCTAGTAGAAACCAGGACATTACTTAGTGACATTGTTCTGTACGCAGACTAAAACACACGTGGTGATGCAACGGTTCATCCAGGCGTGGCCAAGCCGTAGTGCTCTTTGCAGGGTGAGTACACATGTTGATTAATGGAATTCCAGGACTTTAAAACCAAATTTCCATATCCAAACTGAAATCTCGGCGTGTACATAATTTTTTCTTTTTTTTAAATGTAGTATTGAAACAATGAGAATTACAAACCATACAATACACCTTAAATGAAACAAAAGAATGAGAGGCAATAGTTTGATCAAAAGAATAAACATTACTATACATGTTTATTCTTAGAAACACTTATATAAATGTTTATTCTTTTAATCAAACTATTATCCTTGGACTTGGCGTATGCCGGCGTATAAATTAAGACTCTTCCTTTCAAAAACATATGAATTATTTCAAACTCGGCGTAAATGAACACGTGATTTTAACAAATTTCCATGACTTTGACTTTGATGTTTAAGTTCTTTCCATGACTTTTCCAGGCCTGGAAATGACCATTTAAAAATTCCATGACTTTTCCAGGTTTTCCATGACCGTACGAACCCTGACTTTGGCTCCACGCGTTCTTTCAGCCGTATTTAGCTTTTATGTGTTCCTACACTGGCCGGAATCTGAGATTTTTCAATCAAGGAGTCTCCACTCGACGTTTACTAAAGGCCGTGGCGTCCTCACCTGGTTTCAATAAGCGCTCTCGTTCTCGAAAAAAGTTCTGCCCTCGTTACGAGAAGACCTTAAGAGGCGTAATAAGTTCAGGACCCTGCGCGTCTCGGGTCAAAAGAAACGCCCTGCAGTCCAACGCCGGGGGCCACAACCGGATGGGGCCCGCTGGAGCAATAGCGGCCCCAAAAGATGCAACGTGTTGTTCACGCGCTTTGGGGCTGCCGTCGAATATTCTAATTTTGAATATGTATATTCGAAGAGTAGAGGGAAAACGTGTCATAACAGCGAGCGCTACGTCACATGTAAACATAATTTGATTTTTTTTTTTTTTTTTAAAACACACATTTTACGTCGTGAGATTTCCTGCCGCTGACACGCGACGCAGCTAACGGAACAACGGCTAACGGGAAGAAGTGGAACCGAGGCGCCGTGACGCGAGGTCACTGGAGGTCACTGGAGGTCACTGGAGGTCACTGGAGGTCACGCGTGAGAGCCCTGATGCAGCCGCGCCGACGGGGCGCCGGTTAGGATCGCTCGCTACGATGTGAGAATCAACATTTTGGGATACGACACGGACCTCGCGGCGAGTGCACGTAAAAAAAAAAGAGAAAAGAAAGGAAGACTAAAAAGCTTCCGGTGCTCGAGCTGCAACTCTAACAACAACAACAACAACAACAACAACAACAACAACAACCTCCATTAGCCCTGTAGAAGATGAAGAGAACAATCATCATGGAGCGGACGCCGGCGAATACGAGAGCCGTCGAGAGTGCGCTCTGAAGGGGGGGGGGGGGGCGGGCCATCGTGCAGTCGGGACTGTGATGTATAGTCGTCATTATTATGAGGAGCGGTCGTAATGTAGTTGTTCTCACACACACACAGACGCACACACACACGCACACACACGCTGGCGGGGCTCCTTCCTGCTACGAGTCTTTGAGCATGTTGATGCGGGCGAAGATCTTGAGCGCCGGGCCCAGCTTAATGTTCATGGTGCTCATCAGGTGGTCCTCCTTCAGCAGCAGCAGCGCCTGGCCGTCGATCTCCTGGGAGCGGAACTCCTCCGAGATCTCCTGACAACCTGCAGGGAAAACAGGGGGAGGAGTCAAGACCAGAGAGAAGAGAAGAGAAGAGAAGAGAAGAGAAGAGAAGAGAAGAGAAGAGAAGAAAAGAGAAGATAAGACAAGATAAGATAAGAGAAGAGAAGAAAAGAGAAGAAAAGAGAAGATAAGACAAGATAAGATAAGAGAAGAGAAGATAAGAGAAGACGAGACAAAAGAGAAGATAAGACAAGATAAGAGAAGAAAAGAGAAGATAAGAGAAGAGAAGAGAAGAGAAGAGAAGAGAAGAGAAGAGAAGAAAAGAGAAGATAAGACAAGAGAAGAGAAGACGAGACAAAAGAGAAGATAAGACAAGATAAGAGAAGAAAAGAGAAGAGAAGAGAAGAGAAGAGAAGAAAAGAGAAGATAAGACAAGAGAAGAGAAGACGAGACAAAAGAGAAGATAAGAGAAGAGAAGACAAGATAAGATAAGAGAAGAGAAGATAAGAGAAGACGAGACAAAAGAGAAGATAAGACAAGATAAGAGAAGAAAAGAGAAGATAAGAGAAGAGAAGAGAAGATAAGATAAGATAAGATAAGATAAGAGAAGAGAAGACAAGACAAGACAAGATAAGAGAAGAGAAGAGAAGAGAAGAGAAGAAAAGAGAAGATAAGACAAGAGAAGAGAAGAAAAGAGAAGATAAGAGAAGATAAGACAAGAGAAGAGAAGAAAATAGAAGATAAGACAAGAGAAGATAAGACAAGAGAAGATAAGAGAAGAGAAGATAAGAGAAGACGAGACAAAAGAGAAGATAAGACAAGATAAGAGAAAAAAAGAAAAGAGAAGAGAAGAGAAGAGAAGAGAAGAGAAGACAAGACAAGAGAAGAGAAGAGAAGAGAAGAGAAGAGAAGATATTCCTCTATTATTCGCACAGTGGGGATATTTCAGGATCACAGCAGTGGGTGGAAATTAGAGCATTAAAAAAAAAAATCCAATAAATATAACACAATAACAACACTAAATACTAATTGTAAAATACTAAAAATAAAGAGGAAAACTAAATCTATACACAAGGCAGTGACCAAAGTGAATTTCCAGCATGTTAAAGTAAACAGGAAAATGAAGTGCAACAGGAAGAAATAGAACAGAGTTTCTTAGCGTGTTGCTGCAGAAAATGATCAAAAACGACGGCTGAGCGTGTCGATGGGAGAGAACGAGTCTCTATACAACCGTGAAAAGTAAACCGGATGTGTGTGTGTCTGACCTGGCAGCGAGCGGATGAAGTCGTAGACCTCTCCCACGTTCCACTTGGTGGGGTCGTTGGGGACGAAGCGGCGGCAGGGCGACGGCGGCGCGGCGTCCTGGTCGGAGGCCCTGCCGCTCGGGCGCCGGCGGCCGGCGAGCTGAGGCGGGCGGGCGCGCCGGGGCCCGAGCTGGCCGCCGACAGGGGCGACGCCGGCGGCTCCTCGTAGCTCGACATGTCCGAGCACGGGCTGGACTCCTCCTGGCTGGGCTGAGACGGGTGCGGCGAGGACACGGAGCCGCCCGGGGCCGGCGGCGGCGAGGGCGCCCGCTTCTGAGGGGCGAGAGACGGCGGGGCGTGAGAAACCGAGATCTATAATATAATATCTATATATATATATATATATATATATCTACAGGGTTCTTACACATGTTGACCAGTGGATTTCCAGGACTTTTCCATGACTTTAAACCAAATGTCCATCACCAAACTGAAATCTCGGTTTATACATGAAAAAGTGAGAATATGTAGTATTTAAACAATGTGAATTCCAAAGCATACAGTTTACATTTAATGAAACAAATGAATAAGAGACAATATTTTATTTAAAGAATAAACATTTGCTTCCCGAGCTATGGGCGACGAAATTTCCAGTTATGGTGCGTTCACTTGCAACGCGGGAAAAAAAGAAAATTGCGCCGCCAGAATGAGAGCGTACGCCGGCTTATATTTAGAGTCTTTCTTTCTAAAACATTCATTATTTCAAACTCGGCGTGAACGAACAAGTGAATGTAACACATTTCCATGACTTTTCCAAAACTTTTATGATTTAAGTTTTTTCCATGACTTTTCCAGTCCTGGAAATGACCATTTTAAAATTCAATGACTTTTCCAGGTTTTCCATGACCGTAAGAACCCTGATCTATAATATCTATAATATATGTTTGATCGATACCAGTGACTGTCACTTCGCCGGGAGCTGGACCCTCTGGATTAAAAAAACTCACTTCTTAACCCAAAGCACCCCCCCCCAACCTTCGAGGCGTTCCATAACTCAAAAGATCTTGGCCGCATAAGCGCCTAAAGATTGTTCTCCGGCGAGCGTCGTTACTCAGCGTCATTCAAACTGCCCGACTGCGTTGTAAAAACCATTCGTTATCGCGTTATTACACATCTCGGCATTTCGAGGGGAGAGACGAGTCCAGATGCTTTGGATGTCGGCGGAAAAAAAATCTCCATCGACGCTTCGCCGGCAAACGTTGACGATGATCAAAAAAACACTCGATAGCCAATTAAAGAATGAAGGAGATAATTGGGCACAGGCACAAATCGTTAAAGTTCATTAAAAAAAGCACGAGGCGTGAAAAGTGCACTGGAAGCAGCATCAGATGGGGAAGCTTTACGTTTGTGTGTGTGTGTGTGTGTGTGCGCGTGTACCTGTTTCTTCGCCTCTACACTGGAGCGGCCCGGGGATCTTCTCCTCCAGCGGCTCGAGGGTTTACTCCTCTCCGGGCGGAAGAGGCCGATCCGCTTCGTGCAGCCGACGTTGTACCTGCCGACAAAAAATAAATAAATCCACGATGAGTTTTCCTTTGTTCCCGTAACAAAGTCGTTTCAACGTGAAGAAGAAAGAAAAAAAACATATAGAGGACTCAAAATGACTTAAGTATAAATAAATAAATGTATTTATTATTATTATTTATTTATAAATGCATGAATAAATATAGGAATAAATAAATTTATTTAAGCATTTATTTATTTATTCCTATATTTATTCATGCATTTATTTATTTATTTATACTCAAGTAATTTTGAGTCCTCCATACACACACACACACACACACACACACACACACCTAAAAGAAAAAGTGTGACTTGCCTCTTCGCACACACCATGGAGCAGAACCTTTTGGAGCCTTTGAAGGTGAAGGCGAAGTCCACCCAGCCGCAGTATTCACACGTCAGCTTGGGCTCTTGCTCTTTTTCTGGAGCACGAGAGAGAGAGAGAGAGAGAGAGAGAGAGAGAGAGAGAGAGAGAGAGAGAGAGAGAGAGAGAGAGAGAGAGAGAGAGAGAAAGAGACAAAGGTTTAACATTAAAAGTGTTAAAAAGCCAGAGAGAAGCTTCATTGAGCAGGTTGGTTTGTAAGATGTAATTATGTTATCACAGGTCTGGTCTGAATCCTACGACAACAACAACAACAGATTCTTAGGAGCAGTAACTGTGTGAGTGTCATTATTTATTCTAAACCAAACACATGTTTCACAAGTCTCGGAAAAAAACGGTTTCATCCACAACCGAGCGATGATATTTAATTCTGGCGCGTCTCACCCGGCAGGTTCATGTCCTCGGGCTCCGAGTCGCTGTTGGCTGCGTTGCTGACGGGGGTTCTGTCGGGGTCCGAGGAGAGTTGGTGATCCAGCTTCTTCGGGCTGTCCATGAGAATCGGCAGACGCTCCACCTGGCGACCGGAAGACGATATTTAGAAAAAACGGCGGCAAGAAGCGGGAGCTGTGACTCAAATTACAGCTTCATTTAAACGACCGCAAAACCCAAACTTCACAACGGCTCATTTAAGTGCAAAGACTTCCTAGACGTCCTATATGGGAATACAATAATGATCCATCTCCTCGATAATAGCCATAAAATAGACATTATTATAATACGTCTTTATAATTAAATAACAACTGGAGACGATGTTGGCAAAGGAGGAAATGTGCTTCCAATAGTGCTGAAGCAATTGGTTAAGCAGCAGAAAATGTATCTGCAACAATTGTGTTGGTCAATAAATCAACAACAGATGGGAGTGGATGTCTTTAGCATCTTAAATGTGAATACGCTCCGCTATGCTGTGTTTAATATCATTTAAAATGAAACGTCGAAAAGGTTTTTGGACTGTTAGTCTGGGTAATTAAAGAAGAAAAACGTGATTAATTAATAGAATATATAAACACCAACAATCATTAACTACCTTATTAAGCATTAACCACAGTTAAAAGTATGTCTTTGTAATAGTGCCTTTAAAGACTAGCGGTTACAACACATGGCCAGTAGGGGGCAGTGAACCCTCGGGTGAGGAACAGCAGCGCGCTCATGTGATTATAATAAAGTGATTATAATAAAGAGTGGACGATAAACATCAGATAAACAATAGCGTTACATTAATTTTAAGCGAGGTGACAGATTTATTTCTCTATTTTCTAAGCCGTGAGAAAGGTGACCGCATCACACCGCCGCTGTGAGCCGTTGGTAGTGGCGGAGGGATCTGTGTTCCCCGGAGAGAGCGCGGGCGCGCGCCGGCTGCGGGTTGTTTATCTAGTCTCTTGCGCGCGCACACACACACACACACACACACACGCACACACTCACACACACGGGGAACGGCTCGGCTCCCTCCTGGATGACGAAGCCCTCGATGACGTGCGTGAGGACCTGCGGCTTGACGATGGCCTGCGGCGGCCTGCTCTCCCCGCTGCGCGGCGCGCTGCCGGTCACGGTGGGCGCCTCGCTCTCGGTCCCCGAGGTCATGGCCGGGGCCGGGGGCCCGGGCGCGGCGCTCGGCCTCTTGGTGGAGGCCCCGGTGCCTGCTGTGTGTGTGTGTGTGTGTGTGGGGGGGGGGGTCAAACGGTTCAAAACGGTTGATCGGTTGTCAAACGGTTGATCGATTAGTCATCCATTGCTCTCCTGATATTTCAGAGGCGATTAATGTGGGACACAACCGGCAGCTTTAATTGGGATGGATTGTCAGATTCAATCTTTGAATGAAAAAAATAAATAATAAATACAGTTTTTAAATCCGACTTCTCAAATGTTACTGTTTGTCATTTGTGACGGTAAACTGAATATTTGTGGAGATAAATTAGACACAATGACACATTCAAAGACATAGCATTGAGCTTGTCAGTATAATTAATAATAATAATAATAATAATAATAATAATAATAATAACATTCAATTTTATATAGCGCTTCTCTAAATACCCAAAGTCGGTTTACAGAGTCTAGTCAAACATTCATTCTAGAGGTCAAAATAAAGAATATTAAAACCAATAACAAGAATAGTTAACAATGACATCAAGCCTTAATCAAATCAATGCAGAACTTAAAGACGGTAAAACCACCTCAACTTTATTTTAAGTAGATTGACATCCAACTGGATGTCTTTCAAATTCTGAGGAATAACACAAAGGCAGATACAACTGTTTCCCAACACCACAGTCATCATCACGTCAGGCTCCAGTCAGATCCAGCTGTGCGTCTCGATGACCTCACCGTCTCATGGAGGCTGACCCTCATGAGTGAGAAGACGATCGATAACAAGCAGCAGATCCACTGCGGGCCACGGATCAATAACCAGGAGGCTGAAGTGAACGCGGAACGTGAATGAGATCTCTTACCGACTTCCGCTGTGTTCAGAGAGACAACATGCACGGTTTGTCGTTGTTGTTGTTGTGATCCGCCACACACACACACACACACACACACACACGCACAGCGACCTGCAGCAGCTGCTGCTGGAGGTTGTGTCTGAGCTGCAGCGAGAGATAAGCTTCTAGACCCGAGCCCGCCTCCCCGGTTCCTCCCACGAGAGAACAGGGTCTCCAGGTTCTGGTTGTAATTCAGTCCCAGCGACTCCCTCCACCCGGACAACCAATCCAACTAGAATGCATTTAAAGCCACACACACTCACACACACACACTCACACGCACGTTGCCAGCAGAGACTCACAGCTCTTCATCTTTTACGTTTATTTTCCCAATGGAGCTGTGTGCATTCTGCAGGGACAGCTTGAGGCTCAGATTCAGATTAATAACACATAACATAAATGAACAACCACGTAATATTATAGATTATCAGCTGGCTATCTTGCAAATGTACGATTATATCTTAGTCTATAAATAAATGTATATATAGAGTATATGTACGTAGTTGGAATTAGTTCCACCGTTTACCAGTTTACACATTTTTGCATCAATAATTCAATCTAATAATACAAAAAATGTGCCATTCTTCATCATAATAAATACAATCCAGGAGGTCCAGTTTGATAAAAGATGAATGTGTCTGCAGCGTGGATTATTAAGGGAACTGCCTGGTGCCCCAGAAATATTGACCGCCACAATAAAAGTGACGTGTGAGACCCCCTGCCAGGAGACCTTAAACTACACACAAGGCCAATTACAACACCTTGTACGAAGCATTGAATATCTGCATATTAATTCATATGATACCAAAGATGTGACGTCACAGCCTTCGATGCCCCAGTGCACAGGTGTCACGTCATCTTATGTGGCCGCCTGCCGGCTTGAAAAACACGCGATCACCTTTTTTGTTTTAAAGAAATCGGAGAAAAATATCCTGTGCTTTTATTTTGAATGCCTCAAATTAAATGGATATCTGTTATAATATTAGAGAAATGTTCTTATGTGGATTATTTCTACACTCAAATTAACAATAATCAAATGCAAAGCGAGTTATTTAACGACATGTTCGACAGTAGTTTATCCATCCGGCCCTTTAAGAGGGCGGCCGTGATGTCTGAATAGAGCGTCTGAAACTCGGCGAAGATAGTCTTTGAAGTCGGAAACCTCAAATACTCAATATGCTTTTGTTAAATTTTCCGAAAGTAAAAAAAAAAAAAAGAATAAAAAGACATGGTTTCCCTCTCTGGTGGTCGGGGAGCCTCACGCCCGTAAAACTTCAATCTGCGGTCCACACCATGTTTCACACATTATTCCATTTCCAACCATTTAGGAGAATCATCGCCATAGAAACTGATCCGTGTCAACAGTGAGAAAATATACACCCGAATAGTGCGGAGCAGGAAGAGCGGAGCGGGCCGCTCACCCCGACCGACTCGCTCGCCTTCATCCAGATCACCGGGCCGCCGACACGTGACCGGTGAATACCGACGAATATTAATTCTGCTGTCTTCCCGTTGCGTGAAAGCTTTTCGACTGGATCGTAGCTAAAGCGAATAAATAAATCAACCGACGTTGCAAAACCGCCGCTCCGAAGATCAGAGACGCCGATTCTTCCCGAGCGGCCGCCACGGAAAGCACGCGTCACACGCGGTCGACCGACAAAAGGACCGCGGGTGGAAACGTTGCCGAACTCGTATATGAATAAAACATAAATCGCCTTTTTGTGACGCTTCTACTGCATGGGCGTCGCCCTCGACGACACGCAAACGCAGGGCGCCGATTTAAATTCACCGGCGAACAAAGATAACGATGAAGTTGACCAAAATGAGGCCGTGTGTGCTGCTGGGCTTTTTGTTGTGCGTTTAAAATGTTCAGCGAGCGACAGAGCGAGGAGAGCTGCGGGTATCGGGGGGGGTTAAACTCAGGAGAAAACAACAACAACAACAACAACAACAAGAGGCCGAGAGCGGTGGAACACGACGCGCTCCGAATTACAAGTCATCCCCGCCATCGATTCTCCTCCCCCTCACCGAGCGGGTGAGCGGAGCGCGCCGCCCTGCTTCTCATCCCCGCCGCCTCGTTTTAAGAAGTCCGCCTCGGGAAAAACAACGTGTGGAGAACTCTAACTCGGCGGCGGAGGGAAGCCGGACGGCCGTTACCTTGAGGCTGGACGGCCGGAGCGGCCGCGGCGACCTTGGGCTGCTCCACGGGCTTGGAGGGTTGCGAGGGCGAGGGCGAAGGCGCCGGTGGTTGCTGCTGTTGCTGCTGCTGCAGTTGTAGCTGTAGCTGTTGTTGTTGTAGCTGCTGTTGTTGTTGCTGTTGCTGTTGTTGTTGCTGCTGTTGTTGCTGTTGCTGTAGCTGCTGTAACTGCTGCTGTTGTAGCTGTAAGTGCTGTTGTAGTTGCTGCTGCTGCTGCTGCTGCTGCTGCTGCTGCTGCTGCTGTTGTTGTTGTTGTTGTTGTTGCTGTTGTTGTTGTTGTTGTTGCGTGGCGGGGGCTGGACACGTCTCCCTGACCACCAGCGACGTGGGCTTATCTTTCGTGTCCTGCACCAGTCCTCGGGCGGCCTGCGATGGCAGGAGGAGACGGAGGGAGAGAGAGAGAGAGAGAGAGAGAGAGAGATCCCGTTAGAGCTTCTAATGTCACTGGAAGACCATCAGTGGGAAAACATCACACCAGTGGAAACACGTCACACCAGTGGGAAAATATTACACCAGAAATCCCAAAGGCAGAAGATCTCCTCCTCCCCCCCCCCCCCCCCCCACATGTATATATGTCTTGGAGAGGAGTTTAATTCGGTGGGTGCTGGAACCAAACAGGGAGAATGTGAGCCGTTCAGACGCTGAGGAGGACAGGAAGTCACGAGCCATTAGGAACTAATGGTGGACAGAAACAATTAAATCACATTAAACGGTTACTGGAAACCCTCATTTACATATAGCCTCTAAATATATGAGAAACGGCTTTCTGTAGGATGAAAAATCCACTGATTTTCTCAAGCATTCCCAAATATATACTTTCTTTCTTATATTTATATTTTATTCTCGTGCCTTTAGTTTATTGGTGCTACTGTGTCGACAAATTTCCCCTTGGGGATTAATAAAGTATATTTATATTCTTCTATTCTATTCTAAAATGGTCAATGCACGAAAAAAAAAAAAAGGCTGGAGATTACCAAATGAAGCCATGATGGTTTCTATGGAAACGCAAAGTGGAGACAACCGACCACGGACCATCCCTGTGGCCGCACGGCGAGCGTGAGGACGAATCCTTTGGATCCCAGTTCAGACTGGGAGTTCACCGAATAAATGACCTGAATCTAAAAAGGCGTTTAGAGGACGTTAACTGGGCAGCTGAACTCGCCGTGGGCTGTATCTGCAGGTTGATGGCGGTGAGCTGGACGGGCTGCTGAGCCTTGGCGTGGTTGAGGCAGGAGTGGATGCCGTGGGGGCCGATGGTGGAGTGGAAGATGGTGGCCTGCTGGCTGGGCATGGCGGGCTGGTGCGGCGCCGGTTTGGGCAGAACGGGCACCGGGTGCTGCGAGGGCTGGATGGAGGCGGTCTGCAGCAGCTGGCCCGCGGCCCTCTGGGAGGCCGGGCTCTGGTGCACCACAAACTGCTGCTGCTGCTGCTGCTGCTTGTGCTGCTGCACCAGGGCGTGGGGCTGGATCTGCGTGTACGCTGCAACACAGGAACGGGAGGATGAATTATTACTTATGAGCGTGCAATATTTAAGTTTTTCTTTTTTTTTATAAATTTGCACACAAAAAAAAAAAAAAAAAAAAAAAAAATCTACATTTCTGTTTTTTTCCGTCAAGACGGGGCGCCGAGTGAACATTAATGAGAAATAAAATCAACTTTTTGGATTTTAGCAAATGGCTGTAAAGAAACAAAGAGTGAATATTTAAAAAAGGGTCTGAATACTTTCCGTATTCTGTAAAATATCATATCATGGTTTTAATCTGGTAAATACGACTTACTCGTTACTTGGGTTCAGATTTTGATGTACTGCACACACATGGCACGTGGTCATTATTTATATATTCTGGCTTTATATATGAGGAGATTTGAAATAGTATAATAATGATATAAATCGTAGTGTTTGGCCTAACTTACTACGATGCTATTGACAAAGTTTCATCATTTTGTGTTCGATAGTATTTGATGAGATGTTTACCAGAAGATCTTTTTGGGGGGATTTTCAGACCCAACAAGTCGTCAAACTATATCAAGTAATAGTTACATAATTCAGTTTATTTTGTACAGTCCTATATCACAAATTAGCTTCAGGGGACTTTGTACACATACGACTCCCCTGACCTTTGACCTCACATCGGATCAGGAACAACTCCCCCCCCCCAAAAGACCTTTCAGGAGAAAAAAAAGGGAAGAACCCTTCAGGAGAGAACAGAGGAGGATCCTCTCCAGGATGGAGAGAACAATAGAGTGAAATAGTCGCACACTCCTACTTCAAGCCACAGTGTCATCAAGCATTACGGTAACTCATAAATATCTTTAAGTCGAACCACAGAGGTAAAAAAAAACAAAAAAATGAAAGAAAAGTAGACGTCTGCACAAAAGAGCGGGTTCTAAGCGTCCCGACAGGATGTGACACGGAGAGCTCGTTGGAGAAGGAGCGGCGAGAGGCCGGTATTCACAAATTGGCCTGTCGCCGCGCGTCAGGAAAGACACCCGGAGCTCATAACCTGCCCCGGAGCGCCGAGACGCAGCGCATCAATCACGCATCGCGGGGGGGGGGGCATCTGAGTGGGAGGTTTGGCCGGAGCTGCGCGGGACGCTCTCTCCGCGAGGCTGACGCCGAGTCAGCAGGTCCTCCTCTGCGGCCGCCTTCGTCTTCCATAAATCCAGCGGGAGGAACACTGAGGTTCTGCCGACTCGCTTCTTTTTTTCCCGCCGCAGCCCAAGACGAGGAGAGAGACACACGCGGCGCGGCTTCTGACGTACGAGCGTGGCGGTGCGCTCGCTGACGCTGACGAAGCCCCTTCGGAAGTAGATGGAGTACATTGACTTTTGTCCCCCCTCCTCCTCCTCCTCTTCTGCGCCCGCTGTTCTTCCCATGATGTTCCGTGTGGGCCGGAGTCCATCTGGTTTAAAAACTTTCCCTGTGAGGCATCGACCACAGGCTGTGGAACAGAGATGAGTCCATCCCGCATGTGGCTCGTTCCTCAGGATCTGCTGAGAAGTGTGTTTTTACTTTTTTACTTATTTTTTCACACGTCGAGAAGAAAACTCGTGTCGGCCACATTTACAATATCCAGAGCGGGACGAATGAGAGACGAGATGAGACTTCCTGCAGCGCGTTACCCGAAAGGCGTCAGCCGGCAGGAGGGTTCAGGATTAAACGTCTCGGGTGATAAGAACGTCGGCGAAGCGGCTTGCACAACACCGTGGGCGCCGTTTTGCGTCTGTGCTATTAATTTGCATATTAAAATATACATATATATATATGTATATTTTTAAACTGTTGTTTCTGTCATGAATAATTTGACTTAAGATCCGGCCCGGGGTCTTATTTTAGTTTAGTTTGAATACATTTACATCGAAATATAAAATATTTTCTCTCTTTTTTCAAAGTTTTTTTCTTTTGGTCGTATACAATGTTTTGTCGCGTTGTCTTTTGTTCAATGAAAATGAAAAATAAAATTAACTAATAAATAAATAAAATAAAATAAATTAAATAAATAAAATAAAATAAAAGTAATTAATTAAAAATAATAATAAAAAAGGATATAAACTCAGGCAAAAGCTAAAGCATAATATGCCGAGGACAGGGACAATTATTGCATTTCTTTCCTTTTCATGACTTCTCGATGTCTGTAAACCAATCAGGAGGACGATAACAGGGTGAATAATGATCACTTTCTCAAGCCCCTAATGATGAACAGAGAGAAGTCTTGGAAGGAGGCGGGGGAATTCAATAAAATGCTTTGCTCCACAAGGTCTTAAGGATTAAGGACTGGAATGACTCAGCCCCCCCCCCCCCCCCCCCAACCACCCACACACACACATACAATATTCAGTATGTGGCAGCGGCCTCCTACGCCCCCAAAGTAATGAATGTGCGTGGATCCTTTGCTCCAGCTGCGCGTTGTTGCGCAATGTTGAGGACGTTGTACGTTCCTGATGGGTTAGGAGTACCAGACCCTGGAAAACCCCACAGTTCCCACACACACACACACACACACACACACACACACACACACACACTTTTCAGAACAAAAAGAAGGTGAAGTGAAATGCTGAATGTTTATTTTAGAACCAAGAGATAAGGAGGATTCTTAGTGGACTTTACGTTTTGTATAAAGTTAAATTGTGTGTTTTATTTAACTTGTGTGTGTGTGTGTGTGTGTAGATCTGGTTTTTTGATCTTCCGGGCTTTTGGGGGTTCCCTGCTGTGTTTTTAATCATCAGTATTTTCACAGCGAGGTGTTCCTCAGTGCCAAGAGGAGGTGATGAGACGGACGCGTCACGTGACGTTCACGGGGACGTCGCTCTAAAAGTATCTGACATCTTTTGGAAGGCGAGATGAAAACTGATGACCAAAAATATCAGAGAAATAAATAAATAATTAATAAATAATAAATAATCCTTCATGTCTGTATATTCAGATCAGGACCGGCTGGTTTCTGTTGAGTCATGTTCGCCGCTTAGGAAGCAAAGACGCGTTTGACTTGACAACGTCAATAATCACATTATTTTAATTAGATTGGAGACTTAAAAAAATAACAATACCGTGATCCTCTTTATTCATTTCTTATTTTTCCATCGTGTTTCCCAGGTATTTCTTGCCATCAAGTCTTCAGATCATGAGCAAAGAAATGAGGTAATCTAGTAAATATGACTCGGAAAGTGAGATTTGCAGGCTAAGTTAGACTAGCACATCCCATTGATGGAGACACATGTGAGATGTACGTAGCTCAAACTAAATCCTCCTTTTGACAGAAATCATTATGGAACTACTTATGAATTACACATAATTTCCTCAAATTGAACCAATACAACATATAGTTTGATTCGACACAAAGCCTAATTATATTGACTAAATAAATGTATGGTTATTATGGACAGGGTGGATTTGAAAATCACTGGTTTCCTTCAGCTAGATTACTGCTTTGTCCCGTCTCATATGGCATGTCAGTACAAAATAAAAAAACCCTTTCCCTTCCTCCTGATCCACAGTGTATTAACTCCCCAGCATCTCATGAGCACACCTGTCCCTCATGACCTGCTGCTATGGCAACCCATGTTAATTTCTCCCAGACAGCATGCAGACAGATTTTCAGCTTCCACCCTCCCCTTTCACTTGATGTGAACCCATTACTGCAACAAAGCAAGACACAGTGGTGCACTGACACGCTCAGAAACACCGCGCCCCCATCCCACACACACACACACACACACACACACACACACACACACACACACACACACACACACAACAGCATGCATTACAGTGCACTCCCGTGCCTATGAGGTTTAGTAATGTAAATGCAGTTATCACTCCCAGAACATATACACTACCATTCAGAAGTTTAGAAAAAAAGAAAAAGAAGCACTGTTTTTTCCAATGAAAATGACATTATATTAATCAGAAATACACTCTCTACATAGTTAATGTGGCAAATGACTATTCTCTGTTTTTTACTGAATTCTCTCCAGAGGTGTGTAGAGGCCCATCTCCATGTTCTAGTGGTACATTGTGTTATCGCCTTAGAAGACTAGCAGAGGGTTAGAACCCCATTGAAACCCTTTAAAAAAAAATTATAACTTTTTATTTTGCATTTTCCACAAACAGATTATTCCTTGACATTGAAACCCTTTTTATGTGAGCACAGCTGAAAACAGTTATGCTGGTGAGAGAGGCTCTAAAACTGGCCTTCCTTTGAGCGACGAGTTTGAAGAACAACATTAATATTTACAACTAGAATGGGCACTCGGTAGAGCGCATACCTTCGCATATCACAAGATTGAATTATGAACAATTTGGCACTAGTTTCACGCAAATCGGATGCCAATTAACCGAGATATCGCAAATTTACGTTTCACCTTTTCGTGACCTTGACCTTGACCTTTGACCCAATCACTCCCAAAAACTAATCGATTGTTCCTTGGGTCATAACCAATCATCCCACCAAGTTTCATAGGAATCGGCTCAGTTTTGTCTGATTTAGACGAATAACGGACAAACGGACATATTCACAAATAAATAAATACACGCCGGCCAAAACATTACCTTCTGCATTTTCAATGCGAAGGTAATAAAAATCATTATTTCTAACCTTGTCAATGTCTTGACTAAATCTTGTATTAATCTTGTATTCATTTAATAAATAAAAGTGTGAGTTTTCATGGAACACAACATTGTGTGTACATACGTGCATGTGGGACACGCATGTGCGTATTTTTTAGCTTCTTGCTCAAATCCAGTATTCTGTGAAGTGTGATGTCATATCAGGACCCTCAAGGGGGAAAGTGAAGTAGTTTAATCCTGAAAACGTACCGGACTAAATATGATTTATTCACCACCACTCACACTAAAAAGAAGAAAAAAAGCAGCTGCTGACTTTCGATGACATAACAAGTGGTTGATGAAGACTCTCGGCTGTGGGACCTTCGCAAAGCAGCTCGACTGTTCTCCACACGGACCGTGTTCCCCGTGCGAGCGAGCGGAGGAGTGTCCGGTGCCACGACGCCCTCACAGCCGTTTGGAAAAAAGAGAGAAACGAAATCCTCTCCTCTCGTCTTACGATAAACACGAGAACACATTTCTGCTGCGTTCATCACAGCTGCCTGCAGCCCCGCCGTCTATTTCGAGGTTTACAGACGGACATCTGTTTTAGAAGAAGCACGCAGCAGCTGGCGGGAACATGGACAGGGCTCTTACACATTTGGACCGATGGATTTCCAGGACTTTTTCAGGACTTTTCTATGACTTTAAATCAAATTTTTATTACAAAACTGAAATCTCGGTATAAACATGAAACATTTAGAACATGTAGCGTATTAAGAGGGTACGCCGGCTTATATTTTGAGCGTCTTTCTTTAAAAAACATGAACTATTTCAAACTTGCCGTACATGAACATGTGATTACAACACATTTCCATGACTTTTCCCAAACTTTTATGATTTAAGTTTTTTCCATGACTTTTCCAGGCCTGGAAGTGACTTTTCCAGGTTTTCCCTGACCGTACGAACCCTGCATGTATCTGCCCACAAATAAAAAGAGGTCCTATGGAGTGTCAGATAATACGAGCCGTTTGCTCTGACGCCGAGAACGAGAAGAAGAGTCCGTAGCCAAGCGAAGCCGAACTTAAAAAAGAACAGCAGCGTGGCAACGTAATGCAGATGTATCGTCGGAATAACACGTTATTACCATCATAAACATTTTAGTTTAGAATGTTACGCTGATAATTTACAGCTGAGGCTGATGGGGCCATCATTAATGCAGCAGGTATTTTAATGGATGTTATCACTAAAGGCGCAAGGACTGTTTATTTTAATGTTTGTTACTAGTCTAGGAGATGTGGAGATTTTAATTTGCGATACGGGATATTAATAAAATGTGCTTCATTAGCACGGATAAAGATAAGAGACACACTGAATATCCTGACATGTTTAGGTGCCTTATCATTTCCTTTTATTCGTTTAACTTTGTATCTTCAGAGTGAACAACTATGCTCTGGATTACTGGATCAATATATATATATATATATATATATATATATATATATATATATATATATATATATATATATGTCTGAGTGTCTCACCATTATTCATGCTTTAAAAAATAAAATAAAAATATATTGTGTTGTATATATGTAATGATTATGATTTTTTCTTATCAACTGATTGATCAGATACAATTCTTATATGGGTAAAATGGCTTTTTTCCTTTTTTTTCCATTAAACCAAAATGAAGCAGCAAATCGTCCCATTGGAGAAGCTCGAAGTGGTAAATGTTTGATATTTGTCTGTTAAAAAATAAATCATCAAAGTTGAGTTAATCGACTAATTGATTCCGTTTTAAAACCCATATCGCTATCTTCTATTATTTCCCTCGATATAGAGCGAACGCCCCTGGGATAGAGTTCCTACCGTCGGTTGGTCCTGACCCTGTTAGCAGACCCGTTCAGCGATGAGGTCGCGGACCGCACTCACCTGGAGCAATCAGAGGCTGGGCGCTGAGGGCGGTGACGCTGCGGCTCATGTTTATAGCTCGGACCTCTGGGACCGCCGCTCCGTTCCCCTTCTTCCCCGCTTCGAATGGGCCGTCGGAGGAGCCGGCCTTCCCGCCCGCGGAGGCCTGCGTCACTTGGCTGGGACTCTTGACCAGCGAGGTGGGCTGGATGGGCACCGGGCTCTGCTTCAGGCTGAGAGCCTGCAGGGTCTGGGTCTGAGAGCAGGACGTGGTCGCCCCCTGCTGGCCACGGATGGCCAGGTTCTGGACCTGGTTCTAGAGGAGAGGAGACGGAACGATGGGAGGTTAGTGGTGAACAGATTTCCAAGGTGGGTTAAGGGACCGGATATTATCAGTATGGCAGTTTATTGCAAAATGTATCCAGCTGTACCTTACTCTTTATATCAAGATCATATTTTTATCACAGCAGAACAGAAAGTATCAATAATTTTTAACCACTTATTGAAAAAGGTGGTAGAAACTTCTCTTGAAAGATTATGTCTGGATGAAGAAACAAATCTGACAATTAAAACCAAATTATAGACAATATGGTCCCTCGTAACTATTCTTCGGTACCGAAGCATGAGGCATTTAAATATTTTAACTGAATTTGACTCTATTCTGACTTTTTATTGCCATTCAACATCATCTGATGCATGACTTCCAGTTACTCATTGCAACAGTTTCTCTAAATGTTCCACTCACCTCTACTTTTAGATTTGGTTCGAGAAAAAGATTCACGTCCGGCATGATTAAAATACAAGTTTGTAATTATACGTGTCCTTTCGTGACATTCTGGACCCACCTGGGAGGAGGTCTGCGTGGAGCTCTCCGACTGGACGGCGGTCACCGTGGCCGTCGGCGTGAAGATGATCTGCGGCGACAGAGGAACTGCCCGGCCCAGGCTCCGGGCCACCTGCACCAGGTTGTTCTGTTGCGCCTGGTTGAGGGACAGCAGGTTGAAATGGACACGTTCCCCCACAACCAGCAGCAAGATAGGCCCAGAAAATCGGTGTATTCTTTCAGAAATATATATATATATATATATATAAAATATTTAAAACAACTGAGCCTTCAGAAATATATATATATATATATATATATATATATATATATATTATAGTTAAAACAACTGAACCTTCAGAAATATATATATATATAAAAGAACACTGAACTTTCAGAAATATATATATATATATATTTATATTTAAAACAACTGAACCTTCAGAAATATATATATATATATATTTAAAACAACTGAACTTTCAGAAATATATATATATATATTTAAAACAACTGAACCTTCAAAAAAAAAACACTGAAAACACTGAACATATATATGTATATATATGTATATATTTATATATATATATATATATATATATATATAAATAAATAAATAAAACAACTGAACCTTTTGGCCATGCAAAAAAGAAGTTTTCCCAGCATGCACATTCAATAAATTCCCCTCTGTGCTTAAGGAGCCCTCTGGGGCACGACAGATTATTCTGCCCCCCCCCCCCCTCTGGTGGCAACATGAGACTAAAGCACCCTATTGACTACGGCAGAGTAAGCGTACATATGCACCGATCCCAAAACAAACAGGGGGGGAAAAACAGAGCTGGAGAGGAGTTTAATTAATGCGGTGTGTGTGAGCTTGTGTTTATGCATATATGCACGCTCATGTAAATGCGCCATTGGCCGATGCTCCTCGTGTCTGCAGCCTCACCATCTGTGCACGCAGGTACATCTGTGCCTGGCTGGCTGTGAACGTGGGGCTGGAGGGGCCGCCCAGCAGCACTGCCTGATGGGAAATGCTGGTGGGGGTCGAGCTGATGCTCTGGGCCCGGCTGATCAGCTGCGTGGCTCCCGGGGACGTCGTCAGGTTCATCTAGAGGGAGACGATGATGATTAGGGAGGTCGTGCACTCACAAAAAAAAAAACAGACCAAATATTAATAATATATGAACATTTTCACCACTGAACGGGACCAAACATGTATTTAAATCTCACGGCGAGCGTGGCCCCAGGCTTCCTTAAAGCATCTCGCGGCCCAAACCCGCTTAGTTCCCCGATAATCTAATGGACAATGACACCTTTCACCTCGGAGGCCCCTCGGAGACGAGCTGCGCTCACCGTAGCCGGAGTCGATCCCGTTTGCTGGGAGGAAGTGCCGTTCTGGGAAGAGCTCTGCCGGCCTGCTGCGATACTCGCCTATAACATGGCGAGAGAGAGAGAGAGAAATGTATACAATTTGCTGAATCTCGGCAGTGGGGTCATGGCTGTGATTCTGATCCTCTCGTGCGATGCATTAGCCGACCTGCTGCGCGGCGGCCAGGCTCTGCAGCTGCGCGTTGCTGAGGTTGTGCTGCTGCTGGAGGGCGGCGGATTGCAGCATCAGGTGCTGCTGCTGCGCGGCGTACATCTGCTGCAGGTACTGCGCCGCCGTGTTGGGTCTGTGCAGCGCCTGCTGGAACACCTGGAAGCCCACGAAGCCCGGTCATGTAAATGCAACGCACACACACACACACACACACACACACACACACACGCCGAAAAAAAAGAAAGTTTGCATCTAGCAAATGATGTCCGTGTGTGAAAATGAGAAGAGTGGAATATCAAAGAGTTGGTGCACGACAACAGATCCGTCTGAATCATCTTGTAAAAAAAGAAAAGAAGGTAACAATATATCCAAATCACGGCTGAGATGAGAGGAATGGGCTTCTACTGACTTGGGATTTTTTGGTAATAGATCATAGACTGTGAATCTGGATGCGACAAGCAGAGTCTCTCTCTCTCTCTCTCTCTCTCTCTCTCTCTCTCTCTCTCTCTCTCTCTCTCTCTCTCTCTCTCTCTCTCTCTCTCTCTCTCTCTCTCTCTCTCTCTCTCTCTCTCTCTCTCTCTCTCTCTCTCTCTCTCTCTCTCTCTCTCTCTCTCTCTCTCTCTCTCTCTCTCTCTCTCTCTCTCTCTCTCTCTCTCTCTCTGCGAGAGACTCCTCGACCCACTTACAACGGAGAGAGCCAAACCTCCTAAACAACTTCCCTCACCCTTCACCTCCGAGAGTGCCCTCTCTTCCTGGTTACCAGGCAACCGGAGAGGATATTGACCTGTGGTCCACTGAAGCATCCGGACCCGCACCGTAAGGGGGGGGGGAGTTAACATTGCTGAGCAGAGCTGCAACACAACTCTCGCCGTCCATAACCGAGCGGCGGTCCGTAGTCAGCAGCGCTCGCCCTTCAGCTGTGAGACAGCGCTTCGTTTTCGGATTCCCTACAGCGACACGTTTTCACCGATGGATTTCCAGGACTTTTCCAGGACTTTTCCAGGACTTTAATCCAAATTTCCAATCTCGGTTTTATACATGATCCTGGATTATCCCTCGGCTGTTGTTGCTATGGCCAACGGAAATCGCCTGCTTATAATTTAAGTTTCTTTCTTTTTTTTTTCAAAATCAGAGTAAATTAACATGTGAATATAACACATTTTCATGACTTTTCCAAAATCGTTACGATTTAATTTTTTTCAAGAACTTTTCCAGGCCTGGAAATGACCATTTTAAAATTCCATGACTTTCCCAGGTTTTCCACGACCGTACGAACCCTGTTACATCATTCACTTACATCCAATCCCAAAGTGACGTGTCGGCTCGTATTTGGCGTTCCAAACACCGATCAGGGGGCCGCAGAGACTGACAGCTGTGTGTCCGTCACACAAAGACACGTACTCAAAGATCGAGAAACCCACCTGCACCGTTTGCCGATCGGGTATCCCGCTGTACACCGATATCTGAGGCGCCGCCTGTCTTCCTGCCGTGGCGCTGCTACTGGCGCTACTGGGAGTGTTGCTGCCGCCACTGGTACTACTGGACGTGGTGGCGGCGGCCGTACTGGTGATGGTGGTGGAGGCGCTGGTACTGCTGGCAGCTGTGGGGCCGGAGGCGGCGGCGGCGGGGCCGGTGCTGTTGGCCGCGGAGGCCCCCGGCTCACTCTCCATGGTGCCCTCTGCTCTCCTCACCTTTGACCCCCGGCTCTTCTGAATGGCTCTCCTGTGCCTATGGAAGAGAAGAGAGAGAAAAAAAAGGAGAGAGCACATGAGAAAATGTCCACGCACCCCCGAACACCCAAAAACTCGACGACTCAGATTGAAAAGAACAGAATCCAGAGGACGAGCGGAAATAAATAACATGGATGAACGACACCGGTACGCGGCGGGGGATGAGCGGCTCTGATAACGACATCAGAAAGGAAGGGAGCACCATGACAGAGATGAAACACTTCTAGAGCCGCAGCCAACGATTATTTTTAATGAGCCATTAATCTGACTGTTTCTTAATGACCGGATTCCTGTCTTTGTCTATAAAATGCCACACAAATAGTAAAAAGATGCCAGATTCCCACGGCCCGAGGCGGTCTATTTAAATAGCTTGTTTACGTTGACTCACAAAAAAAAGATATTCAGTTAATTTATCATAGAAGACAAAGAGAGAGCGAGAAAGATGGAAACTTTTAACTGATCATCAAATAGTTGCCAATAAACAGTATTTACATATTTACAATCCTGGAATATAGGCATCAGGAGCCCAGTGGGTCTACCTGCCCTGCATACATCAAAGGACATCAAAGGACGCTCCTCTGTCAGACTACAGAGGGACTCTCGAAATAAAACCGAGTGTCAGCTGGGAAATGAACGATTCTTTTGAAGTTGTTTATTTTCTTTGTATGCATAATCTTCTCTGCAGGAATATTAAATATAGGCCTGCATGTTCAAATAAACTTCCCCTGCCCCCGCCTCGTGATTACGGATAGAAAACAGGCCCGTTTATGAAACTCTGGGCACAACCTGAAGAATATGACATCATCCTCCCCAAAAAAAAGGGAAAAAGGAGCGAGGCATGGCGCACAACAACGCGGGTGAGGGCAGCACACAAACATGCCATTTGGGAAGCTCGTGAAAACCAGGAAATTAAGCTTGAAAGGTGGCGTGGCTGGCTCCCATTAGTGGCCTCGCTAAAAATAAAGGAAAACATCTTAAGAAGTGGAGCAATTCACAGAGAGGAACACACACACACATACACATTGGGAAGATGACTGAAACTCCCACTTCCATCAAAATGCCCCAGAAGCTGTGATGCAAACAACAGATGATTTTCATTTCTAAGAAGTAAAGGCCTAACTAGTACAGAGTCTCGCTCAAAGAGTCCCGTATGTCCCGTGACGACAAACGAAGGGCCGTCGATTTTCTTCCCGTCGGTCACGAGGAAGAGCGAAGGATTTACAAGCCTTCCATGAAAGCCTTCTTAAAAAAAAAGGTTGTTCCCCTGGTGCTCCGATATCCATTAGCACGGGAGAGAGAGGTTCAGGGCTCTCCAGACGGACAGAGGAGGAGGAGGAGGAGGAGGAGGAGGAGGAGGAGGAGGAGGAGGAGGAGGAGGAGGAGGATCCAGCTTTGACAGGTTGAGTAGATGCGAGGCGGACGGGGAGGAGAGGAAGTTTGTTTAAAAGGAGAACGGAGGAAGGTTCAGAGGTCTGCGATGAAAGCAGAGGATCCCGGTGGTGTCGTAGACGAGGTGGGATTGATGGGTGTGTATGTGCTGGGTGTGGGGGGGGTGGGGGGGGGTAAACAGCATGACAGCTGATGTAACAGAACTGGAAAGAGAGGCCAAAACAGGGAGGATGGAATGTCTAGCCTTGAGGTTAAAGGTGTGAGCATTAAGTCATGGGGAGGGAGGGAGAGTGTGTGTGTGTGTGTGTGTGTGTGTGTGTGTGTGGGGGGGGGGGGGGCAGAGCCAGTGAGGGGTGAAGGTTGAGTGAGCAGGTTGAGGATTTTAAGCCGGTTGGAGTGGAAAGAGGGTGTGTTGGAAGTAATTAAATAAAGACCAATGCTGGTTCGCCATGTTGCAACTCTTAAGCTATTTCCTCCTCCTCCCGCTCCTCCTCCTCCTCCTCCTCCTCCCCCTCCTCTTCATTATTCTTTTGAATGGATTAGGGGGCCGGGGGCCAAAGCACGGCTCTGCAGGCCCACTTACGCCACAAAGAGGACTTAGAAATAAACTGCAATCGTACTTACACCGAATGTTATTCTTGGAAGCGGCAGAGGAAGATAAAGGTAAACAAACCAAATCACCAGGGAAAAGGAGTTTGGGCTGGTGTGATTGTGCTTTCAATAAAAACTATATCAAATAAAACACAAGGATGCATATAATAATATATATATATATATATATATATATATATATATATATATATATATATATATATATATATATATATTAAAGTATACATATATATTAATATATATACATATATATTAAAGTATACATATATATTAATATATATACACATATATATATATATATATATATATATACACTAAGCATATTTGTGTTTTAATTGTTCCTTAGTATTTCTCTGATATGAAATTCTTTAAAAATGTTGCCTCTTGAATAAAGACTTTAAAATAGGAAGAGGACCAATGTTTTGAGAAAGTAATGCACATTTGTCATATGCATATGTTTATTTACGCTGTGTATACACACACACACACACTACAGTATGCTTTGGAATTCTCATTGTTAGTTTAAAGACTACATCTTCTCACTTTCTAACATTTTTTTTGTTTTTATCCGATTAATCAACAGATTAATTGATTATCAAAATAATCGTTAGTTGCAGCCCCCGGCACACTCAGCACTTTATTTTCCTGGACACTTAAACCTGCTGGAAACTCACTCTGGTCACTGCCTTGTGCATATATTTTGTATATATTTTGTTTCCTCTGTATATTCAGTATTTAGCATTGTGTTTTGATTTCGATTTTTTATTACAGCTCTAATGTGGACCCGCTGCTGTGATGCTGAAACGTCCCCACTGTGGGACGAATAAAGGAATATCTCATCTCATCAGTTCTAAATCCCCCAAAACAAAAAAAAGGTTCACCATTTTCATTTTGCTTTCAACTCAAGAAGCTGATACCTCGCAGCACTCTGGTTGTAAACAAAGCCCCGGCCGTCATTAGCCTACATCCCAGAGTCCATCGCCTGCTCCTCGTGAGCGGCGAGGGGAGGGAATCCCCTCCGGTAATGACGCCTTCATTGGCTGTCTCTCTGAAAGGAGTCAGCCATCCGTCAGCGAAGAGACGCGCTAGAGAGCAACCCCTAACCCCACGTCCACGTCGACCACAATGCTTATGAGATGGTTTAGGCAAGAAGAAGAAGAAGAAGAAGAAGAAGAAGAAGAAGAAGAAGAAGAAGAAGAAGAAGAAGAAAGAAAGACAAAAAAAAACACCCGATACACACGGAAAAGCGGTGAAGCCCGCCGCGTTTGAGCGCTAAATCAAAGCGTGAAAAACAACGCGCCGCCTCCTCTCGCAAGAGGACGTATTGATCCGGCGTTGCGAGACCGCAGGAAGCGACTGTCAGATGGGCGTCTGGAGGACGTGCACGGTCCGTCTCCACGGGGCTCGGATCTCAATGCCTCCGTCAGCCTCCACCCGATTGGAAAACGCTGACGACTCACATTTAGAAAGAGCAGCAACAACAACAACAACAACAACAACAACAACAACACCGGGGCAATCGATTGATGCGCGGTAATGGCTTTAGTAGCCACGTGACCCAGAGATGTGTGTATGTGTGTGTGTGTGTGTGTGTGTGTGTGTGAAGGGGGTACTCTGCCGCTGAGACAAAGCCCCCTATAACCCTGGTGCTCCTACCTCCTCCGGCCCCCCCGACGCGATGCAGGGGTGTGATGCCCCATCCCCCGGGAGCGTGCGGTCCTCCAGCAGGATGCTGCTCCTCTTTGTCTGCCCGGCTGACTGGTCGGCAGCGGCGGAATGAATGAAGGAGCGTGTGTGTGTGTGTGAGCGTGTGTGTGTGAGCGTGTGTGTGAGAGGGAGCGCGTCTCCGTGCCGTGTATCCAAAAGCGCCAGCGCCGCTCGTCAAACCCCCAACGCACAGCGAGCTCGTCGTCCCGGCATCGACACCCCGCTCCGCCAACCGGGCCGCGGGCCGCCTCCTGATTATCTGGTATCCTAGCGACAGCCAACAGGGCGCCGACGGAATCCCCGTGCAGAGCCGCGTGCCGATTGGTCAGCGGGATCCTCTCTAATGAAGACGGTGGTAATGATTTTACTCTCTGTCTCTCCCCTCCCCCCCTCTGTCGCTGCCTGAATACTGATTTATTTATTTTTTACGGATGTTTAAACCCTCCGCCGTGAGGTCGACTGTAATCGTCACAAAATATGTGTTTTTTTTTGTGGTGTGTTAAATCCAAAATAATGAGGTATTTGATTCAAATGACAGTTTAGAGGTTTTCCTTTAGTTATTGCAGTAAACGTCGTAAGTGGGACGATTTTCTATCATAACATGCAGCCATTCACGTCCAGACTAGAGCATTGAACCCATCATCTTACTAACAGGACGCTAATCATCAGCAATGTTGTGACAAGACTGACACTGATGCACGAGATAAAGGGGGGGGGAAGAAATCAATACAAATGTGGCTCCGTCAAGACGCCCGCCGTGCTGCTGAATCAGCAGCTTCAAAGCCCAAACTCACGAAATGCAAAACAATAAAGACGAGAAAATTGCAAATCCTCTGCTAAAATTGAGATGGGAGCAGCTGAATAAAAAATAAAAAACCCTCTCTTTAAAACGACAACAGAGTTCATTTACGGGAAATGGGAAAGATAAAGGGGTAATGGCGTACTTATGGTCCGCCCCGGCACATTAACACGCCGCCCGACTGTCTGGCTGCGTGAAACGCCGCCGTTTGAACCGCTGGCCGGTGCGACGGGGTATTGATTGGGGGGGCCGAGCACGCACGATCGCGTTGATTATCATCTTCTCATTAGCATATAGATTAGCCGGCGGTGCGAGCTGGGACATCGCGAGACGAGAGATGAGGGATCCAAACAAGAAAGGGAAGGGGGGGGGGGGATGAAATAAAAAATAGGAAACGGCGTGGAGGTGTCGGGGGCGGTGCAGCAAAAGGGGCTTTGAAAACAAATAACCACCCTTTTGTTCAAGAAGCATTGGAGCTCATTATTACATTTTTTAACAAGCTGACGTCAAACGAGCTTCCTTCAGCCGCCGACGTCAACAGACGAACGCCGAGCGACGAGCTCGAAAGTTTACTTGGGGAAAAAAAATAAAAATACACAGATTCGATCCTCATCAGGATTCATATGGAAACGTTGGAATTAAATCAAAATGAGCAGCACAAGATGCAGGAATAACACACTCTGCTTCATTGAGGAACAGAAACGGTCTGTTTCTTCCGTTCGGGAGGTTTGATGACATTAATTGGTTGAGTGTGTCTGTCTTCAATTATTTTCAGGGGTGAGCAGCGGCTGTTTGTAATCACACGGGACATCTGGCTGCCAGGCTCGTCAATTTGTAGAAACAAAGTGTTCAGGCTGGTCGAGACGTCCTCAGAACATGGAAGAGTTGGCGTCCTGTATCTGTGAGAGGATTCAGTTGTTTGTGTTTCATGTGCCAAAACAATTCAGTCAAACGTCAAAATGACAAATTCTCAGGTAAAAGGATTTGCAGCTTTTGGGCTTTATGTGAAATTTCAAAATAAAATACCTTTGAGTTTTGGACTATTGGTCGTGGAAAAACCACACACTCTTAAAAAGGGGAAGTTCTTCTGACATTTACAGGGTTCTAACACATTTTGATCGATGGATTTCCAGGACTTTTCCAGGACTTTAAACCAAATTTCCATGACCAAACTGAAATCTCGGTATAAGCATGTACAATGTTGAAAATGTTGTTGTTGAGAGCGTCTTTCTTTAAAAAATAAAACATTAATTATTTCAAACTTGGCGTCAATGAACATGTAATTAAAACACGTTTCCATGACTTTTCTAAAACTTTGATGATTTTAGTTTTTTCCATGACTTTTCCAGGCCTGGAAATGACCATTTTAAAATTCCATGACTTTTCCAGGTTTTCCATGACCGTAGGAACCCTGCATTTAGAAGAGGGAGTCTTGAAATTGGAAAAAAAAAGTAAGCTCAGTGCAGCAATTAATTATAATAAATCTTAACAGATAAGACATGGAGGGATGCACAGATCTGACTCCGCATCCCGCTCGCTCTACAAAGCAGCGTCTCCGTGGCGATGCCGAGGTCGTCCCCCGAGGGGTCGCGGCGGTCGATGGGCCTTGACCAAGCGGAGCGGGCGGGGCCCCGCCTTTGTTGGAGTGTGTAAGACAGAGATACCACCGGATCCCGAGGCAAGATTGGTCGGGGGTACTGAGACGTCCGACTCGGGCGGACCTCGCCTTCTACGGCCGAGGAGAGCGGCACAAAGGAGACGCTGGCTGCTTTCCAGGTTAAGTGTGTGTGTGTGTGTGTGTGTGTGTGTGTGTGTGTGTGTGTGTGTGTGTGTGTGTGTGTGTGTGTGGACTCCTGCTGTGAGGATACAAAACACTTCCCCTTGCCTCTCCCCAGAGGGGTTCAGCTGTATTTGGTAAGGTCCTGGCCTGTGAAGCGCCGACTGGTCCACGAGATGCTCAACGGAAAAAAAAAAAAGGAAAGAAATCGCTCGGACCGTTAACAAAAACTCTGAAAAATAAAACGCGTCAGGAAGCAGAGGGAGAAGCGCGAAGACGAGGCTGTGGCAGGAGTGAACAGATTCCCCCTGCTCCGATCTATAAATACCACCGATGAATAGTTCTGGCAAAGCTTTCAGATTAGCGGCACGCTTCATTCCAGCAGCGATCTATCCGAGCCGCCGAGCGAGACTCAGGGGGGGGTCGATCGCACCGGGAGGGGGAATAAAATAGGTCAGGTATGAACTGAGAGATGAGCAGCGAAGAAGAAGATGATGATGGAGGAGGAGGAGGAGGAGGAGGAGGAGGAGAAAAAGAAGAAGAGATGGACGAGGAATAGGAGGAAGAAGAAAGGAGGAAGAAGAAATCAGAAGAACAAGAAGAAGAAGAAGAAGAAGAAAGAAGAGGAAAGAAGAACAAGAAGAAGCAGGAGTATAAGAACAAGAACGAGAAGAAGGAGAAGAAGAATAGAAGCAGGAGAACGACAAGAAGAAGCAGGAGGAAAAGAAAAAGAAGAAGTAGAAGAAGACAAAGAAGCAGGAGTAGAAGAACAAGAACAAAAACAAGAAGGAGAAAAAGAAGAAGACGAAGATGAAGACGAAGAAGAAGAATAAGAAGAGCCACACATCAGAAAGTTGAAACAACCCAGAAGGATAACAAGACACTTTGTCTGTTAACGATGGGTGACCACAAGTTCTTCTTAAGCGTGTGAAGTTATTTACTGTATATTTCTCTTATATTTGTTCTAGAATCACCCCCACATCCCCCTCAGTATATGGACATATACTAACTGTAGACACTGTATGCCATTTGTTGCACTATCGAGCTAATATACACAGAAATATATATTTATACCTCCGCATGATTTATAACCTGTATATCATGTATTTATTACGATACTTTGTTGCACTTCTGATTGGATGCCAAACTGCATTTCGTTGCTCTGTACTTGTAAATGTGTAACGACAATAAAGTTGAATCTAATCTAATCTAAAATGTTCAATTGGAAAGTCCAAATGTGCGAAGCAAGCCCTCGACAAAGAAGCGCTTCTAATCGCACGCGGGATTTATGGGATTTCTGTTGTCACTGCGACTCAAACGGCGCTCGTACGGGAACACGTCCGGCGAGCGACCGCGGTCTGGCAGAGTCAGCGTGAGACGCCAGAGAAGAGTCGAGCGGGTTCAGACGAGGGAGCGTCACGTCTCGCATGCAAATACGTCTTAAACAAAACGCGAGCGGGACGTGCGGCTCTCGCCCTCACGTTAAATAAACAAACTTGAACGGGCACTCGGTAGAGCGCATACGTTCGCATATCACAAGATCGGGCATTGAATTATGAACGTTTTGGCATTAGTTGCATGTCAATTGGATAAAAATTGGCCGCGCTATGGTAAAAAGAAGATTTTTACCTTTTCGTGACCTTGACATTGACCTTTAACCCGATCAATCCCAGAATCTAATCAAATGGTCCCCTGATAATAACCAATCATTCCACCAAATGTCACGCGATTCGGTTTAAAACCTTTTGAGTGATGCGAGTAACGCATAGAAATAAATAAATACTCGGTGCTCAAAACATAACCTTACGCATTTTCAATGCGAAGGTAAACATGGTAGCCTTAAGGAACATTTCACAAGCTTCATCACTGAACCTGTTGCTGCTTTTTATTCCATAAATAAGCAAATCACTACCCTTCCCCTGCCTCTGATCACCTCGTTAGTCCCTCATTACCTTCACCTGGTCTTCATGCCCGTCTCACCTGTTGCCCATTCCCTCGTTAGTCCCTGTCTACTCAGGTTCCCTCACTTGCACTTTCCCTCTTCCAGATTGTCTTGTGTTCTTCTTGAAGCCCTCCAGCGTTACAAAGTGTATTTATCTGTTCCCGTCTGTTTTGTTCCCGCTGGTTCTTGGAGTTTTATTTTCCAGTTCTATCTCCTGAGTCGTGCATTTGGGTCCACCCTAATACTCCCGTGAAAATGTCATACTATTTCAGGTGAATCTCTGTGGCTCCAAACGGATGTGAAAATCGTGATGGGTCATCAGGCGCCACCTTGTAAAGTGGCGGTCTGACCTAATTGGCTGGAGGAAATGGATGCTGAATAAAGCATGCAAAGAAAAAGCCATCGCGAAAGCTAGTGAACCGCAAGCCACTCTGTCCATTAAGAGCCCGGCCGCGAGTGTTCCTGTAGCTGTACGAGTTTATCTGAATCAAATGGGCTCTGTGGCTACATTGGATTACTTTCGGCGCTTATTTAAATCGCCGCAAATATACTCATCCAGCATCCGAGAAAGGAGCGGCACGTGAGTGTGATTTACAGATTAAATTAGTGTAAACCTGATTTAATCTAGATGTTTTGCAGTATATTGCAAGCAATATATTTGTCAGTACAGCTTTAATGTGATGTAACGTATTAGTGCATATTTCAGATGTGCTTTTTACAAATGTGTTGGATAAGAAAAACAGAATCACATCTAAGGAGAGCTAAAATTATTCCTCATGAGAGAACATTTAAAATCACCTATTTAGACACCAAATCATACAAGCTACTATTTTCATAAACAATTGATCGCTTTTCATTTCTTAAGCAATATCAAATTTGCCGATTCCGGCTTCTACTTCCAGAAAAAACTGCGATTTTAATACGTGTTCTTACATTCTAGGAAACATACAAACCAATAAGAGCAAGAGGGGAAAAAATACTACTATTAATGGAAACAACTGCCCGGGTGCAAACACACTCACGTGACCGAACACTGTGTAAACCAAACACCTATTACCAGGGACGTCAATGCGACTACATAGAGGTCACTGAAAGGTCATGGCTACACCAAGGGGGCGGGTGACCTACGCTTAACGACGTAACTCCTCCCCCTTGCCAAAAGCCATGACCTTTGGGGACCAAAGTTCCTCTCGTGAGCACCTGGCTAACTTTAGCAACATATTTTTAGACGGATAAAGCCAAGTGCAAACTACAAAAGCCGAAGAAGAGTTGCTGTCGCGTGGCCGTAACATACATAACACACTTTTTTGTTCTCACACGCTGTTTTTCCATTCACGGTTCAACTTCTCCGGTGCTGAATTCCTCCACGACACGAGCTAACCCGGAGCTACGTGGCTTGGTATTCATCACCGCACGTCTTGTTTTTAACGAGCTGCACGGAGGTTCAACTGACCGTTAAACACCGCGAGAGAGCGGCGGGCGAGCGAGAAGCAAACGCTGCCTGTTGTTGTTGTTGTTGTTGTTGTTGTTGTTGTTTTGGGGCCCCGAGAAGACGTTAGCTCATACCACACGTTAACTTCACGCGTTCCGACACACACAGGCAAACACACACACACGGGGACTGACCCCCGCCCGGGCCGAGCGTGACACCCCGTGTGAAGAATCGAGCCACGCCGCCGCGCTTACCGTAGTCGTGGAAGCCTCGGAGCCTCGCTTGTCTCTCTTGCCGCTGGCTGTTTTCTTCAAACTGATATCCTACACCATTTTTTCTGGATAGTGGCTCGGAGCAGAGCAGCGAAAGAGCAGAGAGGGGGGGGGGAGGGGGGAGTCCGGAGCAACTCTTTGCATTTTGCGTTCCTAACCGACAACGTGACCTGCATTTGACCAATCGGCGGAGAGTATGATACGTGACCCCGCCTCTTCTGCTGTCAGCCAACACCCACACCCCTCCCGCCGTACGCCCCTCCCCCCCCCCCACCGCCGGCCTTGTGGCTGGTTCCACGCGCCTGTCAAGTGGGGACCGCTGTCTTCGTCGCCATGACAACAAGGGATTTAACCCTTTACTCCAGAGCCTTAACTATAAAGTAAAAGTATCAATAGTAGTAAAGCAAAATTAAAAAAGTGCTGCATTTAAAACATATTTATCAGCAAGTTAAATGAAGGAAATATTGCTGTGCAATACAAAAGTGAGAAAAGTGCAAATATAGAGTGTGTATTCTAATGGTCGGTGACAATTATGTGGTGCAAATCCAAAATATATATATATAATACAATGTCAACATCAGTTAGCAGTATGGATCAATTAAGAAAAGAACGGTAAGGATCAGTCTAGGTGCGCACACGTTAGTATCAAATAGGTGAAAGAGAACATGACTAATTTAAACTCTTTTGTCAATCTAATCAACAGCAATGCTGTGTTCTGTCTTGTAAACTGAAATGAAACTAGTACAGATGTCTTAAAACTTATAAGAAGGCCCTCCGCAATGCCAGAGCAGAATATTACTCATCAGTAATAGAGAAGAATAAGAACAACCCTAGGTTTCTCTTTAGCACTGTAGCCAGGCTGACAGAGAGTCACAGCTCTGTGGAGCCCAGTATTCCTATAGACCTCAGTAGTAATGACTTTATGAACTTCTTCAATGAGAAGATTTTAACTATTAGGGACAAGATTAATAATCTCTTGCCCTTAACCAGTGCCAATCTGTCCTCAAGTGGAATGGCTTTGGAAACCCCTGTATGTCCTGGTATATATTTAGATGGCTTTTCTCCCATCAACCGTGACCAATTATCTTTAATGGTTTCTACTTCTAACACGTCTACCTGTCTCTTGGACCCTATCCCGACTAGGCTGCTTAAAGACGTTTTGCCTTTAATTGGCAGCTCTCTTTGGATATTATTAATGTGTCTTTGTTAACAGGCCACGTACCACATTCCTTCAAAGTAGCTGTAATTAAACCTCTCCTGAAGAAGCCCACTCTGGATCCAGAGGTTTTGGCTAACTACAGACCGACCTCTAACCTCCCTTCCTCTCTAAGATCCTTGAGAAAGTGGTCGCAAATCAGTTGTGTGACTTTCTACATCAGAATAGTTTATTTGAAGAGTTTCAGTCAGGATTTAGAAAACACCACAGCACAGAGACAGCACTGGTGAAGATTACGAATGACCTCTTAATGGCAGCAGATAAAGGACTTCTCTCTGTACTGGTCTTGTTAGACCTTAGTGCTGCATTCGACACCATTGACCATAACATCCTATTACAGAGACTGGAGCAGTCGATTGGTATTTCAGGCACCGCCCTAAGTTGGTTTAAATCCTATTTATCAGATCGATCTCAGTTTGTATTTGTAAACGATGAAGCCTCAATGACCACCAACGTTAGTCACGGAGTTCCACAAGGTTCTGTGCTTGGACCAATTCTATTTACCTTATACATGCTTCCTTTGGGCAATATTATCAGGAAACACTCTATAAACTTTCATTGTTATGCAGATGATACTCAACTATATCTATCGATAAAACCAGAGGAGACTAACCAACTCACTAAAATTCAAGCATGTCTTAGTGACATAAAAACATGGATGACCGGCAACTTCTTGATGTTAAACTCAGACAAAACCGAAGTAATTCTACTCGGCCCTGAGCACCTCAGAGATCAATTATCTGGTGATGTGATTTCTGTAGATGGCATTACTCTAGCATCCAACACCACTGTAAAGAATCTCGGCGTTATCTTTGATCGGGACTTGTCCTTTAACTCCCACATAAAGCAAATCTCAAGGACTGCATTCTTCCATCTACGTAATATTTCAAAAATCAGGCACATCTTGTCTCAAAAAGATGCAGAGAAATTGGTTCACGCTGCTTCGTTACTTCGAGACTGGATTACTGCAACTCCTTATTATCAGGCTGCACTAATAAATCTCTTAGGTCCCTCCAGTTGATCCAGAATGCTGCAGCTCGTATTCTCACTAAAACTAAGAAAAGAGATCACATTACTCCTGCACTAGCTGCTCTGCACTGGCTCCCTGTAAAATCAAGAATCACTTTTAAAATTCTTCTCTTAACTTACAAAGCCTTAATTGGTGATGCACCATCATATCTTAAAGAGCTTGTAGTACCGTATCGCCCCACCAGAGAGCTGCGCTCAATAAATGCGGGGCTACTTGTAGTTCCTAGAGTCTTAAAATGTAAAATGGGAGCCAGAGCCTTTAGTTATCAAGCTCCTCTTTATGGAACCAGCTTCCACCTTCAGTCCGGGAGGCAGACACAGTCACCACATTCAAGAGTAGACTGAAGACTTTCCTCTTTGACAGAGCTTATAGTCAGGGCTGAATCAGGTTTGCCCTGGTCCAGCCCCTGGATATGCTGGTATAGGCTTATAGCTGCTGGGGATGTTTAGGATGCACTGAGCACCTCTCTCCTCTTTTCTTTCTCCTATGGATGAATCTTCATCTCTCAATCACACATGACTAACTCTGCTTTCTCCCCGGAGTCCTTCTGACTTCATGTCTCATGGGGTCATCGGACCCTATGAGACGGCATAGATCCCATCTGCTGATGGACCTTCGATGGTTGGATCGTGAGTTCCTGTCGCCAGCTGTGCCACTGCCCTGCTGGGACTCCGCCCACTCCTCCACTTGGGAGGTCTCCAAACTCTCCATCGTGGAATATGCCTAAATATGAACTATTGATAAACTCTGTCAGATTCCTTGAATGTACACATTACATCTATTGCATCTGTCCATCCTGGAGAGGGATCCTCCTCTGTTGCTCTCCTGAAGGTTTCTTCCCTTTTTTTCCCCCTGAAGGGTTATTTGGGAGTTTTTCCTGGTCCGATGTGAGGTTTTGGGTCAGGGATGTCTATGTGTACAGATTGTAAAGCACTCTGAGACAAATTTGTAATTTGTGAAACTGGGCTATACAAATAAACTGAATTGAATAGATGTGTTTAGAATAGAAGTATAAAGTTGTGTTGAATACTCAAGTGAAGTAGGTGTTCCTCCAACATGAGTACAGAGTAAATGCATTGTTACATTCTTCTATTGATGTTTTCATCAATGTTGGAGGAGGACCAGAGCAAAGTCTGAAAGATAACGATGTATTCATTGCCCCACTTGAAAACGGCCTTTTTGTTGTCCCCTCCAGGAAGGTCAAAGGTCAGGATCAGGGCCCACGAACTAAACAGCACCACTACAGCTGAGATTTGGGATTTTGAGCACTAGAGCAAGTCAGAAGAAGCTTTTGTGTTTTTCTCACACTACTTGCTCGTAAACACTACAAGGTGCAATTTATTCTTCGTCATCGCCATAGACAACATGTTGACCCTAAATTAAGACCATTCTGGTGTGTGTGAGACACATTAATCTCAATTCTAAAGTGTGTATTTGCTTTCTCTGAATTTTCACTTGGTCTTCATCAGCAAAGAAAATAAAAAAAACATAGCCTGAAGATTTATTACATTTCATCTGTGAAGTATTTGTTTAAATATGCTTTTTTATTTCACATTTAGCACATTTCTACATTCTTCCAACCCCTATTTTCTTTTTTAATGACATTTCACTGGTTTGAAACCTATTTTGTTGTCTCATTATTTAGAGGATAATGATGAGAATGTAGCTATACAAAAAACTTACGTTGGCCTTGCGCATATAAATTGTGCGTCCTGCGAGAAATATTGTGATGGATCGATAATATCAAGTACCAATATAGATAATTGGAGATCTCTGCTGGACGATACAATCCGCGTCCACGTGGAAACGGCCGAGCGCGAGGCCAAACCCAACACCGATGCATCGCTAATGTTTCAGCGGGTCGCTATTGTGTTGCTCGCAACATGAGCAAGGGAGTGCATTCACCCGCTCGCAAATACTGAATAATTAATCGGAATATGACTTATATGCTTGGCCCTTGAGTTAATCATCTGGTGTTTTCATAGCTCCCTTGATACCTCGCTCGCAGCATCAGCATGAGGAGCACAGTGTCATTCCAGCTACTCGGTTAATCCCCAAAGACCCATAATGGGCTCGCGGCCAGACAGACGGTGGGGTATTAATGTTGCTGCAGAGGTATATACCGCTACATTCAAAGCACTGGGCCGGGACATGCACCTGCATGGGGATGTGTATGCAAGATAATGGGCCAGATGTAATGTGGAGATAATACACGAGAGTGCTAATGGAATATTTATGCGGGCTCCCGTTCGGCTTGGCTGATCCTCCTTTTCAACGAGGTCGGGGATCGGGTGGTTGGTTCTCTATCCTCCGAGCAAAGCGTCCCTGTGAGTCTCCACGCTGTTGCTCACTGGGTTGAAGCGGAACATTGTGAGATAGAGGTCAAGCCTGGAACTAAATCCCATGTGGCAATAGAGATTTGCGTGAAATAGCTATTATTCAGCGTTACCATTTCGTAGTTCATATTTTGAATACACAAATGTGTTTGAGCTCATCCTTTCAGTATTTTTGTTTTTGTTTTTTAAAGGGAAGTAAATGCAGAAGTGCTTCAAACTTGCAGTCTTCTCAATGGCCAGCAGGGGGCGACTGCTCTTGTAGGAAAATGAGTTCTGATTGTATGGAAGTCAATGAGGAAATTACTTTTCACTTGATTTATTACCAGATAAACGTCGCAAACACAAGTTTACGATCTAAATCGCTCCTTTGAAGTCTTCTTCGATACATGATGTTTATTTAGATACAAGGATGTTCCTGTTGGTAAAATTAAAAAAGGTAACTAGGAAAACTATTTAAATTGACAAGAATTGAGAGTTAACGTGTAAAATATTCCCTTCCAGACTGTGTACAAAGGTTGTTTTCAATATATGAGCGTAAATATGATTTGAGAGATGTTTGTAAGTTTACTGTAAAAAAAAGAGCTAAAAAAGGGAATAAAATAATATGTAATTTAATTTAGAATATATCTATATATTCAATTTAATCCTGAAATGTGTTTACGCAGCGTCGATGACATAATGTATTCTCTTGGTTTACCGTCTCTTTATTTCTGGTGTCCTGTATGCCTGTTTGGTCTGGGGCATATTATTCATGCATGACACCCTAATAATAATAATAATAATAATAATAATAATAATAATAATTTACTTATTATTATTATTATTATGAGGCCATGCTCAAGGGCACTTTGAGATTGATTTAATTAATGACAGCTCCCCTTTAAAAAAAATAATTCCCTTTAAACCCTCTACTATGACCTGTGTGTGTGTGTGTGTGTGAGCGCGCGTGTGTGTGTGGATGTTTTAGTCGATATTGTTCATCTGTGACAGATGTTACGTAGTGTTATGATCTTGCATGTGTCTTCCACTAGAGGGCGCCATCATGTAATCTACCTACTAGCTGCACACTGCTCAGGCGCGCAGTCATTTGGACAAATGGGTGCGAGATAAAACGTCGCGTATCAGACACGTGACTTCACAAGTGGTAGTGTGTAAGACGCCAGTGTGTAAGCATCACCCTCACACATCTACACACTGTCTAGCATTCAAATCAAGAGATTTAAAGAATGTAAAAAAAAAGAAAAGGTAAATAAACCGTCTCAGTTCAACAACAAGTGTGTAACATGTCTTTATGTTGTCATCATTCTGAGTAAAATGTGTTTACACTGTTATCCAGGAACGGATGGTTAATTGTTCCCCTGAAACAATGAAAATGTCTGAAATGAAAGGCTGCGTGCGCTGGCTTCATCTCGGGTGAGGCCCTTCTTGTTTGCTTTTATTATTCGCTTCAAACAGAGAGACTGAACCTCCACCTTGATGCCTTTTTGAACATAAAAAAACGGACGACGGAGCGGCCCTCTGGCATCAAAGTTTGCTTATTGGTTCAAGAATTTCTCCGTTTTCTCCTCTTTGTTGTGCGGGGTTCTCCGATGCGTCTGACTCTGTGTTTGTACAGCAGGGATGACTATTGTCATATCGGAGGATATTTAGTCTGATGCAGCCCCGGCAGACATCCCCTCCCTGCTGCACGAGGTTCTGGGAGGACAGGAGTCGACCTCTTTGTATATGCACTGTGACCTCTGCTCACTCCGACACTATTTACACTGATTCAGAAGTTAACCAGTCGGTCCCGCCCCTTGAGATGCTGCTACAGGCCTATAGCTGCTGGGGGACGTTTTAGGATACACTGAGCACCGCTCTCCTCTTCTCTCTCTCCTTATGGATGAATTTTAATCTCTCCATCTCTGTTCATGCCCCGCCCACTCCTCCTCTCTACCTCCACCTGCCTGATGGATCACGGAGGTCTGGATCGTGGTCCATGCCTACTACCAACTATTCATACACTCTGTCATACTCCTTGAATGTGTTTATACAACTCTGTGATGATTCCTTCTGGTCACATGACATCTATTGTTCTCTCCTTCCTGGAGAGGGATCCTCCTCTGTGGCTCTCCTGAAGGGTTCTTACCTTTTTTCTGACCGTTTTTTTCTATTTTTTGGGGAGTTTTTCCTGTTCCGATGTGAGGTCAAAGGTCAGGGATGTCGTATGTGTACAGATTATAAAGCCCTCTGAGGAAATGTGTAAATTGTGATAATGGGTTATACAAAAAAAACTGAACTGAAATGGAATTGAATCCCGTATGAAGCGACGCAGGAAGAGGACTGCCATGCCAACGAATACTTTAACCCATAAATGACCTTTTGATATTTTCCAGTTAATAATAATAATAATGCATTATATTTTTATCGCCCTCTTCCTTCAAGAATCTCAGAGTTTCACACATAGTAAAAACAAATTAAACCGATTAAAACATAGTTAAAGCAACCCATAAAAATTAATATGACAATACATTTAGAATAGTTAATATTCTTAATGTGTCAAAATGACATAAGAAATCCTGGAAGAAAATAAGCTGGTGGAGGAATTCCCCTGCGTCACATCCTTTGTCTGATCCCTCATACCTGTGTGTCCCGGTGTTTATTCTCTCCCCGGAGCACATGGAGCTTTAAGGTGAGCCGCGAGTGGAAAACAACCTCACAGCTGATTTACAGCAGCTTAAAAGAGTCTCGCTCCTCTCGCTTGTTATTTCAATTTCTCCACACCCGATCAGAAATAATAAGATTTTTTTTCCCAGCCATCAAAGTTGCAGCCGGCCGGGTGGCGTGCGGTGAACAGCGGCCCAGTGTGTTTCCGTGCCGACCAGCAGGCTCCTCCCGCACCTAGTTTGTGTTGTTGATGTTTCTCTTTGCCTCTTTTATTTGTTTTTAGAAAAGGAGGAATGGCGTATCGGTTACCACAAACATAACGACTTCTAACAAAGACATGTATAAGGAATAGCAACATGGTGGATGTGATTATGATTCCATTATTTCTTACCTCCGCTATGCTGAGGGATGTTTGTGCATCTGAAGTCGGATTAATAATAATATTTAGCTAAATACGGAACCGTCTTAGTCATTCAAGTCCACTTAGTGAACAGGTATTTGAACGGTTCCTGTTCTTGCGGTGCTTAAATATAAAATTCTCAGGTATTTTTTTTAAGGGACATCCCCAAACTTTCAGAAACATCTAGAAATCAATGTAAAGATTACGTAAACTAAAGCGTCGCTCAGACAATCCTTATATTTACTTACATGAAACCAAGAATCTCTTGAAGCAGTACATAAAACACCAAATATAAATATTTCCTTGTCAGGCTGTGCAGGTAAATGTCCAAATCCCCCCCCCCCAAAGGAAATTGTGTTAGTGAAAATATTATATAAAATATTTTTTATTGATACATTTTGTAAACATGCTCACAATCAGATGAGTAGATGTCAGAATGACATCAATGAAAAGCATCTGGATTCACTAAAGCTGCACAAACAACAACATACAAACAAACAGAGACAACAACATACAAACAAACTAATTACAGGGTGAAGAGGATTTTACTGCATTCTATTATATTTTTCTCAACAGGTGGTGTATCAGAGTATGTCACAGCCAGATGATAAAATAAGATAAAATAAAAAGATCAAGTGTGTGTGTGTGTGTGTGTGTGTGTGTGTGTGTGTGTGTGTGTGTGTGTGTGTGTGTGTGTGTGTGTGTGTGTGTGTGTATTGCAGGTTAAATGAGGTGACTTAACAGTGAAGGGGGGCCTGTGCCGGTTGGGCCCACAATGCTTTACTTTTTTCTCGGAAACCTGACGAGCTTGTGGTAAACTAGACCCAGTTAAAGAGGCAGTGTGTGTGTGTGTGTGTGTCTGTGTGCAGCGTGCCTGGCTGCACGCACACACCTTTCTGTTCTTCTATTTTCAGCCTGTGAGAGAGAGAGAGAGAGAGAGCGTTGAGGGTTTTAAACCACAGGCGCTTGTGATGGGTGAAGAGGCGTTTCAAGGGTTTGGTACTGGCATTGAGTCACTCGGAGAGAGAGAGAGAGGAGAGAGAGAGGGAGAGAGAGAGAGACAGAACCAGACACACTGTGCTCCTTCGCCCTGACCGTCTGGCGACAAGGAGACGCGTCTGAATCATCGGTGTGTTCTCCTGACGGGAGTCACGAGATTATGGGAATGGTTCGTTCTCAACCACACAGGTGAGAGGTCCGTGCACAATGGACAGGAAGGTGGGAGGAGCTCCACGTGCATAGCCACAAACGGGTTGCCCCGGCCTGGCGCGATGTCTCGTGCGTTACAGTTATGGCGTCATGCCACAAGTATTGCCTATCCTTTTTAACACGATTATTTTTCTTTTTCGAACATCGTCATCGAACATAGACGACACAGGAGGGAAACAGAAGACAGAGAACGAATAAAGAGATTAATACAACTAGATGAAGTTGTGAAGGGTTGACATATTTTTGGAGATCAACTTGAAAGTTAGCATCACACTCGTTATATTTTTGGGGATTATTGCAGAAAGTTAGCTATGTGGTTACGAACCATTTATAACGCCACTTTTGTGTTTTTTGAAGCCGAAAAATACAATCTCACGTACACGGCGACTAAGTTTTAGAACTCATGCAAGTAGTATTAAGTGATGTGGTTTTATTGCTTTTATACTAATATATTGTGACTTTATTATTTACCCCTAGTGGCACCTAGTTTTATTATTTGTACATATTTGGAATTTGCTGCAGACTGATCTGGGTTCGAACCCGTTCTCTTAAGGTGTTTTTATAAATAGATTAAAAGAGTTGGAGGGAGGGTCATCTGGTTGTAGATGTTTTCTTTGACGGAGGTTTGTGCTCCTGTGTGAACTGAATTATGGTGACTTCAGTCTTAGTTTTGGTTTTATTTAAGCTGTGATGATGTTTTTTTTATACTGTCAGTCACTGTTTTATGTTGTATTGTCTAAAACTTTGTGTAATGTGCTACTTCTGCTGTCTTGTAGGACTCTCTTGTAAAGGAGATTTTTAATCTCAATGAGGCATTTCCTGGTTAAATAAATAAATAAATAAATAAAGGGTGGACGTGTGTATGTGTGGTGTGGATTGTGAAGCTGGCAGAGTGTTCTGTGGGATGCAGCGGCCTGCAGGCCAAGTATAAGTTATATTATCTTATCTTACTCCTGGAGCACTCTATATTTGTGATATTCCATCCCTTTATCAGACCGCTTAACCTATTTATGGGCGCTGGAGTGGATCCCAGCTGACATTGGGCGAAGGTGGAGAGGGTCGCCGGTTCATCTCAGGGCACACATACAGTGCAGAACGTTACTCGTCATTAAAAATATGAAGAACAAAAGTGGTTGTTTTTTTCTAATGCAGTGAACACGTGTGTGTGTGTGTGTGTGTGTGTGTGTGTGTGTGTGTGTGTTGAGGTCATGCATGTAAAAAAGAGACAGACGAGTATAATGTGTGGGTCATATTATTGTGTCCTGAACTGGAATTTAAACAATGAGGAAGAGATAGATGATGAAATCATTGGAGGAAGTGAGTGAGCCGAATTAGTGCCCCTTTTTACGCTTTTATCTTTTACGACTAAAACGGAAATACAGTAAAGACGAGATGCGCAGGCAGAGAAGTTGGGTGAGACAAAAAATAGGGGAACAGAGTCTGTCTGTCACGTCGTCATTTTTGTTTTGTGTATTTTCCTCCGAAGGTCAACCAACGCGCGTCGATTTATGTCTTTTTTAGAAATCAACTTTTGTCCGGTTGAGACTCATTTAAGTTCTGGAGCATGAAGGTAGATTTGTGTCTTTATTACGCAAATAACAACAAAAAGTTTTTTGAAAAAATTAAAGTAAGTTTATTTTTATTTTTACTGTCAAAATAAAAACATTTGCTCTAAAAAAGAACTTAGCTCACAAAAACGTTTTCGTTTTGTTTGCGTAATAAAGACACAAATCTACCTTCACAGCTATGGGAGCAGATCATCGTTAACATTAATCAACGTGGACTTGTTGTTTCTCACGGAGAACAAACAGGAAGCAGGTTGTCTGGACTCATCCTGTGTGTGCTTTATCGTTATCAGACTTCCTCGCTCATCATGACGTATACAACCTAACACGCACAAATCATCAAGCGGGATATCTACGAATTACGACGCATCGCTTTTTATTCTTTTTTTTTCTGTGTGAGTAATATGTTGTTTAGCCAGATGTCCCGGAACCTCTTTGGAGGGAAAACAGAGAGATAGTCGAACCAGGAAGTTTACAATGCAGCATCAGTGAATGCTATGAAACATACATACCTTTCCTTATAAGCCTCTTTTCCAGGAAGTAAACTTGTCCTAATAGTATCAAATTACTCTTTCGTTGAGTCTTGAAGTGTGCAATTCTTACACCGACCAAGCGTAACCTCTTGACCTTTTCCACCTACAGATGTCACGGGGGGTTTAGGGTGCACCCAAATGCACGACTCAGGAGACAGATAACGCAAATAAAGATCCTTTACTGAGAGCGTCGTCAGGAACGGACCAGACAGAACAATCAAACACGCAATGGAAAAACAGAGGACAAGTGAGGGAACCTGAGTAGACGGGGACTAACGAGGGAATGGGCAACAGGTGAGACGGGCATGAAGACCAGGTGAAGGTGATGAGGGACTAACGAGGTGATCAGAGGCAGGTGAAGGGAGTTGGACTGAGAGATGGGAAGCAGGATCTGGAATGACGTGAGGCCACATTTACACATACCGGGGCCGTTTCTCAATTCAAAGTACACGACTGCAGACTTGTGTTCTTTTGGAGTTTGGTCTTGGGAGTCTGGTCTCGGAAGCCCAGACTCCGGAGGACGGGAGAACGGGAGGACGGTCTTTCTGCGATTGGAACGGCTGCTTATTTGATGACGTCACCACATCAGCTGTTCTTCCTCCTGAGTTTATTCTAATTATTCAGTGTAAATTATTTTTTACAGTCGAATAAACAAAACAACCAAAAAGGACAATCCGTGACTCAACAACAGTAGTATTTATAAAAAGTCATCTGTCAGTTGTTTATTTTCTCCTCCGCTATTGTTTCCGGTTGCTGGTGAAATGCATTGTGGGATATATGCTGGCCAGAGGACGCACAAGTCTCCTGTGATGCATCCTCCGGAAAGTGGGAGGATCGAGTCACATCCGGGTGTTTTGACCGTGCTTTGAGAGAAGCAAACTTTGAATTGGAACATGAACTCCGGCTGAGACTGATGAGGTATCACGAGTCCACGAGGACACAAGTAGAGGAAAGGACACAAGTAGAGAGCACACAAGTAGAGGAAAGGACGCACAAGTACGCATATTGAGAAACGGCCCGGGTATTTACAGAAACGACTATTTCTGCCCCTCCGTTTAAAAAAATAACGTTGTACACACAAGGTTGTTTTCAAAAAAGTTTCTGTTTATATGAATACGTCCCATAGGACGCTCACATGACGTGAAGCCTTTTTAGCCGCACACTGTGACGTTTGACAACCTAAAACTCTGTTTGACCTCGTTCACACGCAAACACACAAACATAGTTTTCAGAAACCTCCACTTTGGCCGGAGTTTTTAGAAATGATCGTTTTCCGTGATAAAACCTCCGTATTTGTGTCAACGAAAGGCCAAAACGCATGAAAATATATGTGTTTTCCCATCGTGTAAATGTGGCCTGAGTAGACGGGACTAACGAGGGGATGGGCAACAGGTGAGACGGGCATGAAGACCAGGTGAAGGTAATGAGGGACTAACGAGGTGATCAGAGGCAGGTGAAGGGAGTTGGACTGACGAGATGGGAAGCAGGATCTGGAATGATGTAATAGTAAGAGAGGCAGGATGAAAACAAGTAATACAAAAAGGAAGTTGTGGAGCTGAACTGTTACAGCAGATTAGTTTGCTGCTTTCATATCCATGCTGAAATGACCGTTGCTTACCGAGCCGCTGAAGAAGAGGACGGTTTCACAAGGAGACGGCAGGCTTGCTCACACGTCCTCTCCTTGGCTTCGGTCCCGTCTTACCTCATTTGACCCCGGCTCTGACCTCAGAGATGCTCTGCTGGACCTCAAACACTGCAGCAGCAGCAGCAGCTTGATGCCATGTGACAATGTGCTTCTGGCATCTTGCCTGGTTTGGGAGTGACATTTCTTTAATTGGACGTAATGATGAGGAGAGAGGGAGCTGGGTTCTCTGTTGGAGATGATCATGTGACCACTTCACTCGACCCCTTGATAACACATTACTGCTTTGGGCTGATTCACGACGGTGATCTATTATCACATATTCCAGACAAAACTACTTCAGGTGCAATTTTCTCACGTCTTCATTAATGGGCGGTACCGTTTAATTCAGGTTTTTCCCTTTTCTCTTTGAACCTGAACACACCGGGTGGTCACCTCACCGACCGATTCAAAACCAGTGGGAACTGACTTTAAAGACCTTCACCAATACTTTTGGGGTAATGTAAGTTATGAGGGTTATGGGGAAAGTTTACCACCAAACATTAACGTTAACGTCTAAAGTTTCCGGTAGTTTAATTACTCTGGGATTAGACACATTTAGCTCTGCCCTCCACGCAGCTCACGGGCGTCTTAACCGGGGCGGACTTAGGGGGCCCCCGGTGGCATCGGGGGTGCAGTCTTTGTGGGCCCAGCAAAGAAAGGAAAGGAGTGTGTCAGCGCTTTAGGAGAGAGCTACAGCCGTGTTTGGCCTCTCGCCTGCGGGCCTGGTCAACCGAGTTCCTGCAGGGGCGCTGGGCAGAGGGGCTACTGTGAATCAAGAGTTTTGAAAAGAGAGATGAGGCGAAACGGAGGGAATAAGAATGGGCATTTAGTCCCTCTGGCTGCCTCTGAAGCAGCCGGTTTGTACCGGTTTGTTTTTTGTTGCTTTGGGCTCGTTCATGTGGTCCGGTTGGTTCTGAGCTGGCACTGAGTCTGCATAACTCCATGAAGGAGCCTCTTGTTGGCTAGGTTTGAGTTCAAATTAACGTCTTTCCGCATTTCTGCACGACATGAAATAAAAGACAGCTGATTTGAGAATCTTTTATTAAAAAATATATTCTTAATGTGGAAGTTGTAAGATACACATGTGGACAGATGTACTGGTGCTTCTACCTGTAAATGTAAATATATTTTTTTGTGCATTTTCTAATTGATTGCCAACACTTCATTCTTCCAGTTTTTTTCTGTTTCAGTATTTGATTCCTTATTATTCTATGTATTTTGCATGTAAATAATGCGAGTTAAAATAATGAAAGTCTAATCTGTAACTCGTGCTTCTGCTGTTTTGGCTAGTTCAAGTTGAAAAATAAGATGTGATATGATGTCGTTAAAAATAAAGTTGTAAAAATGTTCTTTAGTGTTCTTCAATTTATTCAGTACTTTTCATCCAAACAAAACTATGACCGGAAATCACAAAATACTTTGTCGGAATGAGGAATAAGAATAATTTCCTGCAAAAGATGACACATAGGAAGATTTGTCTTTGGGAAAACCTCTTTTAAAACCGAAGTACTTCCCTATTTCACATTTAGATCTTTGGCAATAAAAACATACACGTTAATAAATAAATAACACATTTAGCAGCAGTGAAAATAAACCCTGAGAACAGATATAGGGTAAAATTAGAAAAGTATATGACTAAAAAGGCCGGTTGTCTATTGCAACACAAGACAACAAATGTTACGCTGCACATAATCTTGTGTTGGCAACAGTACTTCATCTTGTAGTTTCACAACCTCTCAGGCAATGAAGTGAAATGAAAGGGGTTGAGAAAGCCTTGGGGACCATAGTTGACATGCCAACTCTCTTAAAGGGCACCACACGCATATTCAGCGCTCTGCTGCCTGTTGCCTTGGTGAACGTTGGTGTTATTTGCACGTCCTGAGCTGAATGGTAATTTCACCACACCTCATGTGTTCAGTTGCTTCTCATAAAACCGGTTTCACAAGACATCGGTGGTTTGATATGAATTATCACTTATATATTTAGGTATTCACTCGCACGTGATGGCGTTCGTATTGTTAAAGGCGTATATCTGAAATACAAAAAATACATATTATTGCTTCAGTATTGTTTAAAGTCACATGATGAGCTAAATCAACTCAACATCACTGGAAATATTGCTGTGTCACGACTTAAGAGATGTTTACATTTCTGCATGCATACCTGCAGCGACAGTTCTCACTCTCAGAAATGAATTCATTCCACGCCTTTTGAAAGGAAGTCCTTTAAAAAAAATATTATGATCTGTAAGGTAGGAAGGTGTAATAGATGTAACATTATAAGATAAGTAAACTAGTGATAATGAGATATTTAACTTTCGACTAAAAACAAAACCTTCAATTGGATAGAGTTGTTTTTAAACTGCATGCTAATTGCTGATTAGCCACATACAATTACTTTACTCTGCATACTAATTTGTTTTTCACATGAATGTGTATTTTATTATATTGTATTGTATTGTGACAAATTGCAGTGCATTATTACCACAGAAACATCCCAGCTTTGGTGACAAAAGGTTGAACATTTGCCTTTAATATAAGTAAAAGGAACAAAGTTATGGTCATACTCAGTTTCCTATGTTGCTGTACAACATAGTGTACTTTAACAGAACATTTTAAGTAGATGAATTCCCATTTTGGGGAAATGGTTTTGGAATATGAGAAACTTCCTCAAGAGTCGGGAGTTTAATTAACATTAATTATTATAATCTTTTAAGTAATTGCTGTTGGATGAACCAACACTCAACTCTTTCAAAAACGAAATTCCCCCAAAAAGTATGACGTAAATGCGAACGTTCCATGACTCAGAAAAGTTGCTCAATAATAATTTTGATTTATTTATTAAAAAGCAGCTTGTCTTATACTTGTTATCTTCGCGTTTTCAATGTGAAGATAACAAGTTTGTATGCGTGCGTGTTTGTATGCGTGCGTGTGTGCGTGTGTGTTATTCGCATAAGTCAAAATGTATTAAACCGAATCGCATGAAATTTGGTGGGATGATTGATTATTATCCAGGGACCATTTGATTAGATTTTGGGATTTATCGGGTCAAAGGTCAAGGTCAAGATAAGGTGAAAATATATTGCTGGAGAGAAGTCAGAGAGGATCCCATCTTCCCTGTTTCTAATCTGCTCTCATTAACCACCATCAGGCAGCGGAGAGAGATATCTCATGGGCAGCCGATCAAAAGCAAATGTATGAAGGACAAAGACATGCTTTGTGTTGGTGAAATACAGGAAGAGCTTTGCAGACTCGGGGTAAACAGATGCAGACACAATGCTCGCGTTCTTCCGTGTGAATTATGTCCATCGATGCGAGTTATAGAAACTGATATGCAGGAAGATTTCAAACAAGGAATCCTCGAACAGCTTCTTTGGCCTTCCTTGTAACACACTGGGAAGTTATTCAACACAGTTTTTTTTAATTGTATTCTGTCTTAAGATTGTGTTATCTGATTCTGTATGATGCATTTTACACACAAAAAATACCCAAATCTTGATTTTTTTTCAAGCCTCTAAATACAAATAGCATGTGATAAATTTGGGAAAAAAAGATATTAAAATAAAATTATTTATTAAAATCAATTATTTGTTCTTTGTCAAATATCAGATTTGGGCATATCCAGAACTCATTCATATAAAAAATCCCAAATTGTCATTTTAATGATAAATTATCCTGCAGAACTATAAAGGTAGTGATACGTGTTTAATTTGCAGCACACTAATAATCTCTCCGTATTTGGGAGTTATCTGTTCGACAATAATATTATTTATATATATTATATATATAATACTTCTTCTTCTTCTTATCAGGGGGTGTGGTGGCTTTAGTTTGTATGTTCTCCCGGCGTCGGCGTGGGTTCTCTCCAGGTTCTCTAGCTTCCTTCTGTAGTCCAAGGCGTGCAGCTCAGGTTCATTGATTTTCATTGATTACTCAATATCTGCCCGTCGGCGTGAATGTGAGAGTGAATGGCCGTCTGTCTTCATGTGTTCTGCGATCGTCTGGCGACATTCCTCGGGTGAATACCAACTCCCTCGTGACCCTGAACCGGATAAGCGGTTAAAGGAAATGGATCATTTATTTTGTCTTTATTTGACACGGAGGACAGTAGAGAATTACAGGCGAGAGAGAGAGAGAGAGAGAGGGAGAAATAGAGAGAGAGGGAATGAGAGAGAGAGAGAGAGAAAGTAAGTAGGGTATAACATGCAACAAAAGTCCTCAAGTCAGAAAAGAACCCAGTAGACATCAATGGTAACTACAGTTACCAAAGCAATCCAGGCTCTAACATTTAACGGGCTCTTCTTTGGCCCTTTGCTACACACTTCCGATTAAGTTTCATGAAAACCAGGCCAGTAGTTTCTATTAAAATGACCTCCTTGGTGGATGTGAAGATGACGATGGAATTTGATGCCGTTTGTTTGGGCGTTCCCAGAAGGCAATCTCCAGTTCTTATAAGTGAAGTCTATCTAATGGCCAGCAGGGGGCGACTCCTCTGGTTGCAAAAGGATGACGGACGGTATAGAAGTCTGTGAGAAAATTAACCTACTTCTCACGTGATTTATTACCTCAGTAAACATTGTAAACACAAGTATATGTTCTCAACTGCTTGTTCCAGTTCTTCACTTCAGCATCATGTTCATCTGGTAAATTATTGTGCACTTCAAAGCAGAATAAACAATAGGGTGTGCTTTAGGGGGCGGCTACCTGGATTGACGGAATGACTCAGTGAACACAGAGCAAATACATTGTGTTTGCTTTCAACAGAGCGAGAGAGAGAGGGAGAGAGAGAAAGAGCGAGAGAGAGAGAGAGAGAGCAGCTCTATCCTTCTTTTGCCATGAACCACGGCACAAGTCAAATCTAATTGTTTCTTTGTGGATGATGTGTAGGTTTTTTACATTTTAAATTCAATTCAGTTTATTTGTATAGCCCAGTTTCACAAATTACAAATTTGTCTCGGAGTGCTGTCCCAAATCCTCACATCGGATCAGGAAAAATTCCCAAATAACCCTTCAGGGGGTAAAAGGGAAGAAACCTTCAGGAGCGCAACAGAGGAGGATTCCGCTCCAGGATGGAGAGAACAATAGATGTCATGTGACCAGAAGGTTCTCCTTCCAAAATAGATCATTATCTCCATTACAGATGTGCTCATGTATCCATTAAGACACAGGGAGACTTTATAGATCCACTATAATGGATCTTTATGTGTGAAATGAATACCGTACAGTGTTTTCAACAATTTTCGATCAACGAACAACCGATAATAAAAATGGGAAGGTAGTGTCTTCTAACACAAGTCAGGTGACTGTGAGTTTAGATTATTTTCTTCAGCGTCTGAATTCCTCAGTTACGCAACATATTTAATAATAATCCTCAGATTCCAAGAAAAACAACAGGAAGAAAAACAAGAAATTGCTGAATTGCTGAACATCTTTCCTTCTTTCCAACCTCCTCTGTACACGATCCTTAGCACAAACAGGACAACCCTCTGGGGAAATTTGTATTCAAACAAGTTGTCAATTTAGTAAAGTAAAACTAGTTTTAACCTGCTTCGCTTACAGGAGTCTGGGTAAGGCTTCTTGAGAGAGGGCCACAGTTATAAGCACTTGAGAGGGATTCAGATTTGCACACTGCAGCTTTAGAAGGTCACAACAGAGGTTCAATTGTGTCACGCTTCTCAGAAGAGCTGGGGATTTAAGCAAACGTTTTTTAAGGAGAACTCTTTTCTCATTATTTCTAGTGTAAAGGCAGTGGAAGCATGCACGCGTTGTCAGCTGAGGCCCGGGTCAGAGGTCACTGGGTAAAAGGTTATCAGTCATCATGCGCAGCAGCCTGTCAAATAGAATTAGCGACACTTCAATTGACACAATGTTGCATTAAGTTACGAGGCGTTTAAAAATGAATTAAATCTAAATTACGGATATGACAATTCCATTGGTTGGTTGTTATGTTGAGTTAAAACTGTTCAAAAAATAAAATAATCCTCCCAACATGCCTGGAACAGGAGGTGGCCTCCATCTGGATTTTAAAACACCTGTGAAACATTCCTTGCTCACAACCTTCATCATCAGGGTTCAGAGTTTCTCTTTCATGTTGCCTCTGGCTGTTACTACATTATTACCTTTTCCCCCTGCTAAGCTAGCGGTATGGCTCCAGAGATGACAATGTATGTCCAGACTGAAATATTTGTGCAAATATTGGATGGATTATTATACATTTGTACAGACGTTTGTCCTGGAGGAGGAAACCCACACAGACTTTGGTGATCCACTGACTTTTCTTTTGGCGCCACCGCAGCCTTCACCCGACCGTAGCAAATCCCCAATTTGCAGGAGGACTTTGGTTGCATGTCATTCCCTCATCACTGCCCTCTTTACCTGTAATTAAACTTTTCTCAAAATGTAGCAACAGAGCGCATATAGGGGGAAACCACTCATTGGTCGCCGTTGGCTTTATTGTGTAAAGTTGGCTGCCTTGGTCACTTTAATCTGCCTGTAAATCTAAAAGCGGTTGTGTGGTGGGATTTTTTTTTAATCAATTCCGTTTATTTTGTATAGCCCGATATCAGAAATGACAAATTCCCCTCAGAGGGCTTTACAATCTGTACACTTACAACATCCGTGACCTTTGATCTCACATCGGATCAGGAAAAACTCCCAAGAAATAGAAGAAAAAATCCCTCTCCAGGATGGACAGAAGAATAGATGTCATGTGACCAGAATGAAGCATTACAGAGTTAAACTAGAACGGGCACTCGGTAGAGCGCATACCTTCGCAGTTCACAAGATTGGGCATTGAATTATGAACATGTTGGCATTAGTTGCATGCCAATTGGATAAAAATTTACCGTGCTATAGCAAAAAGAAGATGTTGACCTTTTCATGACCTTGACCTTTGACCCGATCGATCCCAAAATCTAATCAAATGGTCCCCAGATAATAACCAATCATCCCACCAAATTGCATGCGATTCGGTTTAATACTTTTTGACTTATGCGAATAACACGCACACACAAATACGCGGCGATCAAAACATTACCTTCCGCATTTTCAATGCGAAGGTAATAACAGTTTATAAACAGTAACTGATATTGGGTGTGTCGATGGGTGGGGAGTGACAGCATGTGCACATGCGGTCCAAGTTATCAATACCTGCTGATATATCAGCGTCACACAACGGAGATGAACCAAACAGACGTCACAGTGTCGGACGTCTCCGGATCGCCCCGCAGTAGCTCGGGTTTCACAGCGGTCAAACTGACCGACATCGCCATCCAACAAAGGCACGATGCCAGTTTGGCTTTAAAAAAAGAAAGAAGCGCTCCCTCTTTTTACTTCTTCTTCCTTTTGTCCCGTGACGATATATCTTTGGATTTGCGGTATCCATGGTTATGTAAGCGATGCCCCTGGGAGTTACGGTAACCCTGCACAACCCCATGCAGAGTGTGGACATCTCGTACTATTTTAATAACCGTGGCATGAGATCCCGTCGGCCCGCGACATTGCAAGAGCCTAAAAGGAACGTATGACGGGTCGGCCTCTGGCCTCGGCCGACCAGACACGTCAGTGAAGAGCCAAAGGAAAACCTTCTATGGGGAGGCCAAGACTATAACTCTTCTCCAGCGACAGAACACAAGGTCCACGGGAAGGTCACTGGTGTGTTACAGGACTTTGGTGTTCCCTACAGTATTCAAACTGGAAGCCCTAGCATCGTTGGCAAAGGCATGGAGTCAAAGTGACCACGAGAGGATAACTTGATGACTTAAAGCTGCTCAATATTTGTATTTCCAGTGGATTAAATGACCGTTTGCATATTAAGGGGGTCGTCCTCAGGGATGAACCCACGGATGATCATCCCTGTACTCTGAAGGTTCTTTCTGGTATCTTTCAGAGTCTTTCAGCTCATTGTTTTGGCTTCATGAAGGTCTTATTTTTTTTATTAACTCTCATCATTATGTTCACTGTATGCATCTATACACCAGAACAAATTCCAGGTAGGTGTGAACCTACTTGGCAATAAATACCATTCTGATTCTGATTCTGATTCTGATCGTTCTCAACCATTTTTCCGATTTAAATTTGCGGTGAAAAAGCTGAAATATTCCGCTAGACGTTTTTTCCCCCCCGATTTAAAAAGTTGACGACCACCTGCAGCATTCAGCATCTAAAGAGCCAGATACTCTCAGGAGTTCGATCCCAAAACAAAGCAAAAATAAGTGGGACTTATATTCATCAGACAGACACAAGCATGGCTTCAAATGAATGCCAATTGTGCACCGTGTCTACCTAATAGACATGAATATATATGACAACAAGTTTTTTTTTACAAGTTAGGTGTTCTAGTGCACCTGTTATCAATGTATTTGGGTGTTATTGCATTACATTACGTCATTTAGCAGACACTTTTTGCTGTCCTGATGTCAGTGGGGAGCTCGTTCCACCAATCATGAGTCAGGACAGCAGACAGTCTGGAATTGGAGTGATTAGCTCGAAGTGCAGGAGTCACAAGTCGGGTGTTTTATATATTATTTCACTCTATAAAGGAAGAAAATGCTTTGACAGTTATATTTATGGTTGGAATACGAAATCTAAACACATTATTTATTCAGCAACTAATACTTTGAATATTTGAACATGTATAATTTCATTTCCTTTCCAACTCCTTTGCTGTATCATGCAAACAAAGATGAACAAAACAGGAAAAAGAATCGCAAACATGTGACAACATGATGCCGCGTTCATGAGGAAGTTTTCCTTGACACGGGTTGAATTACTTTATGTTGTCATGTGAGTTTGTATCTAATGCTGATATTCACATGTAACATCACACGCACCAGTGATGCACTGTTGTGACCCCATGATGAAAGAAGGCCTTTGATGCGTTTGTGTTTCGCGGGACCACAACCCAGGAAACAAATCTGTTTTCTTTGGATAAACCCAAACCCAGGCTCTTGGGTTTTCAGAAAAAAAGCTCCTGCAATGACGCAACGTGTGCCAAACAGGTGAATGCCGTCAGAACACACCCTGCTGTCGCATTTCCGCTCACAGACTGAAGTCTTTATCTTTGTTCATTATCAATACCAGGAGTGGTCAAAGTAAAAGTCCATTATTATGCAACGATTAAAAAAAAGAAGTGTATTCTGCCCATTTAGAGGTCATAATAGTTTGTTAATCAAGCAGCACACCTATTACAGTGTGACAACTTTAATAGCCAATAGTTGGATGACAAGATTTATACCAGCCTCATGTCTGTACAGTAAAGATGAAGCCATTAGCTGGTTAACTTAGCTTTGCATAAGTCATTAGCCGGTTAACTTAGCTTCGCATAAGTCATTAGCCGGTTAACTTAGCTTTGCATAAGTCATTAGCCGGTTAACTTAGCTTCACATAAGTCATTAGCTGGTTAACTTAGCTTCGCATAAGTCATTAGCCGGTTAACTTAGCTTGGCATAAGTCATTAGCTGGTTAACTTAGCTTTGCATAAGTCATTAGCCGGTTAACTTAGCTTTGCATAAGTCATTAGCCGGTTAACTTAGCTTCACATAAGTCATTAGCTGGTTAACTTAGCTTCGCATAAGTCATTAGCTGGTTAACTTAGCTTTGCATAAGTCATTAGCTGGTTAACTTAGCTTCGCATAAGTCATTAGCTGGTTAACTTAGCTTTGCATAAGTCATTAGCTGGTTAACTTAGCTTCGCATAAGTCATTAGCTGGTTAACTTAGCTTCGCATAAGGACTGGAAACAGTCTTCCTAGAAGACTCGACCCGCTAAAATGTCTCCTCCAAGACCCGTTGAGGGAAGAACTTTGGCGGAGAAACGACAGGTAAGACGACCATGCCCAGATCAACCGGACTTAAGAAAACAATAGACTGGCAGCACAGGAAGCTTGTAGAGATCGGTACGCCCGGAAGGTTGGGTTAGCTGGATGCTGTCGCGCTAATGACGCGTTGGGCTTTATACATCAGCGGGGACGGATCCAGCTCGGACAGCTACGGAAGTAAGAGCACGAAGCACATGTCGGAAGAACTTTCTGAAAACATGAGAACACCAGGACACGCGTGGATAACGCCGATAAAGTGAACGTCGCTGCCAGCTGGACGACGGACACAGGAGGAGGTGAAGAAACACGATGAAGAGGAGGATAAAAACAGGCTGACTTAAACCCTAACACGGTTCATCGGGGCATCTTAATATGTAAACATATTCTATTAGATTTATAAATATATATATATATATATGTATATATATATATATATATATATATATATATGTAATTTATATTATATTATATTTTATATTTATATGATATGGTATTTATATATCATTATGCTGAATAACATTATATGATATATATATATATATATATATATATATATATATATATATATATATATATATATATATATATATATATATATATATATATATATATATTTATATATATTAATATAGTGAATATTACTCTTTGATTATAAGATGTCCTCATTCTGTCAGTCTTGGAATAAATTTCTAATATTTAACTACAAAGTCGAAATGCGTGTTTGATATTTTTTTCTGCATTTTCTTGTTGTTGCATTTCTTTGCTGAAATTGATTGGATGGTCCTAACAACAAAAAATGACACCAGGCGCCACTGGAATGAAATGAAAGCACATTTTGTCTGGCATTTTAAGGTGTGTGAACTTGTCAGTCAGGTCCGTAAACAATAAATGTCAAAAGTCTTTTTCCTACTTTGCCTGAAGATTTATAATTAACAATACATACAAGTAATTATTCTTGCGCAATTGGACAGATGTGTCATCCATTTGATCTGTGGGAGAGGCACAGAAACGCCCATCTGAGGACACGGCCCATAACAAACCAAGCAAATCAAGACTCCTAGAATTTCACTCAGTTTGAAGATGCTCTCGGATTTCCCAAAGAAAAGAGCGGTTGTTTTTTACCGTAAGAGGATTCATTGGAAAGCGACTGTGAGAAAAAACCTGGGAGCTCCCACGGCACCGCGAGGCCGTCCTGAGAGTGTAGAGCGAAACAAAAGCCGGGGATGGACACTGACTGGTGAAGGAGACAAAGCAGGGGAACCTATGTGGGGCAGACTGACTCCCGGGCTCCCATTCACAACACGGGAATTTGAGATGCCTGTTGAGTCAGGTGAAAATTAGCCCGCAGTGTCAGTCGAGTCGCTGTCAGGCGCGGAGGAGGTCGAGAGATACACCGGCCTGTAGGGGAGGGCCTGATGCGAAAACAGTAAGATAAATCCAAAACATCAGAACCCAACGACGGATAAAATGACAACATGTCGCGTGAAATTGGAGCGATAGACTTTGAAGTGGGTTTTATGGCGTCTGAGACACAATTTTACTGTTTTAATTCAGCCTCACTGCTCTCATAATGTTGTTTTTAGTTGTTTTCGGTGAAAAGCTCGGCACTTTCTGCTGCCCAAAAGAGTTCAACATACAGGTTAATGCAGATGTGAAAAGTGAAAAAAAACAACAACAGATAAATAAAAATGATTGCCTTCTGAAATAATCAAACACTTATACGCTAACTCTAGATGAGAATATTTCTACAACTCTATTGTGTGGACGCTAAATATAAGGTGGCTAGTTTAGCTCAGCTTATCATAAGATAAGATAAGATATTCATTTATTAGTCCCACAGTGGGGACATTTCAGGATCACAGCAGTGGAAGTAAATTAGAGCATGAATAAAAATAAAAGATACAAAAAAAAACACAAAACACAATACTAAATACTAAAATACTAAATACTAATACTACTACTAAAATACAAAATGCAAACTACTAATACTAAATTGCTAAATACTAAAATACAAAATGCTAAATACTAATACTAAATTGCTAAATACTAAAATACTAAATACTAAATACTAAAATACTGAATACTACAAGGGGAAAACAAAGTAAAGTGTTGAGTTTGTTAGTTGATTTTTGTTGTTGAGTTTTCTATCATAAGGACTCGAAGCAGGGGAACCAACATGTCTGCTCTGTCCAGAAGTAAACCTCCCTCCAACAAAAGGGATCTAAATTGTTAATAAGTGAGCTTCAGGTATAGTGGCTTTTATTACCTGGGGCTGTGTAACTATATAACCGCCTGCTGGCTGTAACTTCATATTCTCCGTATGGGGGCGGTATCAAGGGAATGCACATATTTTCCCAAAAGGTCAAACTATATTGCTTTAAAACGTGTCCCTTATTGTGCATACAGGATTTGTTGTTGTGGCTGCAGGCCTGGAAGCGTATGGATCAAAGAGGATTCCTCTGTGGACACGCATGGCTCGTTTCCCATGCGTTGCAATGTGTAGAAAAGCATCCAAACAGTATATTATTTAATGAAAAAGGCTTTTTTTTCTCAAACGGGACCAAAAACGTGGGCCGCTGGCCGCCGGCATCCTGCGCGTTTGATTTAGTGCACAATGCCATCCCTCAGAACGCGAGCGACCAGAGTCTTTGTTTCAGAGAAATGTCTGTTATTGTTTGTGTTGGGCTTTCAAAGGATTTGCATTTTGAAAACCAAACAAACGGTTCCACGACGTCCCATCGATGTCGCATGAAACGGCCTTCTTTCGCCGCCGCCGGCGGGATTATTTTCATCTCAATATGCGTCAACCTGCCAGCCGTCACCAATCTGCGAGGGGACGACGTCGCCTCGTCTCTGCTCGCGTATTGGACGTAACATTTTGTTTTCCGCGTGTTTGATGCAAGTCACATATTAGCATTTTCTCACCTCAAAAAAGGAATTTTAAAAGTGTGTTGTCATTTTGAGTAAATGGTTTTAGCGTGATTCTTCGACACAAACTGAAACTTGCTTCTGCGTTGCTTGTTGCTATACTGTCGCAACCGTAGCGTAGTTTTGTTGCTTTCTTCTGTCTTTGAGGGGAACACTGGGGGCATTGGGACATGCAGTTCCTACACTTGAATACAGGATATCCCATTAGCATTATAATGCATTTACAGTGGGTACGGAAAAGTAGAATGGCAGAGGATCCCCAAATCCAGGTGTGAAAAAACTTTCATCATTGCATCATTCCCAAGAAGAATCGTGGCTGTACTCGCTCAAAAGGCTTCTACTCAATACTGAGCAAAGGGTCTGAATACTTATGACCATGTGATATTTCAGTTTTTCATTTGTAATAAGTTTGCCAACATTTTTACAATTTCAGTTTTTTCTATCAAGATGGGGCACTGAGTGAACATTAATGAGAAATAAAACTTTTTTGACTTTAGCAAATGGCTGCAATGAAACAAAGAGTGAAACATTTAAAGGGAACTGAATACTTTCGGTACCCAGTGTCGGTAACTGCCTGCTAAATTGAACGGGTGTGGTGGTGTCAACGTGGTGCTGTTAATGTTGTTGCGTCTTTATCATGTGTTGGGCTGTGTTAGGTTGTAATAGTTTATTTTGACATGTTATTTCTAACATCTGCAGAGGTCTTATGTTTTAAATTAATACATATAGAAAGTTATTATAATAGAAAATATTAGGGAGAATATTTATATTGTTATTAATGTATTATGAAGCATAGGGGTAATGTTTACTCCATGCAAATGTAAATGGCAAGAATGAATGTATGTTCATGAGAGTGACTATGTTAGTATTATAGATCGACGAAGCCTGTTGAAATCCGTGACGTGACTTACAATAACAAGGGACTTTTATTGTGAAGGTGACTTTAATACCGAAAATAATAGACGGGAATTTTATTGTGAAAATACTTGACCGGAAATGACGTTTTGACCCCGGGCGACAAATCGTGTCTCTTTCTACAGGTATCCCCCGAAGGCGGAAGGAGCCGCCTCGAGGAAGAGCACGCCGTGAGCTTTGATTGTTTGTTCTACACTTCCTTCCATTAAATGTTGATAACTTAATCCACGTGCGTCCGGAAGCCTGTTTTCCACCATCTGCGAAGCGCCCTGTTTCAGAATACCTTACAGCTGTAACCAACATGTAATACAATGCTGAGGGTTTTGGATATTTGGACGGGTGCATTTGTTCGCTCTCGTTCGCCCCCTAGTGGCTGTAAGACTTCCGTCGGAAATGCGTTGCGGCCTCTACGTCTACATTTGAGGCATTTCGTTTTAAAAACCTGTGCAGCTCGACCTTTTCCTCGGCGTTTCCCTGTTATTGTTTTCCCAAGCTTTCAAAGGCAGAAGATAGAAGACAAAGGGAACACCTTTTGACAAATCCTACCCTGTTACCCGCCCTTTTCGCAGAACTTTCGTGCGTTGAGAAAACACGTGCATTTCCCACAACTATTGTCTTAATTTTATTTATTTTTTACATCCACTCAGACCGGACACTTCCCCTCAATCCCAGACAAAAGGCAGCGGGTAGTTTTCATTTGTTTAAATTTGTTTTGCCAAGCCTTTGATAACAAACATCCCAGATCACAGAAGAATGGATTGAATGTACGGCAGACATGTCAGATTGTGTAGAATCATTTCCACTGTTGACAGCATCTCCACCGGCATGGTGATGGGTCAATAACTTATTCTTAGAAGGCTGAGAGCTGAAGGCAAGCAGACAGATTAAAAATGAGCCACATGGTCAAATTACTCCTTCAAATTATAGTTTAAATTTCAAACAGTTGGGTTATCTGCATGGGACTGAGTACATCATTGAGTAAAAGATAACTAACGATGGATATAACAGATAATCACACTTAAGATACCATGAGAGACACTTAATTGAGTTTTTTGTCCATACACTCAAATAAATAACTATAGTAGATTAAGGTTGAGTGGTAAACTGATATATAGCATGATGTATGTGTTAGATATTTAATTAACTTGTTTATCGCTCAAAGAACAAATTCCTTGCTTATAATTGTATCCACAGGTGGTTTTCTCTGTAGATTCTCCAGAAATGTTCCAATGAATGGCAAAATATCATAAACATACACCAACATTGGAACCACTTCCAAATATAGCACCCTTTATAAATGGTTTACACGTTGTGACTGACAGTGATATTAATAGTTAACAAATAATGTACTCAGGATTCATAGATCAGGTATGAAACATTAATGAGTGTTGGTTTGCCAGGTTGTGTAGAATCATTTCCACTGTTGAAAAAAAACCTACAAAAAAATAGCTAATTGAGGAAAAGATAATACAAGATCTACCTTCATATAAATATTTTAAGTATTTTAAGTCAATTAAACTATTAGTCGATCAACAGACAACTAAACTAGTTTAATAAACGATTCATTGTTTACTTTTTTAGTTCACTACATTTCTGTGGTAACTGCTTGACTTTGACTAATATAATACAGTTGTATTTATATATTGTATTCAAATACAATACAATTATCTTCTCTAAAATGCAAGTTTATTGAAGATTTTTTGTGTACAATAAACACACCACTAATAAAAATGACTAGAATCAGAATACATTTGAGTATATGAGCACATAAAATGAATTTGACTCAGTTGCTCTCAAAGTGAACAATAGAAAACTCATTCAGGAAGTGCAAGAAAACATCATTTAACTTCTATAATACATTAACACAAATAATAATACATACAGAATATAACAGCAATATTTATATATATTTTATTTAGATATATATTGTATATAACATATATATATACAAATATATAGTATCTATTATATATATATATATATATATATATATATATATATATATATATATATAGCAAATTATGCTGCATAGTAGCTATGTAAGTACTTGCAGCTTGTAATACTTTAAGTAGATTTAACTATTTTTTATATAAGTTGGTCAATTACAATACATTAACACAAATAATAATAAACATATAACAGCTATATTTATATATATATATATTATTTATGTATGTATAATATATATAACATACATATACATATATATAATATATGTATATACTATATATATAACATATAAATAAATATATATATATATATTGCCATTATGCTGCATAGTATATATACAATGTAAGTAATTGCAACTTGTAATACTTTAAGTAGATTTAACTACTTTAAACATACATAGGTTACAATACATTAACACAAATAATAATACACATACATATAACAGCTATATTTATATGCATGTTTTTTTTAATATAAAAATAAATTATAGCCATTATGCTGCATAGTAGCTATGTAAGTACTTTTTGTAATACTTTAAGTAAATTCAACTACTTTATATATACTTAGGTTAGTGTTTGAATGCAGGACTTTTACTTCCAACGGGTGTGTATTTATATTCATGATCTTACTAAAGTAAGGGATCTGAATACTTCCTCCTCCTCCTCTGTGCGTGTGTGCGTGTGTGTGAGTGTGTGTGGGTGCGTGTTACGATGTGCTCCCTCATTGGTTGTTTAGGAGGGGCTCGAGCGTGGGCTCTGCCCATCACGATTGCGTCAGCTCTAATATATGAACCTCCGCGGCTCGAGTCTCCATAGAGCTGGACGAGGCGGCGCCGACATCCTGGAACAGTTTACACGTCCACGAGGCAGCTACCGTTGCTGTGACGACGCGGGAAAGAGAGAGAGACAGAGGAGAGAGAGCGAGCGAGGAACTAGAGAGAGAAGCTACTCAAGCTGCCCGGCGGTTTCGTAGAAGAAGAAAAAAACCCGCCACACAAAAGACTCGGGAGCATTTCTCTTTCTTTAAAAAAGAAAAGAACAACCAGGACAGTTGAAGGTATTTTCAACGGAGCGAAAACAACAACGACAACGACTACAAGCCGTTACGATGACTGCCCTCTGAGCGAGAGCCAGCGGGAGACTTCCAGAGGACGTTCTTCCATCGCCGTGAACTCTACACGAAAAGACACAAAGACGAAAGAATACAACAAGAGGGTTTCTGCCACCTCGCAGCCATGGACTCGGGAAAGGTACGTTGTTGTTCTACCGCTGCGCGTGACTCCATTCAGACCGGTTCCGTTGCGTGTGTTTGTTGTGTTTTCTCTCCAGCCCCACGCTGTCACTAAGTTCAGTGAGTTCACGGGGGATTGCTCGCCCCCATTTTTCTTTTTAACCCATGAAACACCTTCCACATGTGCCATGACGGAGAGTGGTGATGCAGCGGTTATCTACTGCGTCGTTACTACTCATTAGCAGTCATTCAAAAGTACCTTTAGTCACTTTTATATTACACTATTCTCCTGTATAACAATCAACAATGTTGCTGGTAATATGATCCTCCTCATTTTGTCCTCTTTATTTGCACACCGCGTGTGTTTGTGGGTATGATGCCGCATGACGTCACAGCAGACTGGTCAATGTAAAAAAAAAGGCTACGTGACTGAAGTCTCATAGGAGCTATTTAAACCAAATAGTCTTTTATAAGAGCCTTTTGAAGCAGTGTTGGTTTAGTAATATATAATACATTTAGAAATAGAAGTAGCAATATTCTAAGTATAAAGTACAGAAAACGTGCAGAAGTATTAGTAAAATCCACTTTAAGGACTCTCAATGCAGCAGGATAGTCCATGTCACTTATTATGTCAACAATGGCAATCTCTCAGAGCCCAAAGTGCATTATTAAAGATAAAGAAACCCAAAACATCTTCAGATTTATAAAGCTGTCAATCCTGCTTTACCAACTCATCGATTCATTGACCAATCGTAACTTGCTGTGGTTGAAGTATTTGGAGGTAATTTCAACTCCCCAGTATATACTGTTGGCAGATTAATCCGTAGCAATGCATCGTATATGTATGTTGTTTATGCAAAATCTTGCTCGTCAAAGAATGTCATGATGTCATGAGTATGTGTATTGTAGAACACAGTGTAACAGTACCCTCTGACACACATGTGTTACTTCAGTAATTGTTCTTGAAATAGTTTTCCATCTACAATCAATTAAAGTTCGGGACAAAACAAGACATGGGAAAACATCCTCGCCTCCTCTGAGGACTTGTGATGGACTCTTGATCTGGCGTGTCATCGATTTGTTTCATTGCAGCCCTGAACGCTGAATATTTGTAATACTTCAACAAACTACTCATCTGAACCTCTCCTCAGTTATGGACTGAGATGCTTTAAAAGTCAACATCCTGATATGGCTCTGGTTGATGCTGCGTGTGGCTTGTGGTTATTGTCACACACGCAGACGCGCTGCACAGTGAGGCACGTACGCCCCCCCCCCCCCCCCCCCCCCCCCACACACACACACACAGTTAGACCCAGTGGAGCAGCACCAGTCAGCCCAGTCTGACATGGCGGTCAGAGATTGTTTCCTTAGCTGTCACCACTGGACTGAGCTGCTGTGGGCCTTTAGCTGGGCGAGGGAGGGGATGGAGGGGGGGGTCGTGGACGTGATGGGAACAGTTCGCCCTGTTCCCAGTTTCCACTGTGACACCGACTCAGCACATTTCCAGAGGGAGTGCGACTCTACAGCGTCAAAGACTCGACCCGTAATTTCTTCCCAGGCCGTTCGCCTCCTTCCCTCCGGCGGCTGTTTTTAAATTTGTTTTGCCAAGTGCAGTTTATTCCTCCTTCAAAACACGCCACTTTAATAACGTATTTTTCCATCGCCATAGCCAGGCGTAATCCCCAACAAGAGTAATCTCTGTTCGGGTCTGAAGAACTCACCTCAGCGCCGTTATTTACCCAACAAAGAATTAAAACGGTAATGAGGGTCAAGCATACAAGTGACCTGCGTTGTTTTGAACACAAAAACATCCACTAAACACTTTATTCCCGACAGACTCTGACAGCAGAGGTATTCGGATTGGGAGTCCGGAGCCAACAACCCGCCTCCATTGTACACACTTAATTGCACAGGCCTAATACCTCTCCATCCACTGCCTGTCAGCCAACTGCCAGCTCCTGCTTCTTGAGACAGTCTGGTAGATTTACTCTCATCCGCGTGACTGGCCCTTCGGCACGTCTCCCGGTGTAACGGTCAGCCGCCGCTCCAACGAGGCGTAATGAGGCTTTGCTGCAAAAAATACAAAAATTGGGATCGAGAGATCTTGGAGGGTTTTAATTGAGTCAAACAGGCATAAGAGAGTGCAGAGTGCTAGTTTGAATCCCTTTGTTGTACTGTATAACCTGGAGGACCCTGAACACCACACCGATCTCGGACGAGTCGACTCAGGCGGTTCTCGGGCCCCTTTTTGACTTTGATCCTCTGAAAAGGGGCGGGGCTTAAGCGATGTGTTTGACCTCCCAGCAGTCTCTCGGAGTCGCCTCAGCCTGTCGTTGCATAATTAGAGGAATAGTTACGCTACATGAAAATAGCTCTATGACCGAGAAGATAAAACGACTCGTAGGATGTTGTAGGGACCTGTAAAACTAATTTAAATCAGAAACAGAATCAGAATGTTGTTTATTGCCAAGTAGGTTTTCACCTACCTGGAATTTTCTCTGGTGTATAAGGTGCATACAGAACATACAGGACATAAAAACATAAAAAATATTTACTTTTTCAGCTGTTCTACTCTGTAATTTCATAATTATGAAATTATTCCAGTATTTATTTGTACTCCTGGTGTCCTACATGGTCCCCTCCCTTCTCTTATATATTGGATAACCATAATCCCGCGGGGGGGGGTTGCTTGTCTGAAGCCGTTAGCCTCGCACACTTTTGCATGCGCAAAGGAATCAAACCTCACTGAACCTGCTCTCAAAGAACATCCTGCACATGTAGTATCTCGTCTCGATGAAATGATCCTCTGATATAACAGTCCTTTTGTTTGTGTTCGCCACCTTACCGTTCCCAAACATGGAGTCCAACTGTAAATACATTCCTACCTGATCACGCTGTGACGGGCCGAAGCTTCACTGGCTCCTGCAGATAAGTTCTCTCCAAGTGTGTTTACTCACAGTTTGGGCAGCGCAGAGAGATAAATAAGCACTTTTATTTATTTTTCAGAATAATCGAGCTGAGGCGACATTGCACAAATAAAGATGCAGAATCTACGTTTAATTAAGGGTTGATGATAACCAGCAGCGCCAGGAAACTACATGGTGCATATTCAAGCCGTCGAGTCATTTTGCATGAATTTGTTTATGAAAGTTTCCATAGGCAAATGTGCCGATCCCTTTTACATTATCACATTATTTATCACGTTGTCTGCCGATCGATTGGCTGCTGTTGGAATCAGTCGCAGGATTCGACCAGTGAGGACGATTCTGTTGATGCCATTTATTTTGTTTTTCAACCTAAGTTTCTTTATACAGGGTTCGTACTAGAGATGCTCCGATCGGGTTTTTTGGTGCCGATCACTGAAATCAGTATCCGACGATCAGATAATACCGATCACCGATCATGGTGTTGATTGAAGCATTCTATTTATTGTGTAGCATTATTGCCTACGACTATGAGGAAAGCATCTCACACATTAAAGAAATTACAGATTTCTTTAAACATTTAGGACTTTTACTTTGAAAAATGTCCTAATTGATACATTAAAATTATTTGATTGCTATTGTAGGGGTTTGATTTTCAGATATGTCTGGAACACATCTGCATTATTAATTTCCTGGAACTCTTGGGGAAATCTATATACAGGATTTTTTTTTTAACATACAAAATTCTGACTTATTTTTATAAACTCTTGGTACAGTAAATATGTTTTAATGTTAGCATAATTGAAGCTAAATCTCAGAAACGATCTATAAAGATACAAAATAAGTTAATTGTTTACTTTTATATGTTAGTGTTTGATTTGTCGACATCTTATTTTGAAAAACAGATGTTTTGAAACACCGAGTTTGAAATAATTGACATGTTTTTTGAAGAAAGACGCTCAAAATACAAGCCGGCGTACGATCTCAATACGCAACATTTTCAAAAATGTTCATGTTTATACCGAGATTTCAGTTTGGTCATGGACATCTGGTTTAAAGTCCTGGAAATCCATCAATCAAAATGTAAAAGAACCCTGTTCATAGTGTGAACCCCCCAGATGGTCTCTGTACGCATGCATATAGAAGGCATGAGGGCCTTTAAATAAGTAATAACAGTCATATTATCGTGTCTTTAATGTGAATGACGGCGAACATGACGTCCCTCCGCATCAAAACAAACCCCAAGATGTCCGGGAGCCGTCCGCGAGGTTTCGTCACGCCGAAGCCCAGCGGAGCTCAGGGGAGGCGGCGGCGGCGGCGTGTCGGATTCCCCACCGCTGTAAGCTGAGACCGTAGAGGCGGAGCTTAGAGGGACGCACGCCATTCCCCGAGAACCAGGCCGAGTCGACCCGCAGCCTGCTGCTTTATTCCAATATATAATTGAACGGCGACCCGAGTGATGAGAAGTGAAGCAGCATGTGTTCAACTAGAAACAGACGTTTTGACTATTTGTCTTCTGCCGGCCTGAAGCGGGCTGACTTCATGGTTTAGTGTTGAGGATACGTTGAGTCGCCTCTCCGAACTTCATTTATATAGCACTTTTAAAAACAAGGTTTACAAAGGGCTCTACAGATAAACAAAGCATAAACTCAACTTAAATGGCGGCAAACAAAAAAGACCATACCATAAAAGCATTGAATACAACTAAAACCAAAACAGATAGCCAATTAAAATAAAAACATAAAAGGACAACATCACTTAAAAGCCAGTTGTATAAAAGTGGGTTTTAAGAAGTGATTTAAAAGAAGTTATTGATTCTGCCAGCCTTATCGTTCCAAAGCAATGAGAGAAATATTTTCCGCCTGTCGCATTGACATTAGTACTTGTACAAAAGGTTTTGCATACTGGAATTGACATTCAGCCCGAGGCGAACACGTGATCAGCTGTTCGGAGTGGAAAGTTACTGAAGTCCGATTCTTCAGTACAGGTTTAAAGCTTTTCTATTTCACGCGACTTTACTTTCACTCCTTTTCGTTGTATTTATACGCGCTGGCAGCTTTTCAGATGAATTGCCTGCCGTTCCATCGAAGTGACTTCTTCTTCCCGCCTTTTCTCTAGAAGTTTCAGATCTGAAGAACCAAAACAAAAAAAAGAGTCAAAAAGTCCCTCAAGTAAAAACAGGTTTTAACAGAATTTTTTTTTTTTTCCTTCTTCTGCTACTCATGAAACTTCTCAACCTTTTTGAGTTTTTTTTAAAAGTTGTTTCTAATAACAATTCTGTATTTTGACTTAAGTAATATTTGGATGAATATTTAATGTTTTTTTTAAATATTTTAACAGTATTGTTTTATTTTTCGTTTACTTTAGGGATCTCAATAATTCTTTCTTCCACCACCAGATATTCACACCCCACATGTTTAGAGAACTACTCATGTTGTCTTTTTTCATAGTACATTTCATACCTTATGATTAATAGGTCGTTGACATGTATGTGTAGGTTTACTGTTCCGGTTTAACTTGGAGGAGTTGCCTGCCTTTGAATTCACGGTTTGCATTCTTCACTCAACCCTTCTCCTCTTCTTGAAGAAACAGTTCCACGGCGACGTCCTCGTTCTTCAGAGCGTTTGCCTCGCAGCTCGTCGGAGCTTAAGTTACCGTTCCCTGGTTTGACTCTCTGCGGGTTCCAGCATTAGTCGACTATTTGACTGAAAAGTCACGTTGTTTACACAGCAAGAGAGAAAACTCGCCGTCACTGTTTACCCAATAAGAGCGGAGACGGAGTCGGTGTTGCCAAGCAACCAAAGCAGCTGTCAATCGTGTAATTAAAGCGTGTGGAGCAGCATTGAGCAGACAGGAATGTCCTCGCTGTCACATGCTGTTAAAACACATTTTTATAGAACAGCTTTTAAGTGATCTAGTCATTTTATGCAGAACTTTTGGTTCCCCTAATTTAGTTGTCTGCTTTTAATTTATTTGTTTTTTAATTATTTTTTTTATTTTTTTTAATTAATTTTTTTTTTTATTAATTCATTAATTAATTTTCCATTTTATTTAGTAATTTCCTATATACTATTAAATGTAATAATATATATACACAGTGTGCAGTAATGCAGTGAAACAGTTCATTTTCTTTTTCTTTCTTACATCGTTAATTTGAAGGTAACACATTGAGAACAAGTGAACAAAAGTGGCTGAGTCCCGCGCAGTCTGAATTCCAGAAGCGATTATTTACTTTCGCTCATTACTGACGTTTATATAAACCCCAAACCTTCTGAAACACGACTGAAAATATCCGTAAGTCTCTCTGAAGCCCTTGTTGACGACGAGGCATTAACTACTCGCACGCCAAATCTACCTCTCCCCGATTAACAGTCATGTTGTTTAAACAATTGACACGCTTTGTGGATAATTAGACTTTTAAACATGTCTTTCATTTCATACTAATTACTGTTAATCCTAATTATCGTAATAGTTATTTTGCCTTTTTATATCCAGATAATATCCGTCTAGCAAAGTGAACTCCTCCTCCTTAGATGAGCGCGTTATGCTCTTTAATGCCGGGTCCTCATGGGAAGCTCAGCCATCCTGGGCGAATAAACAAAAACTCTATTTAGAAACGTAAACAAAGAACAGGAGAGCCGGGCGACAATAAAAAGGGACTGGCTGGCCTCGTTAAGTAGCTCATATTCATAGACCGTGAAATAGCTTATTTGGGCGTGACTTCATTGTTTTTCCGGTGAGGAAGTAAAATATAATGCTGCTGCTGCTAGTTCCTGTTCATACGAGGGACTCAAACTCACCTCGCTATGTGGCCGGCTGAAGAAAGTCACAGCACCGTGTCGGGGTTCGTACGGTCATGGAAAACATGGAAAAGTCATGGAATTTTAAAATGGTCATTTCCAGGCCTGGAAAAGTCATGGGAAAAAAAAACGTAAATCATAAAAGTTTGGGAAAAGTCACGGAAATGTGTTCGTTTGCGGCGAGTTTGAAGTCATTAATATGTTTTTTTAAAGAAAAACGCTCAGAATATAAGCCGGCGTACGCTTTCTACACGCAACATGTTCTAAATTGTTCATGTTTGTACTGAGATTTCAGTTTGGTCATGGAAAATTTGGTTTAAAGTCATGAAAATGCATTGATCAAAACATGTAAGAACCCAGTATGTGACTAGTGTCCTGGTTCTGACACTCTGGGCCCCATGCAGTAATCAGAGGCCGGCCTCAGGGAGGTCTGCTAGTATCTAGGGGAAAGGTGAAGATGTCACACAGGGACAGACGGCGCTGCTGGAACCCCACCCACACACTCGACATCCAACATCTAGCGTAGTTTCTGCACATATGTGCAGCTCTTCTCTCGGTAGGGGGGATGGAGCGGGTTAAAACAAAGTCTAAGTGGTTTTTCTTAACAGTTGGGGGAGGAACAGATTCATTTGTTTACAGTGTGAACAAAGCAGCTGGTAGTGGCTCCTTTAAGAGGCCAGCCCACAATGCTGGAAAAGGGTGTGCAGTGTTTTCTGTTTATATACTGAACGGTCCTGTCCTGGACCGGATGACCTCACAACAAGACGCCCCATTGGTGCAGAAATGTAGGCGGGTCTTGGAGTTTCTGCCTCCAAAGACACACACATATGTTTTTTTTATGTTTCTTTTTAATTATATGCAGGGCAGGAATCCTGGTTCACAAGAAACGTTGCAGAGGAGGATGCACAATCATTTCTAAGGATTAGTATTTGTTTATTAAACACGGCGGGGGGCGGGGGGGCGGTTCTTGTGCTGTTGTTTTTTCCCATGGGAGCTTAAATGAAAAGTCAAACAGCGACGCAGCCTCAAGCGTTGACTCGTAGTCTTAAGGAAGGAATCCACTGCACTGTCCCTTTTATATTACAGCAGGCAGGAAGTCAAACGAGCTAGTTAAGACTCAGTGGAGCATTTAGCGTCTAAAGAGACACGTTTCCATCAGGAGTTGGTGAAGACCAATGGTAGAGCTCTCAAGAGAGTCAATATTGAACTCCCATGTTCCACAAACACGACTCCCAATCAATGCTGATGTTGCTTTTAATCCATCTCCACAGATTCTGTATTCATGTGTAACATCTAGAGGCGATGGGAGAAGAATTGGTATTAAAAGAGTTCTGGTTCATCTTTGTAGTATTGACCAATCTTACATTTAGAAGAAATATAGCTCCTCCCCCAAATCCAAGGAAGGACCAAGTACAAGTACTTGCATTTGGGTACTTCCTGATACTGAGTACCAATACGAGAAGGTAATACCAAAGGGGGAAACGTGTATTTTCATCCGATGTTCCTCATTTACTCAACTGTAAAATGATCAAATGCGCGATGCTGTTGCATCTCACCAGAATCCACCTGGGCTGTTGCAGGTGGATTGTCTAACGTCTCGGTGGGTCAGAGGTCATCAGGGGTCACTCTGGTCCTCAGGGGTCACTCCTCTGCAACGAGTTGATTTGGGTCCCGACTGTTTTAGATGGAGATGTTTCATTTTGCCCGTACTGTCTGCATACGTTGAAGCAACTGTGGGGAAGGTCAAATCCTAATAATAATAATAATAATAATAATAATAATAATAATAATATATTGTATTTATATTGCACTTTATATTTGCGCAATCTCAAAGTGCTACAGAGCAGAATAAAACAACAGCAAAAAAAGAAAAATGTAAGATATATTTAAAAGCAAAGCCAATAAAAGATATTTTAGCAGTAAGCCTTTCTTAAAAAGGTGAGTTTTCAGGTCACGCTTCTGTTGTTGTAACACAAGGAACTAACCTGGTGTGAATCACTGTGGACCAAGGGCTCGCTGTGACTCACCCGGCGACACCTGAGTCATCCACACCTGGTGACTGATGGTGAGACGGGAAATAAGGAACTAGGAAGCATCTCCTGGGCTGTTTATGTGGCTCTACATCCGATCAGAGGGCTGTGCAGCTTCAGGGCGGATTAATGCGATAACGAGATACAGATGACCCAACTTATTATTGTAAATTTACCAATTAATTCATTAAAATCAGAAAAAAACTTTATATTTTTTTTTGAATTAAATGATGAAATAAATGTAATGTTAGGTAGACCTCGACTATGAGAGACAGGATGAGGAATGACCAACTACTTATTATACCGAGAAATTTACCAATTAATTCAAAGTAAATTTAAAGTGATTTTCTGGATTTTTAATGAATTAATTGGTAAATTTCTCGGTATAATAAGTAGTTGGTCATTCCTCATCCTGTCTCTCATAGTCGAGGTCTACCTATGATGAACATTACAGGCCTCTCTCATCTTTTTAAGTGGGAGAACTTGAACAATTGGTGGCTGACTAAATACCCCCCCCCCACACACACACACACACACACACACACACACACACACTGTATATGTACAGGGTTCGTACGGTCATGGAAAACCTGGAGAAGTCATGGAAAAAAATGTAAATCATCGAAGTTTTGGAAAAGTCGTGGAAATGTTGTTATAATCACATGTTTATTCACGCAGATTTTGAAATAATTAAAATGTTTTTTAAAGAAAGACGCTACAAATATAAGCCGGCGTACGCTCTCGATACACAGAATGTTCTGAATTGTTCATGTTTTTACCGAGATTTCAGTCTGGTCATGGACATTTGGTTTAAAGTCCTGGAAATCCATGGGTCAGAGCCCTGTATGTAAAAGTCATCCACGTCAACACTGAAACACTCAGACATCCACTTCTTTGACGCACACGAGACGCCAGATTCAAACAACAATAAGGTCGATTGGCTTGAGGCCGTTTTGTCGTCTGCGGGAAGAACACAGACAGATTCTGCTTTATTAACTTTCCGGTATGAGGAGAATCTCCACTAATCCAGCGGGCTGGAGCGGGATGGAGCAGCACGGGAACTCTGTAATAACAGAAACACCGACAATAACACGCGAAGCAGGTTCATCCGGTTATATCCGGGAAAGTCTGGCCAGCAAAACATGGACCCTCCCCATGCCTGAGTCCTGGAAAAGAAGTCAACAACTCCGTAAACAAGGGAATAGGTGTCGGATGTACGCAGGTATTTCCTCATATGTCTCACAAAGCGTCTTCTATGAAGAGTCCAAATGTCCCACGTTGCTTGAAGTGGCCCGATGCAAACATCTTTAAAGACCCTTTTAGGATATTTAGATATCAAATTAGCCACTGAACATTTTATTTAGTCTGAAGCACAACCGCGACTTCAAAATAAGAGCGCACGATACCGCAGCATCGTTTTCCCAGAAAAAACTGCCATCAGCTTCATTTGGTAAAACGTATTTCTCCGGAAGGATGATGTAACTTTTGGTCACACTATTTACAAAGCAAATAATATTTTGTCCCTGCATTGGCTGAACGGGTCAAACGGGTCTCGTGGCTGACGGTACTTCCTCTTCTCTCTGTTGTCTTGCAGCAAATCACGTTCACGTTGATGCTGAGCGTGGGCGCCGCGGTCATCGGCTCCCTGCAGTTCGGCTACAACACCGGAGTCATCAACGCCCCTCAGAAGGTGAGCGAATGGGCGGAGGGGTTG